>JANUWF010001254.1:600000-1200000 GCA_026120185.1 Voacanga thouarsii | reverse complement strand
TCTTAAAGGCCTCTCCTATCCATCTCTCAGGAACTCTGGATATCCTCCTACTACGACGCGGCTTAGTCTATATGGGAACATTTGGTTGTGTCTCTCTTGGTTCCTCAATTGGGGTACTAAAAGTTAAAGCGTCACTTAACTTCTCTTCCAATTCCACCTTATTCAAAACTTTAGTGGATACACTCTGTTCATGCTCTAAGTACCTAACATTAGTACTTATAAGTACTTTTCACTCTTGGAGATGATAAAAGTATCCACTCCTTATTACTTTTGGATACCCTACGAAGTAGCACAATTCTAATCTTAGATCTAGCTTACTTCATTTAGTTAGTACATAAGCTAGACAATCCCATACATTGAGATGATTCATACTGGGCTTTCGTCCAATTCACATCTCATAGAGTGTCCTAGGTACTGACTTAGGAGGTATTGAGTTTAGAATATATGGTGTTATTTCCAGAGCATATCCCTAGAAAGAAATAGGAAGAGTAGCATGGCTCATCATGCTCCTAACTATTTCCATTAACGTTCTATTTTTTCTCTCAGCTACTCTATTTTTCTGGAGGTCCTAAGTATAGTTAGCTAAGATGCTATACCCTGATGTGCCAAGTAGTCCTTAAATTCACCAAGGAGATATTTTCCACCACGATCCGATCTTAGCTTTTTTATTAGTTTATCTGTTTGACATTCCACCTCAGCCTTAAACTCCTTAAACAAATCAAATGAATCAGACTTGCGCCTTATCAAATAAATATAACTAAAACATGAGTGATCATCTATGAATATGATAAAGTAATTATAACCTCATCTAGCTGGTGAAGACATAAGACCACAAACATCAGTATGAACTAACTCTAATATTTTCTTGGCTCTTTCTGCCTTTTGAGTAAAGGACCTTTTGGTCATTGTACCCATAAAACAAGATTTGCACTGAGGCCATTCCTCCAATTTCAATAACTCCAAGGACCCATTTTGGATTAACCTCTGAATCCAATAAGGATTTATATATCCAAATCTTAAGTGCCATAAATACGAATTATTTAATATGGTCTTTCTATTCTTATTATTAAGTTTCGTCTAAGTATTATTTAGTTGATGGGTTATAGGATTAATGTAAAAAAGATTGCAATACATGTTTCTGTTGGGTATCTCAGGCTCGTATCCTATACGGCACAGTTGAAAAATAAAACGAGATAACATCCCAGGATCTGCATATATGTGGAAAACAAGACATAAAGATAACAAAGGTAACAGTTTTTTACCTTTTTTTTATTGTCCGAAGAACAAAAATTTCTTCTTCAAGTCAAGGCGCGATCCAGCAATCCACTTGTCTAACCACTATAACCCAAGTGTGTGATTATCTCTAACAGTAATCCATACAGAGGAATACTCAAGCACAAAGCTTTCTATGCTAGCAGAAACACTAAGTGGCGGCTAGGGTTGTTCCACAAGAACAATCGAGAGAAAGAGAAGAGAGAAGGATTTCCTGTGTTAGTTTTTGGTGTCACACTTTAGCTAGGGTTTCGTGTGTTTCATCTATATGTTACACTAAAATCCCCTACAAAAACTGAGAATTCTAATCCAATTAGAATTCCCTAATTGTAATTGAAAATATCAAGTTCTCACAATTACAATTTGGACCATAAATTATAACTAATTATAATTTGTCCATAACAACTTCTCTTTCTCTCAATTAACCCCACTATGTTATCAAATAACATTTTGAGTATATAATCCTCTATTGTGTGTGACCTATTAGGTTTCCCAGCCAATTGGTAGAGAACATGAATTAATCCAAACGTTTTTTAGATTAATAATCCATAATTAATTAGAATTAATTCTATTAATTCTAATCAGGATTGGTTTATTAATTCATCAGTCAATAAACCCATATTCCCATATCATGAGCGGTATCTAGCAATACATCATGACCACCCAAGAGTCCAGGAAGTCAAATGGCTTGACATGAACCCTTCAATAACAAACTTCAGTGCAATTAACTCCTTTCACCATATAATATCTCATTCGGTTTAGAGTACGGAATTAGTGCCAACCCCCTCCAGGATTAATTCTGGCCTAAATGTAATAGTACTTGTAATAGGAACCCACTACTCTAGATGTATATCAATTAGAACTATTTCCAATACACAATTGCCTTGGCCAAGGACTTCTCGAGTAGTAATTCGTACAAGTGGCCATGAGATATTCACCCCTACTATTAGGAGTGGTGGATCATTTATTAACCCTCTCAACTACTTTCGTTTACCTTACAATGTACCCAATATCCATCCCATAGGCGGCCCTCGATCAAGCTCCAGAGATTGAAATTAAAGTACAATGCTCAACAAACAAAGTACCTTGGAGATCTCAAGTTTAGGAATACTTGCACGTTTGCTATATTGAGATTATATCACTGGTACTAAATAGTTATCCATGTAATTATCTCATAGCTAAGTCATCCAATGAACTTGTTCCATTAACAAGAATTCATGTGTTAACTTTGAGTATCTCAATACTCACGAATATGAGATCATCGCCTAATCAAATCAGGAAGTCTAACACATGCTAGTCTTAATGCATTAATGATGTCCTGTCTCATTAATACTATGACTAGGGACTATTTAAGTACTAACACTATACAGTGTAGTAGGAATCTCATATCATGATCTCTATCATAATTTCCTTAACACAATATTGTACTAGGGACTTTATCGAACAGTTATATTACTTAAAAAGTAAATAAAAGAAACTGTAAGATAAATAATACCTTTTATTAAAATAAAATGTGTCATATACAATGTACAAGTGATTGCCTCTAAGGCACAATACTAACAAACTCCCACTTGCACTAGATCCAATCATTTATATATATCTAATACCGAATGACTCAACATAACAACCATGTTTCTTTCGGGATAGTGCTTTTGTAAGCAGGTCAGCTATGTTCTCATCCGTGGGAAGTCTCTCTATCTTTACATCATTCCTCTCTATGATCTCCCAGATCAAATGATAGTGTCGCAGTACGTGTTTAGATCGTTGGTGAGACCGTGGCTTCTTTACTTACGCAATAACTCCGTTGTTGTCACAATACAAAGTTATTGGATCAACAACACTAGGAACCACACCCAGTTCCATCACGAGCTTCTTGATCCAAACAGCCTCCTTAGCTACTTTAGAAGTAGCTATGTACTCAACTTCTATCGTAAAGTCGGCAATAGTCTTTTGTTTGGAACTTTTTCAACTTATTGCCCCTCTGGAAAATGTAAACACATAGCTTGATTATGATTTGAAATCATCTTTGTCAGATTGAAAACTGGCATCAGTATACCCATTTATATTCAAATTACCTTCTCCATATACTAAGAACATATCCTTAGTCCTTCGTAAGTACTTAAGGATGTTCTTTACAGCCTCCCAATAACCCTCACCAGGATCAGATTAGTATCTGCTCGTCAAACTGAGAGCACAAGATACATCGGGCCTAGTACATATCATAGCATACATGATAGATCCAACTGTCGAAGCATATGGAATCTTACTCATGTGATCCCTTTCAACTTGTGTCTTGGGAGACATCGACTTTAAAAGGCTTACACCATGTGACATGGGTAAGAATCCCTTTTTGGATTAATCTATGCTAAACGTCTTTAGCATTTTATCTATGTATATAGACTACGAAAGACCTAGCAACCTTTTGGATCTATCTCTATAGATCCTTATTTCGAGAATATAGGCAGCTTCTCCAAGGTCTTTCATGAAGAATTGTTTAGACAACCAAACTTTAACCGTTTGCAAAACAGGTATATCGTTTCTTATTAGTAATATGTCATCTACATAAAGCAATAAGAAAATGATTGCACTCTCACTAACCTTCTTGTATACACAAGGCTTATCCATGTTTTGAATGAAACCAAACTTTTTGATTGTTTCATCAAAATGGATGTTCCAATTCCTAGAAGCTTGCTTAAGTCCATAAATGGACCTTTGCAACTTGCATACCTTTATACTATCATTGGATGTAAAACTCTTATGTTGTGTCATATACACTTCCTTAGTCAGATTTCCGTTTAAGAAAGCTATTTTCACATCTATTTTCCAAATCTCATAATCATGATAAGCAACAATGGCTAGGAGTATCCTAATGGATTTTAACATGGCAACTGGTGAGAAGGTTTTATCATAGTCAATACTATGTTGTTGATGATAACCCTTTGCCACTAGATGTGCTTTATAGGTAACTAAGTTACCATCTATGTCCATTTTCTTATTGAAAACCTACTTACACCCAATAGGTTTAATTCCTTTAAGTGGATCAACCAAAGTCCATACTTGGTTGTTGTACATGGAATCCATCTCTGACTTCATGGCCTCAAGCCATTTGCCAGATTCTGAACTGTTTAGGACATCCTTATAGGTAGTAGGCTCATCTTTATCTATGAGCAATACGTCATTGTGGTCACTAATGAGAAATCCATATCTCTCATGTGCCATACATATCCTACTAGATCTACAAGGTTCTTGTGTATTAGAAGGTTCATCTATTCTCTCAATAGATGTGGGGTTAGACGGTTAATCCTCGTTTGTTTGATCTTCATGAACTTCACTAAATTCAATCTTACTCCCACTATCTTCTTTGAGCATGTGCACCTTCTCTAAGAATACGGCATGCTTTGAAACAAACAATTTATTTTCGGAATGGAGGTAAAACTAATATTCGAAAGATTCTTTCGGATATCCTACAAACAAACACTTGTCAAACTTACTATCAAGTTTATCTGACTGTGGCCTTTTGACAAAGGTAGGACAACCCCATACTCGCAAGTGAGATAACTTTGGTTTCTTACCAAAGAACATCTCAAATGGGGTAGAATCAACCATTTTTGTCAGAGCTCTGTTTTGTATATAAACAAAAGTTTCTAGTGCATGGCCCCAAAACGATTTTGGTAGGTCTGCAGAAGCCATCATAGTCCGTACCATGTCTGGAAGGGTTCGATTCCTTCACTCAGATACATAGTTATGTTAAGGTGTATGTGGTGGAGTCCATTGAGATAATATCCCATTATCTCTAAGATAACTCAGGAATTCTTGGCTCAAGTATTCTCTTCCTCAATCAGATCTTAGAGTCTTAATACTTTTGTCAAGTTATTTCTCTATTTCATTCTTGAAGTCTTTGAACCTTTCAAATGCCTCAGATTTGTATTTTATTAAATACAAATACCCGTATCGTGAGAAATCATTAATAAAGGTTATGAAATAGTTATAACCTCCTCTTGCTTGTATTAACATTGGGCCACATACATCAGAATGTATGAGTTCTAATAACTCCATGGCCCGTTCTCCTTTTCCTAGAAAATGAGTCTTAGTCATTTTGCCTAGTAAACAAGATTCGCATGTGCTATATGATTCATAATCAAATGACCTTAGGTCACTAAGCTTGTGTAACTTAGAAACACGATTGTCGTTTACATGGCCCAAACGGCAATGCCATAAATAAGAGGTGTTAGAGTTATCCATTTTGGGTTTCTTATTATTTAGATTGAGAACTAGATTATCCAAGTCTAGAACATATAAACCATTAACTAGAGTTGCTGAACCATAATGAATATCATTCAATGAAAAAGAACAACATTTATTCTTAAATATCAAATGAAATCTATATAAGTCTAAACATGCAACTGAGATAATGTTTTTCATTAAAACTAGTACAAAATATTATTTTTGCAGTTTTAGAATTAATCCCGAAGGTAGGTTCAGCTCGTATGTCCCCACAGCAAGTGCAGCAACCTTTGCCCTATTTGCAGTACGTAGGTCCACATCGCCTTTCTCTAGCCTTCTACTGCTCTTTAGTCCTTGCAAGTTATTGCACAAATGAGATCCACATCCGGTATCTAATACACATATCTCATTTCTAAAGTCAGTATTTATCTCAATCATAAATATACCTAGAGTAGAAGTAGAAGTGCTTGTAAGCTTCTCCTTCTACTTCTTGTCCATAATGGTCTCCGAGTAGATTTTTCAATTGCGCCTCCAGTGGCCCATCTTCCCACAATGATGGCATGGACCTTTGGTAGCTACGTCCTTCTTATTCACACCACATTTGGGCTTCATGGGAGCCTTCTTTTTCTTCTTTTGAACTTTCTTCTTAGAAGAGGAAGATTCTACCATTAAAACTGCATTAGAATCCTTCTTCATGGAGGACTCCGCAGTTTTGAGAAGATTGATCAACTCAGGAATGGTGAACTCAATCTTGTTCATCTAATAGTTAATCACAAATTGTGAGAAACTATTAGGCAAAGACTGTAGAATTAAGTTAACACTTAAGTCATGATCCATTACAAACCCGAGAGATCCAAGCTTCTCTATTAAGCACAGCATTTTCAGCACATGAGTGGCCACAGAAGAACCCTCTACCATTTTGTAACGGAATAGTTGCTTTGAGATCTCGTATCTCTCAATTCTGGCTTGGGCATCAAACAGCTCTCGAAGAAGTAGTATAATCGATTGAGCATCCAAATGCTCATGCTGTTTTTGCAACTCAGGAATCATGGATGCCAACATAATACATGATGTTGTATCACTATCCTCCTTGTGCCTCTTGTGGACAGCATGCTCATCAACATAAGCATCTTGAGCTGGTGGTGGCGAAATAGGAGCATCTAGCACGTAGAGCAACTTTTTCGATTTGAGATCGATTCTCAAATTTCTATATCAGTCGAGATAGTTTGATTCGGTTAACTTATTGGTTTCCAAAATGCTATGTAGGTTTAAGTTTGTAGACATGATGCAAGTGACCTAGATGTAAAGATAGAGAGCATTAGCTACTTGTATATGCACATGATATGCAAATAATTAGGATTTTAATTAAACGCATTTTTTACTCCACTATTTTACTCAAATCAATAGCCCCCACTACTGATTCGGGAAAGCCCGTTAGAAGCTTTCCTAGTAAACCGGTATCCAAATTCCTCAAGAATAACCTTAGGTTTGCCCAACAAGCCACCCTTAAGTTCATTGGTAGGTATCCAATACAAATTACATCATATGTAACTACCGATTCATTGGGTGATTAACAACTTTTAATCTTAAAGCCTTTTGGGCTACCCCAACTTTTCCTCTAAATTTCTTTATGCTTGAGTTTGCCCAACATAGATAAAGAATTTAGTTAAACTCGACCCATTAATCAGGAATTTATTTCCAAAGGAATTTAATTCCATAGCTTGAACATGCCCGATGTTAAATAGGCTTGGGTTTGCCCAACAACCTGGTCTCGAAAAATGACTCTCGTTCTTACTATATTAACGAAAGGAATTAGGTTTAATATTAATTGAGGGATTAGTTTCTTTTAGTGATTTCATTGAATGACATGCATAAAAATCAATAAATCACATAATTAATAATCATAGTAATAAAGCAATTACGTGGGATGGTTATGGACTTTTCCTAAATTAATTTCTTTAAGCCATAAAAGAAATTAATATGTGTTGATGCATGATTTAAGTAGTTAACCCATAAAAGAAATTAGTTAACCCTATGTGTTCATGCATGATTTAAGTAGAAGGTCTTATCTTCTCGCCTTATTTTGGTTGCCATCTCCAAAATAGAATAATTCTACTCCTATCTAACCTATGTAAACTAATTACATAATTTCCTAAATAAAGAAAACCTTGAGTTACATTCTAGGGGAGTTAGATAAGAAGAAAATTACACAAGAATTTTAGAGAAGGCAGGACACGCAGGCCCTATTTCATAAAAACGAAAACTTAAAATGCATGAACAGATATAATTGGTTTTAGTCCATAACCATCCACTATGCCATTAGTTATGCTTAAATAAAATAAACATATAACTTTTATTATTCCAAAATCACTATTTTGGAAAAATAAAAAAAAATCTAAAATCAATATTTTAGAAAAATACACTAATTTTATATTTTTCAAAATTATTATTTTGAAAGATAAAATTGTTTGACCCAAAACTAATTTTCAGAAAGTGCTTTTGGGTCCTATTTCTAGCAACGAAAACAGTAGTCCCATTGATTCTGATACTACTGTTGGGTATATCAGGCTCGTATCCTATACGGCACAACGAAAGAATAAAACGAGATACCATCCCAGGATCCGTGTATGTGTGGAAAACAAGATATAAAGATAACAAAGGTAATAGCTTTTTACCTTTCTTTGATTGTCTAAATAACAAAAATTTCTTCTTCAAATCGAGGCACGATCCAATAATCCTCTTGATCTAACTTCACGAAAGTTGAATGTCTAACCACTATAATCATAGTTTGTGATTATCTCTAACAGTAATTCACACAGAAGAATACTCAAGCACGAAGTTTTCTGTGCTTGTAGAAACACTAAGTGGCGGCTAGGGTTGTTACACAAGAACAATCGAGAGAGAGAGAAGAGAGAAGGATTTCCTGTGTTGGTTTTTGGTGTCACACCTTAGCTAGGGTTTTGTGTGTTTCATCTATATGTTACACGAAAATCCCCTACCAAAACTGAGAATTCTAATCCTATTAGAATTCTATAATTGTAATTGGAAATATCAAGTTCTCACAATTACAATTTGGACAATAAATTATAACTAATTATAATTTGTCCATAACAACTTCTCTTTCTCTTAATTAACCCCACTATGTTATCAAATAACATCTTGAGTATATAATTCTCTATTGTGTGTGACCTATTAGGTTTCCCAGTCAATTGGTAGAGAACATGAATTAATCCATTATTAATTAGAATTAATCCTATTAATTCTAATCAGGATTGGTTTGTTAATTCATCAATCAATAAACTTATATTCTCAAATCATGAGCGGTATCTAGTAACATATCATGACCACCCAAGAGTCTAGCAAGTCAAGTGGCTTGACATGAACCCTTCAATAACAAACTTCAGTACAATTAACTCCTTTCACCATACAATATCTCATTCGGTTTGGAATACGGAATTAGTGCCAACTCCCTCCAGGATTAATTCTGGCCTAAATACAATAGTACTTGTACCAGGAACCCACTACTCTGGATGTGTATCAATTGGAACTATTTCCAATACACAATTGCCTTGGCCAAGGACTTCTCAAGTAGTAATTTCTACAAGTGGCTGTGAGATATTCGCCCCTACTATTAAGAGTGGTGAATTCTTTATTAACCCTCTCAACTATTTTCATTTACCTCACAATGTACCCAATATCCATCCCATAGGCGGCCCTCAATCGAACTCCAGAGATTGGAATCAAAGTACAATGCTCAGCAAACAAAGTACCTAGGAGAGCTTAAGTCTAAGGATACTTGCACGTTTGCTATATTGAGATTATATCACTGGCGCTAAATAGTTATCCATGTGATTATCTCATAGCTAGGTCATCCAATGAACTTGTTCCATTAACAAGCATCCATGTGTTAACTTTGAGTATCTCAATACTCACGGATATGAGAACCACCGCTTGATCAAATCTGGAAGTCTAGCACATGCTAGTCTTAACGCATTAATAATGTCCTGTCTCATTAATACTATGACTAGGGACTATTTAAGTACTAACACTATACAGTGTAGTAGGAATCTCATATCATGATTTTCTTAACATAATGTTGTACTAGGGACTTTATCGAACAGTTATATTACTTAAAAAGTAAACAAAAGAAACTGTAAAATAAATAATACCTTTTATTAAAATAAAATGTGTCATATACAATGTACAAGTGATTGCCTCTAAGGCACAACACTAACAATTTCCAGTGCAAATAATTTTTGCATTTTTACTGATTGAAATATCAGAATGGAAAGAAACAAAATAACCGTGGTTAATTAATCTTAAAACTGAAATCAGATTCTATTTAAACTAGAAACATATAAAATATCTTTTAAAATTAAGATCCTATTACAATCAAATAAAAGTTCCAAGTCTCCTACTGTTTCAACTAACACTTGTGCCGTGTTGCCCACTCTAAGTCCATGCTTTCCTCTACTGAGTCACCTTATGTTACTGAACTGTAAGGAGTTACAAATATGGTCAGTGGTTCTAGAATCAACAAACCAAGTGGATTTTGATCCAATAATCAAAATAGACTCTAAGTATAGAGTAATACCTGAGGAGGACTTAGCCAAGAAGTCCAGACAATCCTTTTTGAAGGGCCTCTTCTTGCCACACTTGAAACAATTGCCCTTAGGCTTAGACGCATCGGGCTTGGATCTCTTAGGTTGGGCACCTGCATTATTTTGGCCCTTCTTCTTCTTGAACATCTTGGGCTGGGCCCTAGTTCTAGAAGATGGTCCAGAGTAAGTAACTAAAACCTTTGACATAGGCTTCATGATTTCTCAGTAACTTAGAGTTCTTTCATCAACTCATTCAAAGGCATATTCAACTTGTTCATGCTATAATTTAGCTTGAACTGAGAATACGAACCTGACAAAGTCTCAAGAACCATGTCAATTTGGCTCTCAATATCAATTGTTGCCCCTAGGACCTCGGCTTCTTTGAAATGAGCAATCATCTTGACCATATGCTCTTGAACCAATGCCTCCACAACCATCCTAGTACTCATGATTGCTCTAAATGCTTCCTGTTTTGAGGGTTGGCTTTTGTCAGCAAATGTGGTGCATGACGATATATCGATGTCATATGTAATAGGCATGTTCTCGTGCTTAAACTAGAGAACATTACACGTGGAAGCCAATATATAGCATCTTGCCATTTCATCATTTTTCTTCCATGCCCTCTCAGTCTCACGATCCTAGTTTGTGGAATCTTCCACAATTTTAGGACAAGAATTGGTCAGAACATACTAGTACTCCTTGGCAGTGAGTACTATATTCAGATTCCATTTCCAATCCACATAATTAGGTCCAATTAACTTATTCTTCTTGAGAATAATGGACAAAGGACTAAAACTAGACATTTCTATTGATTGAAAAAAAAAATCATTTAGAAAAATGTTTGTTTTGAAACACACATATAAAATGCACATTTAAGACATCATATTATTTCTATGATATGGTTAACCTATTAAAACCATTATCAAAAAATATGTATAATTTGGCTCTTAGAAAAATTGACAGAGCTTCGTAGAAAGGTTAACAATTTTCTAAGTTAAATCTATAACTATCACAAATTAAACTTCCTTAATAGGTAATGATTCAGAAATAGTTCCATCAATAGGAGGATCACTACTCTTACCACCTACAGATAATCCAGTATTAATGCCTCCAACAATGGGTTGGTCGACTCTAATACTTGTCCTAGGCTTTAATAATAATTCTTGTGTTAGTTTTAGATTCTCGTAAAAATCTATCCTATAGGGGGTCATGCTCAAAATGACGTGAAGAAATCCACAATCTCTAATAGGAATTCGTGATGGAAGCTGTGGGGCCATTAGAACCCTTTTTCTACTTAATCTTTTGAGAAAAATAGGTTTTTGGAAAAAACATTCCTTTAAAAAATATTTTAATTTCATTAACTTTACTAAATATCCAAAAATTCTACATTATTCTCTATGTTAAAGATAAAAGCCTTTAAAAGGATAAACCATGAAATTTTATTTTCACTACTTTAGTTAAAACCATTTATAGGAACTAAATTTAAAATACCAAAATTCAAATTATTCTCCACGTCAAGAATAATAGCCTTTGGAAGAATAAATCATGAATTTTATTTTAAATTCCTAATTTCTATTTTAAAAACATTTTTCTTAATTGTTTTATCTCAAGAAAAATTAATTTCTTAAAAAACCTTTGTTCATTTGATCACAAAACTAAATAAATAGACATGCTCTAAAGAGTAAACCTTTTACATGCTATTTTCTATCCTTTAATTCTTATGTGACCAAATAATGGATTAATATAATAATAAAAAAAATTAAAATGATTTTGTTTAATCCTAAGGTGGTTCCTCTTTACTAACCATTTTCATGAAAAACTATTTATCACAATAATTAAACCATTGTAAGAAAATAAAATAAAATAAAAACTGCAATAGGCCCCGAACTGAGACCGTGACCGAACCGCCAAAATGCGCCCGCGACCCAAACTAACAACTGTGGGAGGCTTTGTATAAGCCTCTCACGGATCAAGGCAAAAATGCCTTGATCCCCTACAGTTGTACGTGGGTCAGCCTAGCTTGGGAGAGAAAAAATTCCCAAGTCACGCACTTTCGCAGCTGGCCCTTTGTTCCATCCTTCTCCGTTTTTCTTCAGCGATTTTCTTCAAACATTGATCCAAGCACTATTTTGTTACAAGAATTCATAAATAAATTGAAATACAATTTCAAATGCCTATGCCTTTCAAAATGAGGTGTACGCGAATTCGACGGAAAGCAATTAACAATAAATTACAAATGCCTATGCCTCTTCGCATGAGACGTACACAAAATCTACCCATATAAAAATCAAGAAAGATCCATACAATCCCAAAGATTATTGTTTTTATTAGTAATGGAACCACCTTTCCAATTACTAACCCAAAGCATGCTCCAAGATTATAACTATGGCACTGATACCACTTGAAGGACCGCGGGAAAAATAAATACACAGCGGAATAGAGTAATTTAAATTTTTTTTTCCCGAACCAAAGTCTAGAAGTACTTATTTCTAGGGCATTTTATTTGAATAACCAGAGTTTGATTACTATTTGACGGTGCTTCGTGAACAAGAACATCTACTTGTTCTGCAGGCACACCAGCTAACCGTCGACTCTTTCGCATCAAACACTTAGCATGTTTACTTGCTCCTGAGCTTCCAGAGTATTCTCTAACCACTATAGACATCTACCAGTGAAAGTAGAATTAGGGCAAAGAAGATTGAAAGAAAAAGGAAGAACTAAACGTTGAAGGAAAATGAAGGAAATAGCAAAAGGAAAAAAGATGGTAGCCTTAGTTTACTTAAAGAAGAAAAACAAAAGTTGTTATTTCTTTTGTGAAAATTGGTCAAACGATTCTCAAGTAGACACAATGCCTTTTAAACCAACAGCTTCCTATTTCTTTTAGTTTTCCTAAACCAACAACCGTAAACCTTTTTTATTTTTTCTTATTTCTTTTTTCTTAAACATATGGCAGCTCAATAGGTTACCAAAACCTTCTAGCAGCCACATCCAAAACCTAGTCAACCAGGGCTTTAATTAATTAGTCCAAGACTAATTAATTAGTTTTTTATTAACTAATTAATCCACTTAGGCCCAATATAAAAATTATACAATATAATTAATTAATTAATTAAAATTTAGTCTTTTTATTAATTAATCAAACAACTTGGGTGCAAAATAAAATTATCCAAGATAATTAATTAATATCCAACTTTCAGGTATTAAGATATGTTCCAAGCATGGATGATTATCATAAGAGGTTCCCAATATATCATAAGATTCTCGTTCATGAAAATCCACACTTTTCCAAACCCAGAAGACGGACGGAATCCTAGGATTTCTCCTTGAGACAAATACTTTTATGCATACCTCTTCTAGTTGATCCATACCAGACTCTATTCTTGTAAGATGATGCACACTAGCTAACAGCCCTCCGAGTGCTACATTGTAGGCATATTGGGAGCGTAGATAATTGTAACCATACACGTATAAAATGACAGTAATGGAATGCCAATCCTCGGGAATAATTATCTATATGGCTAGCCCATGCTTGACTAGCCAAGCAAACAAACGACCCTGCATCTTTTTTATCTCTCCCGCATTTTTATTTGTATAAGTTTTTCATATTTACAATGAAATTTATGAAGATTGGCCTACTCCTTGTTAAAGAAATCCTGTCTAAGTCACTAATTCATGGGAAGATACTGAACTTTTATATTCAATAATAAATTCACCCAATAAGCCCAAATAGTAAATAAATTTACTAAGGTTATTTGAGCTACTCTAGGGACCAAAAGACATATTATTCTTGGCAAGTAAAATGACCAAAATTCCCTTCCTAACAAATAGTTGTATTTTAACAATTTAAATATTCATTTTATTACTATATTGAAATACTAACCTCGAGAGCAATTCTGCTAGTATACCGTCCTCGACCTACAGGTGTAATGATCAAAATATCCTTCTATGTAACACCCGTCGTTAAGATAGGAAAATAGTATTAACACATTTCTCAATTACATCTACCATCCTGCGATAGCTAGTCTGATAATCCTTGACTTTCACCAACTTATCTCAGGGAGCAACCCACAAAGCATACATACTTAGTCACGTTTCCTAGGGCTCCGAATTATTAGATTATCCCAGACAATCACAAAAAGGTGATTTCTTTATGTAATGAAGCATAGAAACTCTATTGCATAAGTCTGTTTTAATTAACTAGAGTCATAAACCCAACGTAAAAAGTTATTAGCCTTGCGATAGGACCTCACCTAACACACATCAAAATGTATAAGTCCAGCTTCACCAGACCACTAAACTATACTCAAGTCATAGGGTACTCATCCACACAGTAACTGCGATAAACCAATCTTTATTCATTTTAGTACTTTTATAAAGATTATTATCGCGTGATTTAGTTCTATGTATTCTAAAATACGCGTACACCAACAGTATGAGTGGACTACACATTGGTTAAAGGTAAACCATTACTGTAATGATCTAAACCTTGATAAAGTGTCCAACTTCATCAATCGATCAAGAATAATTTTTTTATTATATGTTAGTAGCTCATAATCTACACCTTACTATGAAAGTATGACTAAATCACGTAGATTACTTACTAACACACTTAGACCTTTAATGTACGAATTTATATAAATAAACAACTATGAATGAAATACTTTTATTAATTTTCAAAATACAGAAATACATAGCTATTTTGGGCATACATTCCAACAGATTAGTCTTAGAACTTACAAATTATTTTTTATGTACTTGTTTTACTTAGGAACATTATCTCATTCTCTTGTTTAGCCATGAATGGTTTTCATTTAATATTTAAGGATAAAAGTTGTTCTTTTTCATTAAATGGTGTCGAATATAGAAATGCGACTTTGATAAATGGTTTGTATGTTCTATACATGAATGATCTAATTCTCAATATAGACAATAAGAAACTAAAAAAAAAGATAACTAAACCTCATCTTACTTATTACATTATCACATTAGACATACAAATGGGAATCATGTTTCTAAGTTACACAAGTTTGGTGACTTAGGATTATTTGATTATGAATCATATGGCACATGAAAAATCTTGTTTACTTGGTAAAATTGTTAAAACTTCTTTCTTTGGAAAAAGAGAAAGCCCTAAAGAGTTATTAAAACTTATGCATACTAATGTATAGGGCCCAATGTCTATTCAAACAAAGGGAGGTTATAACTATTTCATAACCTTTATCGATAATTATTCATGATATGGGTATTTGTATTTAATGAAATACAAATTTGAGGCCTTTAACAAGTTCAAAGACTTTAAGAATGAAGTAGAGAAACAACTTGGCAAAAGTATTAAAACTCTAAGATCCAATCACAGAGGTGAATACTTAAGGCAAGAGTTTCACAGTTATCAAAGAGCTAATGGGATATTATCTCAATAGACTCCACTATATAGACCTCAACATAATTATGTATATGAGAGAAGGAATCAAACCCTTTTAGACGTGGTTTGGACCGTAATAGCTTTTGTAGACTTACCAAAATCGTTTTAGGGGTACACACTAGAGAAATCTATTTATTTCCTAAGCAGAGTTCCGTCGAAAATGGTTGACACTACCCCATTTAAGATATTTTTTGGTAAGAAACCAAAGTTATCTCACTTGAGAATATGGGGTTGCCTGGCTTTGTCAAAAGGTCACAGTTAGACAAACCTGAGAGCAAGTCTAACAAGTGTTTATTTGTTAAATATCCAAAAGAGTTATTCAGTTATTACATCTACCTCTCTTCCAAAAATAAAATATTTGTTTTGAAGCATACCGTCTTCATAAAAAAGAGCACATGCTGTGAGAGCAAAATTGAACTTAGTGAAGTTCAAGAATAATAAACAAATAAGGATCAACCGTCTGATCCTGCATCTATTGAGAGTATAGATGCCTTTGTCTACACAAGGACCTCATAGGTCGAGTAGGATACGTGTAGCCCCTTAAAGATATAGATTTCTTATAAGTGACCACAATGACGTATTACTCATAAATGAAAATGAGCTTACTACTTATAAGGATGTTTTGAATAGTTCAGAATATGACAAATGACTTGAAGCCATGAAGTCAGAGATAGATTCCATGTATGACAATTAAGTGTGAATTTTGGTTGATCCACCCAAAGGAATTAAACCTATCAGGCGCAAATGGGTTTTCAAGAAAAAAAATGACATAGATGGTAAGGTAGTTGCCTATAAGGCATGACTGGTTGCTAAAGGTTATCGTGAACAGCATGGAATTGACTATGATGAAACTTTTTAACCAGTTGTAATGCTGAAATCCATAAGAATACTCCTAGTAATTGCTATCCATTTTGACTATGAGATCTGGCAAATGTATGTGAAAATAGAATTCCTTAATGGGAACCTGACTGAGGAAGTGTATATGACACAGCCTTAGGGTTTTATATCCAATGATAGCACAAAAGTGTGCAAGCTGTAAAGGTCTATTTATAGACTTAAGCAAGTTTTTAGGAGTTGGAACATCCATTTTGATAAAGCAATCAAATAGTTTAGTTTCATTCAAAACATGGATAAACCTTGTGTATGGAAGAAGGTTAGTAGGAGTGCAGTCATTTTCTTGTTGCTTTATATAGATGACATATTGCTAATAGAAAACGATGTACCTATTCTTCAATCAGTGATAGTTTGGTTGTCCAAGAAATTCTCCATAAAAAACTTTGGAGAAGAAACCTGTATTATTGGAATAAAGATCTATAGAGATAGATAAAAAAAAAAAAGTTGCTAGGTCTTTCACAGTCTAGATACATAAACAAAGTGCTAAAGAAGTTTAGCATAGATCAATCCAAAAAGGAATTCTTATCCATATCTTATGGGGTAAGCCTTTCAAAGTTGATATCTCTAAAGACATAAGTTGAAAAGAATCACATGAGTAGGATTCCATATACCATAGCAGTTAGATCCATCATGTATGTTATAATATGTACTAAGTCCGATGTATCTTATGCTCTCAATTTAACAAGTAGGTATCAATCTGACCCTAGTGAGGGTCATTAGGCGGCTCTAAAGAATATCCTTAAGTACTTGCAAATGACTAAGGATGTATTCTTGGTATATAGAGAAGGTGATTTGAAAATAAATGGGTAGACTAATGCCTGTTTTTAATTTGATAAAAATGATTTCAAATCACAGTCTGGCTACATATTTACATTGTGTGGAGGGGCAGTAAGTTGGAAAAGTTCCAAATAAGATACTATTGCCGACTCAACAACTGAAACTTAATGCATAGTCGCTTCTGAAGTAGCTAAAGAAGTAGTTTAGATCAAGAAGTTCATCACAGAACTTAGAGTGGTTCCTAGCATTGTTGAACTAATATCTCTGTATTGTGATAACAATGGAGCTATTGTGTAAGTGAAAGAGCCACGATCTCACCAGCAATCCAAACACGTACTAAGATGATATCATCTAATCCAGGAGATCATAGATAGACAAGATGTAAAGATAGAGAGAGTTCTCACTGATGAGGACATAGTTGACCCACTTACTAAAGAACTACCCAAAAGAAACATGATAAACATGTTGAGCCATTCGGTATGAGATACATGATTAATTAGCTCTAGTGCAAGTAGGAGTTTGTTAGTATTATGCCATAGAGACAATTATATGTATTTTGTATACAACACACTTATTTAATAATACATGGCATTTTTTATCTTTCAATTTATTTTATTTATACTTTCATGAGAAATAACTATTAGAAAAAGTCCCCAGTACAATACTGTGTTAAGAAAATTATGATAGAGATCATGATGTGAGGTTTCTACTACACTGAACAGTGTTCGTACATCAATTATCCCTAGTCATATTATTAATGAGATTGGACACTATTAATGCATTAAAACTACCATGTGTTATACTTCCTGATTTGATCAGACTGTGATTCTCACATCAGTGAGTATTGTTGATAGGGCCTAAATTAGTCATATATTTCCTAGTTATTTGAGGCCATTTTGTGCACTAACTGGTCATATTCCTTTATATTTGAGATTTTACCATTGGAAATGTATTTTATGCATTATTTTAGATTTTAGGGGTAAAACAAGGCAAAATCATCGCTAAACAGACTAGAGGCGGCACCGGCCAGGACACGAGAGGCAACGCCGTCCAGGACACAAGAGGCAGCGCCGGCCACGTGCTGTTGGCATGCATTTTGAGGCGATAAAAAATTGGGGAAATAGGGGCTGAACAGAACACAGCACGCGCTAGTTGGAAGGCCAGAGGCTGCATCGGCTACAACCTATAAAAGCTTGGCACGAAAATTAAGAAAAATCAGCGAACAGACGGAGTGACAGAACACAACTGGCACCAGCCCTAGACAGGACAGGTGGCACTGGCTATGCACTGGTACAGAGGGGTGCCTCGATTTTCATGTGCATTTTTGGCAATTTTAAAAGTTTTGGTATTTTCCTACTTCTATTTGACCAGAAACCCTAGAGGGACAAATTTAAACACTTCTAAAGCATATAAATAGAGGACAAACGCAAGTTAAAAGGATGAATTTGAGGAGCAAAATAGAAGATCACTCAAAATCAAGGAGGAATTCATCAAAATCAAGAAGGATTGTACAAAAGAGTCTAAGAAGGAAAAAGAATGAGACTTGTCTATGAGTGCTTTTTGTAACTTTGTTTTCTTTTCTTGAACAATGATGTATTAATTATTTTATTGTACTTTGACATTATTTTCGGTATTTATGATTTTTAGAGTTATTTTGATCTTTTGATTAATTGATTGTTATTCTTGGTATTTAATTACTTTTGCTGATTACGAGATTAATTTGTTGTTTCTTTCTATTAACTTGCTTGGAAAAGGGGTTGATGGTGGTCTCAATTCATTAATTTCATATTTGTTGTCTATTAGCTTGCTTGAAAAATGGATTAATTGCTAAGATCTAGGTAATTAAAAGTTAATTGATGTCTGCCAGGATATGTATTCATTGTATAATTTCATGCTTTAAATTTGCCAGGATATAGAGATTTAATCAAGGATTATGTTTAATGCATCTTTTTGGTGAATTAGTTGAGACAGAATATGTGATGCTAATTTGTCTCGAATATAGTAATTTCAAGGATTGGAAAAGAAGTTAATCTATCTTAATCCTTTATGATGCCAAAAGAATGATTAGTTATGATAATGATTGGATACTTTAAGGTCATGTTTGTCAAAATAATGGTTTGACTACATAATTCTCCATCCTTGACATGTATATATTCTTTTATTTTATTTTTATTCTTTTTCACTTTATTGAGTCAGTTAAATAATGAAAGAAAAGTGATTACTGCATACTTGTTCCTTGAGGATCGACATTCATTTTAAACCCTATGCTTTGCTTAATAATGAGTACGCTTGCTCATCTGTGTGATTTGGGATTAACGTTTTAATTTAAACTTGATTGGGAATGTGCTTATTTTTATATGATTTATATACCTAAATTCGTACACGTCAAGTTTTTGGCACCGTTGCCGGGGAACAATATTATGAAAGCTTAGATTTTGTTGATTTAACCATGTAAATATGTAAATATGTAAATTTGTACAATTTTCTTTTTACAAAAAGGTGACATTTTTTGTATCTTGTGTATCTTTGTAATCTAATTTGCTAACTTTAACTAATGTTTAATTGACTAATTTGTTCTTTTAATTTGGTTTGAATTGTGAATTCCATTATCTAACTTTCTTCTTGTCTTTTCTAGGTGTTAGCCTTGGTACATGACCCGATGATCTGAAGGCAATATAGTAGATTTTGATCCTGAAATCGAAAGGATTTTGTCAAAAATCCAGCGGACAGTCAAAAGGAACTTACTCACAGACATGGACGGTACTCAAAACAACAATGCTGGAAATAACATGAGGGTCATGGATGACTTTGTGAAACCTGCAATCTCAGGCACGGGCTCAAGTATCACTAGTCCTAGGATGGATGCAAATAATTTTGAAATAAAACCCAATATCATCTAGATGGTCCAAAATATGGTCAAATTTGATTGGCTACCTGAAGACGATCCCAATGCCCACCTAGCTAGTTTTATTAAAATTTGTGATACCTTTAAGATAAATGGTGTTTCTGAATATGCCATAAAACTAAGACTTTTTTTCTTTTTCTTTGAGAAATAGAGCCAAATCTTGGTTAAAGTCTTTACCCACAGGTTCCATCACCACTTGGAATGCTCTAGCTGAAAATTCCTTGCCAAATATTTTCCTCTAGCTAGGACATCCAAACTCAGAATCAAAATTTTTGCCTTCCAATAATTAGATTTTGAACATTTGTATGAAAGTTGGTAGAGGTTCAAAGAGATGTTGAGAAAGTGCCCACACAAAGGATTTGGGCTAGGAATTCAGATGTTCATCTTTCTTAATGGCCTTACGTTTGCAACACAACAAGTGGTAGACTCTTCTATAGGGGGTTCCATCAATCATAAAACCTCAGAACAGGTATTCAATCTCATTGAAAATTTGGCTTCTAATAACTATTCTTGGGGAAGTACAAAGTCTAGAGCTCGTGTGCAAGGAGTGCATAAAGTAGATGTTGTGGCAGCTTTGGAAACTAAGGTGGAAGCTTTAACTCAAAAGATGGAACAAATGGTGATACCTCAAGGCCAAGTGCTAAATGTAAGTTGTGATTTTTATGGAGAAGGGCACCCAAATCATGAGTGCCAAAAGATGAGTTCACTCCAAGAAACCATGGAACAAGCAGCCTTTGTAGGTAATGGCCGTCCAAGTAACAATCCCTATAGCTCTACTTACAATCTTGGTTAGAGAAATCACCCTAACTTCTCTTGGAGCAATGCAAAATAACCTAGGTAGGGCTCTTTCAACTTTGGGGGTAATCAAAGGAACCAACCTCCATTGAACAACAATTCGGCACCTTCCAAGCCACCATTAGAGGAATTGATTGGCGAATTGGTAAGTACAACGGAGACTAAGTTCCAAGGGGTTGATACTACAACAAGGAACTTAGAGGCCTCCATGAGCAACTTGGAGAGCCATATTGGTCAATTGGCTAAATTACTTGGGAATCGTCAAGCAGGGACATTACCAGGGAACACTGAAGAAAATCCACATGATTAAGGCTGTAGAAAGCATTGAAGTCTTTCTTCCTTTAAGTTTTTTTTATTTGGAACAATTCTTTATTTTCTTTGTTTTGTTTCATTTTTATTTATTTTTTTATGAATTGAATTGCATTATTCATCACTGTTGTGTGTTCATTATTTTTATTTCATTTTCAAAAAAAAATCGAAGCCCGGACAAACTACAGGCGGCGCTGGCCAGGCCCGAAACCGACGTCGGCTCCTATCGTGGAAGGCACTAAAAACAGGCCAATTTGGCCATTCTTTTTTTCAAACTCTCCAACTCCCTCTCAAATTTTCTCTAACTTGCACCGGCTCCACATCCTAAACCTTTCAAGATTTGATTTTTCAACTTCCAAACAACTCTGGAGTATCAATCTATCATTCTTTTGTTAATTCTATGGATCAAAATCCTCTAAATCTTCTATTTTTCACAAAAATCCAATCTTCAATCTGCCTTCAAAGAGCTTTGATTTCTTGAAAAATGATGCATATTTTGCTTGCCTATGCATAGGAGAACATAAAGGTACGTTTTTTCTTGAATTCCCACGATTAAAATGTTGTAGGTAAATTTTTCTAATTTTTTGTATATTTTTTGCCGAAATTTGGGATATTTAATGTCCTCTTGCATTGTGAATCAAATTGTGAGCTTCATAATATTAGATATATTATGAGTTGATGATTCTTGAGAACTTTATTCATTCACATGATCATTAGGGAGTTTGTGTATTTGTTTAAGGGTATAATGATGGCTATTATGATGATTGCGTAACTAGTTGCACATTGGCCTTGAATTATTTTACACTTGATCACTATAATGCCATGATGATTCCATAATTCACATGATCATGTTCTAAGCATCTAGATACAATGGGTTTGTTCAGTACATTTATGTTTTCCAGTGAGCTATTATGCTTATTCTTGCAGGTTGTGTGAAAATTGTGGTGGATTGATTGGAGGAGGTTGAATTGGTTATTGTGCTGGTGAAAGGTATACTTTAAGGAGTTTGGGAAGTGTGGTGTGAGCTAGTTGAGAGTTGAGTGTGGTGTTATGCATTGTGTTTGAAAATGGGAGATTATATTCATCTGAAATCTTTGAGCTTCCTAGTACTTATACTCCTATCTTCCCTACTATCTACTTTCTAATATGTCTAGAGCATGGGGCCAATCATCCAAAAGGGCTAGAGCTTCGTCTTCCTCAGCCCCTTCGTCTATAGTCCCCTTGTTCCTCAGGCCAGTAGATTTCATTGATCCATCCTGTGAGGAGTGGTACAATAGGAGGTCCTCAAATAAGATTATTATGGAGCGTACCTTTGCATCTACCTTAGACCGTGCCTTTAAACTGGGAATGATGTTTTGGAGACTAGGGTGGGGACCTATAGTACAACTTAAAAGGGATTATTGTCCAGTGCTCATAAAAGAATTCTATGCTAACATAGTTGCAAAGGACAATAACCGTCTTCCACACATTGGGACACAAGTGAAGGGAACCCCCATTTTCATCACGAGAAACCATTTAGCCACTCTTTTCCATGTGTATGGTGATGATTCTTGGTTAGGGATAAATACCAATTATCAAAAGATTCTTTCTGACCCTAATTGGGATGCCATTGGAATTAAAGCTACTCTAGGGTTGCGCAAGGAAAATGCTTTCCAAGCCAACAGCTTCTACTCTAACAATGATCTTGATGCCAACTTTTGGGCTCTAGTATACATATTTTCTTTTAATGTCATACCCCGAGCCAGTGGATTTAATGAGACACGCACTATTGATGTGTACATCTTGCATAGGATGATGACCACTCAGCCTATCCGTCTGGCCCCATTGATCATACAATCAATTAGGGATGTGGTTCATCATTGTCTCTCTAACAAAGCCTTCATCTTTCCTCTAGTAATCATGAAAATTCTGAGAGATTTTGATATTAGTACTGAGAGGGAATTGACGGAGACTACCACTGAGCATGACCTGGTCACAGAGCAAATGTTGATGACCTGTAGGTATAGATATAGCCAGGATATGAAGAAATGGCTAACTCCCTATGAGTTGACGTATCCCGGACAAGTTTAGCCACCACCTACAGAGACGCAGCACCCACCACCGCCATCGTAAGCACAAGCCAGTAGTTCACAGTCCCAACCAAGGACTAACTTTGAGACTGTGGGGATGGAATAGTTAGCTCAGCAAACGGAGCTGTTGCTCCACATGCGAGACTCAATTGATGACATTGCCCAGAGGCAGACTATTCAGGAGCAGCAATAGGCTCAGTGGATGCAGTGTTTTCCGAGACCACATGGCGATGATGGCACTTCCACACATGATGATGATGATGATGGGGAGGACTGAGATGATTTTTTTGCACTTGTTCCTACTTGTCACTTTCTTTTTCCTTTATATTTTCATGACTTTTCTAGTTATTTCTTGTACATTTCTTTTTTATACTATTGTTTTTACTTTTTGATGATTTTCTTTTCTTATTTTTATGCTTTGGTATGTTTCTTTTGTGTATTTTTTCTTTCTAGATACTTCAACAATGCTCATTTCTATTGGAATTCAACTCTTTTGTAGGAGACTACACAATACAATAGAAGTATTTTCTTTCTTCTCTTTCCCCTTTATCTTTGGTCCTATGGCAATATTTCCTTACTTTATTTATTTAGCCATTGAGAATAATGTCCAGTTTAATTGTGGGGGAATGGTTAGAATGGGAATTCTTCTATGCTTTCTTCTATGCATCATTCTTCTTGAAATTCTTTGAACCTTTTGAGCAAATTTTTCAAATTTTTCTATTTTTTTTTTAGCATTCAAGATGTATTTTTAATGCATGTCTTTGTGCTAGATCATAGAACATATGTTCTATATCATTTATGGCTTATGCATGACTTTTTGCACACACTTGGACTAAGTAGTTCTTGATCAATTGCTTTACATTATTCTTAAACCTGTTTTTCTGCTAAAATGCATTGAGTATTCTAGAACTTACTTGAATACCTCTCGAGGCGAAATAAGAAAGACATTCATGATTTAACTTAGGGATGATGGTAATAGGCCTTCTTTGGATAGTTTGAGCTTTTCAACCCTACCTATTTTATATTATCCCTAGTGCCTATTTTGAGCCTAAATTGTTAATTTCTTTCTTAAATTCGTTATCATACTTTGTCCATTACTTCTTTCTGCGAGTTTGATTTACCTCCCAAATCTTTGATTGCTCTTGATGGATAAAAGTACAAGTAGAAGAAGTGTGAGGGAGAATGGTTGTGTAAATGTCATGACTTGTTACTTTCAGTCATGCATCATGTGTTGAGTTGGAGTTGTGAAAGAAAGAAGGAGGAAGAAAAAGAAAGATTGAAAAAATAAAAAGCTTCTAGAAAATGTTGAAAGAAAAAAATTGAGAAACAAATAAAAGCAGCATTTGAAAAGAAGAGAAAAAGAAAAGAAAAGATGAAAGGAAAAGAAAAGAAGAGCACAGGAAGAATGTCGGTTGAATTGGAATAAGAATTGCTGAAATTTTGATGATCTTGTGCAATATGATTGATGAGTTGAGAAATATTGATAAAAAGAATGCAAGATTTGCTTGAACTGTAATATGATTACTATACAAGGTTATGGGTTTTCGATTGGTTTTGTAATAGGAGGGTAAGAAAAGTTTGGAATCTATTGGTACATTTTGTTTATCCTTTTCTTGAAAACTCTCATTTTCTTTGATATTTAATTTTCCTATATCCTTCATTTGACAGCTACATTGCAAACCCTTTAGCCTTACATTACAAGCTTAAAAGTCCTACTTGACTTAAGTAAAATCATGATATGTCTCGGATTAGTGGAGAGAATGGATGAAAAGTAAGCTTATGGAATGCATACTCTTTTTGAACTAAATTCTTTTCAATGGTTTGAGAATGATGATTAAGTGTTGGGATGGTTCTACTAGTCATTCTTCACTTACACAAGTCTTGCATTTGTTATGAAAGGTATAGTAGCATATGTTTTATTGTCCTGAATAGAGAAAGCATTGGAAATATTATTTTGAAATTGATTAAATGATTTTGTGAAAACTTGTGTTTTTCTACTTGTCTTTGATACTTTTCTTGAGGACAAGCAAAGAGCTAAGTGTGGGAGAATGTGATAAAGACTAAATTAGTCATATATTTTCTAGTTATTTGAGGCTATTTTTGTGATACATTTTGTGTAATAACTGGTTATATTCCTTCATGTTTGAAATTTTACCCTTAGAAAGGTATTTTATGCATTATTTCAAATTTTAGGAGTAAAATAAGGCAAAATCATCACTAAACAGACTAGAAGTGGCGACAGTCATGTGCTGCTGGCACGCACTTCGAGAAGATGAAAATCGATAAAACAGGGGCTGAACAGAATACAACCGGCGCCGATTGGAAGCCCAGAGGCGACGCCGACTACAACCTGGAAGAGCTTGGCATGAAAATCAAGAAAAATCAGCTAACAGATAAAGAGACAGAACACAACCGGTGCCAGCCTAGACAGGACAGGCGACACCGGCTGTGCACTGGTACAGAGGCGGTGCCTTGATTTTCGTGCGCATTTTTGGTAATTTTAAGAGTTTTAGTATTTTTCCTACTTCTATTCGGCCAGAAACCTTAGAAGGACAAATTTAGGCACTTCTAAAGCCATGAATAGAGGAAAAACACAAGTTAAAAGGATGAATTCGAGGAGCAAAACAAAAGATCACTCAAAATTAATGAGGAATTCATCAAAATCAAGGAGGATTGTACAAGAGAGTCTACGAAGGAAGAAGAATGAAGCTTATCTATGAGTGCTTTCTTTTAACTTTGTTTTCTTTTCTTGAACAATGATGTATTAATTGTTTTATTATAGTTTGACATTGTTTTCGGTATTTATGATTTTTAGAGTTGCTTTGATCTTTTTGATTAATTAATTGTTATTCTTAGTATTTAATTATTTGTGTTGATTACGAAATTAATTTGTTATTTCTTTCTATTAACTTGCTTGGAAAAGAGGTTGATGGTAGTCTCAATTCATTAATTTCATATTTGTTGTCTATTAGCTTGCTTGGAAAAGGGGTTAATTGCTAAGAACTGTGTAATTAAAGGTTAATTGATGCCTGTCAGGATATGGATTCATTAGTTAATTTTATGCTTTAAATTTTCCAGAGAGATTTAATTAAGGATTGTGTTTAATGCATCTTTTTGGTGAATTAGCTAAGACGGAATATGTGATGCTAATTTGTCTCGAAGATCGTGATTTAATAGATTGGAAAAGAAATAAATCTATCTTAATCCTTTATGATGCTAAGAGAATGATTAGTTATGATAGTGATTGGGTACTTTAAGGTTATGTTTGTCAAAATAATGGTTTGATTACATAATTCTCCATCCTTGACATGTATATGTTCTTTAATTTTATTTTATTTTCCTTTTTATTCTTGTTCACTTTATTGAGTAGGTTAAACAATGAAAGAAAAGCGATTACTACATACTTGTTCCTTGAGGATCGACATTCATTTTAAACCCTATGCAATGCTTAATGATGAGTACGCTTGCTCATATATGTGTGTGCTTTGGGGTTAATGTTTTAATTTAAACTTGATTGGGAATGTGCTTATTTTTATATGATTTTTATACCACACATCAATTGTGATACTCAAAGTTAACACATAGATGCTTGTTATTAGAACAACTACATTGAATGACCTAACTACGAGATAATCACATGGATAACTAGTTAGTGCCAGTGATAGAATCTCATCATAGCAAATGTGTAAGTATTTTTATACTTGAGATCCCCAAGGTACTTTATTTGCTAAGCATTATATTTTGATTCCAATCTCTAGAGTCCCAACAAGATCACTTGTGAGATGGATATTGTATACAACATAAAGTGAACGAAAGTAATTGACAAGATCAATAAAAGATTCACCACTTCTAATAGTAAGAGAGTATATCTCTCGGCCACTTGTAGGAATCATTACTCGAGAAGTCTTTGGCTAAGGCGACTATGTGTTGGAAATAATTCCAATCAATACGATGATGAGTAATGGATTCCAGGAACAAGTTCTAAAATATTTAGGCTAGAATTAATTAATATTCTAGAAGGAGCTAACATTAATTCATACTCTAAACCAAATGAGATATTGTATGGTGAAAGGAATTTATTGTACTGATATTTACTATTGAAAGGTTCATATCAAGCAACTTGACTTTCTAGACTTTTAAGTAGCCATGAATTGCTAGATGCCACTCATGATCTGCCAAATATGGATTTATTAATTCGAGAATCAATAAACCAATTCTAATTAGAATTAATAAGTTAATTCTAATTATTAAATATTATTAATCTTAAAGATGTTTGGATTAATTCATATTTCGATACCAATAGGCCAGGAAACCTAATGGTTTCCACACAATAAAGGATAAAGTACTTGAGATGTTATTTAATTACATTACAAGGTTAATTGTGAAAAGAAGAAGTAGTTGTGGGCGAATTATAATTAGTTATAATTTGCGGGCCATATTGTAGTAAGGAAAAATTATAATTCTAATTTGCAATTTAAAGAATACTTAATCTCTCAGGATTCTGGTTACCATACTAGGTATACATATGCTGATATGTATGCCATGTAGAGGATGAAAATTAGAGAAAAAAAATTATTTTTCTAGATTCTTGTGTTGATCCCTCTTCTTCTTTATTCACAAAACTTAGCCATCTGAATTACACTAGCATATAATTCTTGGTAAAATCTTTGAATGCTCCTTCTATGGATTACTATTAGAGATAAGGATATTCTTGGCTTGAAGTGGTTCTGATCGAAAGATAAGTTATTTGATAGATTGCTGGATCACGCCATTAGTAATAAGAAATTTCAAACACCAGAGAGATCATCAAAGGCATTAAAGGTATATTCTTTACCTTTTTCTTTGATTTGTATTTCACATATATGCTGAACCTAGGATGGTTTCTCGTTTTTCTTTCTGCTGTATTGCGTATCTGATTGTGCGAGAAACTAAGACATATGTGATAAGACACCCTAACCCCTATAGATTGTGATGGTTCGATGATAATGGAAAGTTTAGGGCAAACAAACAAGTGCTTCTGACCATTGAGATGGGGAAGTATCAAGATGAGATTATTTGTGATGTGGTCCTATCCAAGCTAGCCATTTAATATTAGGTAGGCCATGGAAATTTGATAGGAAGGTACTACATGATAAGAAGAGAAACTCGTATTTGATTATCAAGGGAAGCATGTGGTATACTCTTCTATCCCTACCCCCAAGTGAGGTGAAAGAAGTGCAAAAGAAAATGAGGGATAATAAGAAAAAGAAGAGCATAGTAGGAGACCTTCAAAAGAAAGAGAGTGCAAGGAAAAATGAGGAGGGAAAAGAAAGAGTGCAAAAGAAGACCCTAGCATAAAAGAGAGCTAAGAAGGAGAATGAAAAAATGAGAGAATAGGGAGATAAGATGAAAGTGACTTTCTTGTGCTTGCAAAACAATAATAATGAGGGAGCTCCAACAAACAAAAAGAGTAAAAATAAGGGGCAGATTAAACTCTATGTGGGGGAACATAGGCTAATATTTTATCTTTACAACAAAATTATTGCTTGAACTCTTATGTAGGTGCTTATTTGAGGATGAACTCGCACAAAAAAGGGGAAAATGATAGGAATCCACCCAAGCATCATGTAAAAATAAAATAATTGGGAAGGAGATTCCAACCACATTCCATGGTACTACGGAAAGGTCAAATTATGAAGGCTTTTAATAGAGAACTCAAGCAATATAAGCCATGAAGCCAAGGGATATGAAGCTTGTAAAGAGGTGGGTGCCAAAAGAAGGATTGAAAGACCTTCAAGAGGATAAATCAAGGATCAAGATCAAGAAAGTTGTCAAGAAATGGAGAATCAAAGAAGGACCAAGAAGATTAAAGCTTGATCAATAATTTGTATAGAGGATCACGTGTGAGCGACAAAAGGTTGAAGATAAAAAAAATTCATGCAGCAATGTAGAAAGGAGCTGATAGGGGCAAAATTCATTTATATTTTCCTAGTTATTTGAGAATGTTTTGTTATATATTTTTTGTAATAACTAGGCATATTTTTTCATATTTGATATTTTACCCTTATAGAGGTGTTTTGGAATTTTATTGCAGAAAATGATGAAAAAATGACAACACCGTCGCCGTTCGAGCACGACTAGCGCCTGCCATGACCCACGAAACCAGCGTCGGCCTCAATCTGGAAAATAGGGAATTTTTCGGGGAAAAAAAAAGCAAGATTGAGTCGACCAGAGCATGGTCGGCTCCAGCCGTGGCCCTCCAAGCCGGCGCTGGCTCTACTCTGGTCCATGTCGGCGAGCTTTTCAATTTTTGCACAGATTTGGTAATTTTTAAGAGTTCTGGTATTTTCCAATCTCCACTCAGCCCAAAACTCTTAGGGGACGAATTTTAGCATCTTGGAATTCATCAAATCAATTAGCATTGTTCAAGAGAGTCTTCAAGAGAGAAGAAGGAGGCTTATCTATAAGTTCTTTTTTTTTTTACCTTTGTTTTCTTTTTCTAGAATAATGATGTATTCAATGTTTTCATTGTAATTTGACAATATTTTGGGATCCATGATGTTTGTATTAATTTAGCTATTTGATTAATTTTCTATCATTCTTGGTGGTTGATTACTTGTGACTATGAAAGAATTGATGAAGTTAGATTTACTTCTAATTGATTTGGGAAATGACATTAGGAGTTAATTTAATTTTATTGATTTCATATTTGTTGTTGCTTAATGGACTTGGAAAACGAAGTTAAACAGAAGGACTTAAGTAATCAATTGTTAGTTAATTCCACCTAGAGTATAGGGTTGTGTTTATAAGGAATTGTGTTTAATGCATCTTTTGGTTATGTTGGTTTGATTGAAAAATCTACTAAGTTAATCAAGAGATAGTGATTCCACAAATTGGGAAAGAAATGGAGTCTATATAAGTGAATTTATGATTTAGGAAGCGATTGAACTTTACTTTATATTCCTCCATGATGCCAAGGTGATGATTAAGTAAGATAGTTACCGAATGGTTCATTGTCATGTTTTCTAGGATAGTTGTCTAAATTGCATATTCCTACATCCTTGAATTGTACATATTTCTTTATTTTTTTTCTTTATTATGTTATCACTTTATTTGGTCAGTTAAACAATGAATGAAAAGTGATAAGTATACACTTGTTCCTTTGAGGATTTATACTCATTAATTCCTTATGCTATGCTTGCGATGAGTATACTTGCTTATATGTGTCTTTTGAGATTAATGTTTTAATTAAAACTTGACTAAGGGATGGATTTAAATTTGATGATTTTTATAAACCTAAAATTTATGCATCAAGTTTTGGCGCCGTTGCCAGGGAACAATATCATGAAAACTTGGATTTTGTTGGTTTTACCATATTTATATGTTTATATGTCTATATGTGAATATGTATATATGTTCCTTGAATGAATAGGTGCCATATTTTATTTTCTTGTATATTTGTAATTTAATGTTCCTACATGTTCTAATTATTCTCACTTAATTGGTGAACATATACCTTACATGACTAACTTGATTTAATATTGTATTATGTATATATGATACTAACATGGTACTTTATGCAAGTAAGATGACCAATTGGAACATAGGACGATACCCTAGCATGACTCAAGAGATGACAACTTGACCATCCAACTCCACTTCCTTAGAAGGGGTATTAAGAAAATTTACCACTCATATCACCAAATGCTTTCACAAGATAGTTGAGTCTTTGGAAAAATTTGAGGAAATGATTAGAAATATGGAAAACTCTCACTGCTGTACAAGAGAACTACACCACAATGGAGAAAGCGTTGCTTGCAATACTATTTATTTTTGATAAATTTCGTTCTTATCTTATTTTGTCCAAAGTTATTGTGTATATGGATCATTCCGCCCTTAAGTACCTACTCACCAAGCATGATTCTAAACCAAGATTAATAAGATGAGTTTTATTATTACAAGAATTTGACTTGGAGATTAGGGACAAAAAGGGAGCAAAAAATTTAGTTGGGGATCACTTATCAAGGTTGGAAAATCCCAACGTAGAACCGTTGGCCGAAGAAGACATCAATGATACCTTTCGGATGAACAACTTCTATTTATTAATTGTGAGATTTCACAAACACCTTGGCATGCGGATTTTTCTAATTACTTGGTTGAAGAAATTATTTCGAAAGATTTTACTGGGCAACAAAAGAAGAAATTCCTCTCCGAGGTAAAGCATTACTTTTGGGAGATCTCTACTTGTTTCGGTATTGTGCGATCAAATCATTTGACGAAGTGTGGATCCCATGAAAAATGTAAACATCTTAAAACATTGTCATGAAGGACCCACAAGAGGCCACTACCAAGCTAACAACACCGCCAGAAAGGTGCTTGAGTCTGAATTTTATTGGCCTACACTCTTCAAGGACTCTCACAAGTTTGTTAAAAATTGCTATAGGTGCCAACATACAGCTAGCATTTCTAAATCAAATGAGATGCCATTGTAAATTTTTCAAGCATGTAAAATTTTTTATTGTTGGGGGATTAATTTCATGAGCCCTTTTCCTAATTCTTTGGGTAAGAAATACATCTTGATCGTAGTTGAGTATGTATCTAAGTGGGTCAAGGCACAAGTCTTGCCTACTAATGATGCTAAGGTTGTGGTCAAATTTCGTAGAAAACTTTTCACCCGCTTTAGCATACCTATGGTACTCATTAGTGATAGGGGCACACATTTTTGTAATACCCAATTGGACAAAGTTCTCAAACATCTAGGGGCTACTCATAAGTTTACTACCCCCTATCACCCCCAAACAAATGGTCAAGTTGAGGTGGTAAATAGAGAATTGTAAAGAATTTTGGAGAAGGCAGTTAATCATACATGGAAGGATTGGAGTTTGAAATTAGATGATACTCTTTGGACTTACAGAACGGATTTCAAAACTCCTATTGGCACACCCCCTATAGATTAGTATATGATAACCAATTCGAAGCACTAGCAAGTGTACTAGATCTCATTTATAGTAACAGGGTCGTCCCACAAAGATTAAAAATTAAAACTCCTTCTAATGAAATCAATTCTAACTTGAATTAAAAGAAAACAAAGATTCCAATGATTGTTCTTTTTGAGAACTAAATTGGAATAATTAAATTAGCATTTTTCTCAGATAAAGATTGTAATGAGATTATCTAAGGCACATGAATTCACTAGATTAACTATTATATTATCGAAGCAACCTACTATTCTAGAAGGTACTGTATCAGTCAATCAATGTCCAACATTAACCAATATCCTTTTTCACGGTATATTAATTCTATTTCTTCAAATAACCCAACTATATTTCTATGTTGAATTTAATTCAAAGAAATGCATTCCAGAATATAATAGTATAATGATCACACAAACCATGTAAATATATTTCTATTTCACACATAATTTGTGGTCTGATTACCTGTCCTAATTAACTAAGTCATCTTTTGAATTTTCGTAGTTAATGATAAATCAATCTAAATGGTGATCAGGCACTCAAATGCTTTAACTACAATAATCAGGCAAAGACTTGGTAACACCCTTCAAATAACAGAATCACAAGTTAATATAATAATTAATACTAGCTACATCATGGCCTTAGAATAAGAAATTAACGTTTAATTGAAGAGAAATTCAAGAACAAATTAAAAGAGAAAGTATGAGAAAATATTACAGTATCCTAATACAATTTCCATGTTTTTCCACGGGTAGCCGCCAATATGCATCCAACACTAAAAAACCCTCTCAAAATTACAACCAAAATATCCTAAGAAGATAATACCAACATCTAATGTAAGAGAAATAGAAGAAAAGTTGTCTCTAATTTCTCAACTCCTCCAAAATTCGCTCCCTTCGACTTTTATCCTTGCTAGAATCCGTTGGAGAGTTCAATCCGGCCCTTGATTGATTAATCCGGCCCTTGATTGAATTCTCCTAGTGTGATCTTTCAAAATTCACTTTTTTATCCCCACAACTTGTATGTTTTTTTGTTCAAGTCCCTAGAAAAATCAAATAACCACAAAAGAGAGTAAATTTTCCGAATAAACCTCATATTGCATTAAATTATAATATGATCTATCCAAAAATCACCCAACATATTCAATGCAATATCACTACATCAAACTCCCTCATACTTAGATGTTTGCTTATCCCCAAGCAAAACCAGGTTTAAATCAAAATGTCTACACATAAGGGCTTCAAGGTCATATCTCAAATACTTCTCCTGTTTATGCTAATAAAACAAATGCTCAAGTACTCCTCATAACAAATGCAAGACTTGTGTCGGTGAAGTAGTACCCAGTAATACAAAGCAAATACTCAACAATGTTCTCAAGTCATTTAAAGAGTAAATTTTAAATAACATATGCATTCTATAAGCTTACTTTCTATACTTTCTCTCCACTAATTGAGGCATATCATGATTCTACTTAGATCGAATAGGACTTTAGCACTTGTAATGTAAGGCTAGGGAGTTGGCTAACAATCGAAAGATATAAGAAAACCACATACAAAGAGAAGAGAGCTTGCAAGAAAAATGTGATAGCAAAACATAGCAAAAACTCCAATCCTTCACTTTCCCTAGTACATACCAACATCCAATGCCCAAATCCTCATACCATGATCAAAATGCATGCTGAGCACTCTTTGTATCCTCACCATTACACTTGTTGCACAACCCTCAATATAATGAAAATTCATTACCATGATGGCCTTACAACTAGCCTAGACCAACAACTATGCTCTTCTTCTTGTTTTTTCTTTTTTTTTTCTTTTTGTATTCAATGAAATGCTATTTGTTTTTGTTTTTTTTTTTCAGCATCTTTTTTTTTTCTCTATTTTTTTTCAGCACTTACACAAGATACACAAGGTCCACGGGGGTAGTACATTTCCAATTCTAATTCCACACATAGCATTGAATATGGCCCACTGAATATGGCCCCAAAAATGATAGTATTCAAGGCAAACAGAGGCTAGCAATCCAACATAAAATAACAGTGTAAACCAGCCCCGATATTCCCTCAACATCTTTCTACTTAAAGCTATAACGTTCTTTCACAAACCTGTACCATTATCCCATGGAGCAATAAAAGAATTAGAATATGAATCAAGCACTCAAAAGGAAGAAATAGGTTAATATATTCATTGGTTCATGAAAAAATTAAATACATTTAGGCACCCAAAAAAAAGTGCTAGGGATAATTCACAAGGTAAGCTTGAAAAGCTCAAATCGTCCAAAGAAGGCTTGTGACCATCCTTCCTAAGCAAATTCATGACTGCCTTCTTATTTCACCTTGAGAGGTATTATAGTAAGTTCTAGAAGCCTCAATAGGAGAATTTTCAAGAAAATCTAACTTGAAAATAATATAAAGCATTTGCATACACTACAAAGGTCCATGGTGCACAAAAAGAGTCATGCATAAATTATAAAAAGTATAGAACAAATGCTTTATCAACACTAAAGAGAGATATGCACCAAGAAGAGCTTGAAAAAGAAAAATTTCACCCCAAAAAAGTAAAGCACGAAACATGTAATGCCTTCCCCACACTTAAAGCTAGCAGTGTTCTCAATGATAGCAACAAAAGTGGAAAGAAAGAGCAAAGAAACCAACTTCCTTGTTAGCAAGGACACAATAGGAAGAAGGCTGCAGGTATCCAAACCATAAGAGCCACTGGAGAATAAAGAAACAGCGGCATCAGTGGACAGTAAATTGCTAGCCACAGTGCCGGTGGTGAAAAAATGAGAGATTGAAAACCAACGCTTGATGTTTTTTTTTTTTTTTTTATGATCCGAGCTCATTCCAGCACTAGATTGAGCTCAACCTGGTGCTAAAAATTATCTGTTCGCCCTTAGGATGAAGGCGTTAGTTGACCCCAAACTGGTTTGAATGCGCAAATGCAATCCCGCCCCTGATTCATTTAAATCAGGCAATGGAAACTGTCTGCCTGTGCCGACATGGGCATACGCATGGAATCCAGTGCCGATTTCCATTCGGTCAGGTGCTGGAAATTCTCTAACGTGGAATCCTCACTAGCCCTGGCTTCAGTTGCACATCTTCACATATATCAGCCTCGGTTTATGTGCAGGAATGGATTATGAAGTGAATCAAGAGAAAAGAAATAAGAATAAAAATGAGAAGAATAAATAAATACTAGTATGGAAAAATACTAAAGCAAAAGTAAGGTACAAAAGTGGCTGCTAACGTGTAGTCACAAACGTGCACGAGGGTGCATACCAAGAAAGTATTACCTTTTATATGGAGTAGCGTCATCCACTTTTTATTTAAAGATGCCTTACCTATGCCTTGTTAATGGGATGGTTGGAAATTGTAACTAACATTATCACGATCAAAATCTTCACCAAAATAATATTTTTTATCATGATGTTGTTTGGTTCTTTCCTTGTAGAGACAGGCATTCTCATAGGCTTCCATGTGAAATTTCCCTAGCTCCTCATATTTATGCCCTTTGTAGGAAGGATCATGAGGTCTTGCATCTAGGTACATGACACATTTTTTCATTGCTTCATTCACCTCTACTTCCTTACTACTTTCCTGCAAACATAACTCCAAAAGATAATTAGAGGTGGTTTCCTTTACACTTTTATGAATAGTATGAGAAATAGAATCAATGGAATAAGTAGAATCACTTTCTGTAGGATATTTTGTAGCCTTATAAAAATTAAAAGTGGCCCTTCCTCATGAACTCTAAGGATGACCTTATCTTGTTGAACATCTATCAAAGTTCGACCTGTAGCTAGGAAGGGTCTTCCCAAGATAAAAGGTATCTTTCTATCTTCTTCCATATCCACAACGACAAAGTCAGTAGGAAATATAAATTTATCTACTTTCACCAGTACATCTTCAATTATACCCTACGGATAAATTATATTCCTATCTGCTAGTTGCAAAACCGTGTTAGTTAGTTTAACCTCATCAAGACCTAGTTTCTTGAAGATAGATAAAGGTATTAAATTTATACTTGCATCTAAATCACACAATGCCTTATTAAATTGCATTTGCTCAATATTTTAAGAAATAGTAAAACTCCTTGGATCTTTCATCTTTTAGGGTTTCTTCCTTTTGTAGAATAGCAGAATATTCTTCAGTTAGCATCACCGTTCTATGATCTTCGAGCTTGCGCTTGGGAGTTAGGACGTCCTTCAAGAACTTTGCATAACTCAGCATCTGCTCCAATGCTTCTACAAAAGGAATGTTAATATGCAATTTTTTGAAAGCTTCAAGAAACTTAGAGAATTGTTTTTCTACATTTGGTTTTTTAGTCTTTAGGGAAATGAAATTGGAGGAACATAAGGTTTAGAGTCTCCCTCTTTAGAATTATCCTCCTTTAATATGATCACTAATTCCCTTACCTTACTTTCATTTGACTCTTCTTTCTTCTTCTTCACTTCTTGAAGTCTTTTTCCACTACGAAGAGTCACAACATAGAGTTGCTCTCTAGGATTTTGCTCTGTGTCACTAGGCAGTTTTCCTTAAGCTTTCTCCTTCATTGCATCTACAAATTAACCTATTTAAACTTCCAAATTATGAATGGAAGCTTCATTGGTCTTAGCCACTTGATCAATCTTTGCCTTTAGCTTGGACAAATATTACATGATAGCCTCCTCAAACTGTGGCTTCTTTTCTATAGTAGGAGGTGAATGTTTTGGAGACTGCACTTATATCTGTTGAAACGATACCCTATTCTGCTGGAATCCAGGAAGTGCTCATTGCCTTTGCTTATTCTGATCTCTCCAGGTAAAGTTTGGGTAGTTCCTCTAACCTAGATTATATGTGTTCGAAAATAGGTCATTCTGTTGAGATGGTCCTTGTCGCTAAGTTCCTATATAATTTGCTTCCTCCAGTATAGAAAGGTGGCTACGTGCATTCATATAGAAATTAGTAGTATGCCTGTGCATTCTACTAAGTGCACATACCTCTCTAATGCTACTCCCTTCTAGAGTCATCAACAAGCTAACTTAGTTAGTTAGCTCTACTAGCTTTGAAGCAATATCAGATTGAGTATGGATCTCATGCACTACAGCTCTTCTACCTCTCACTACTTTTTGTTGAGAATTTCTTGCTAAATTCTCATAGATACTTTGTAGCTCTTGAGCATTTTTATCTCCTGGATATCCACCTGCAACAGTATCCACTAACATCTAACACATAGGAATCAGTCCTTCATAGAAAAATTGAGTAATAACAAGAGAGAGAAACCATGGTGAAGACATTGGGTCAATAACAATTTAAACATGTCCCTTACTTCATGAAGTGCCTCTCCTTCTCTTTGTGTGAAGGAACTAATCTTGCTTCTATAATCCATGGTCTTCTAAGACGGATAATATTTGAACATGAATATCTCATAGACCTCATCCCAAGTGCTCATGGATCCTTCAGGTAAACCTAGCAACCATTGTCTAGCATCCCCCTTTAAATAATATGGGAAACATCTGAGCCTCAATTCCTCTTCGGACAGGTTGTTCAAGAGGAATGTTTGTACCATACTGTAGAACTCTAATAGAAATCCCAAAGCATCCTCTACGCCCAATCTAGTAAACATTGAAAATAGATGAAGATGGAAAATTTTCAGCTCATAATTCCTTGCTGCATTCCTTAGCCGAATACATAACGGATTGGTAGCAATGGTGGTCATCTGTAAATCCCTTATGTTAGTGTTGTGCCCAAAAGGCAATCACTTGTACATTGTATATGACACATTTTATTTTAATAAAAGGCATTATTTATCTTACAGTTTCTTTTGTTTACTTTTAAGTAATATAACTGTTCGATAAAATCCCTAGTACAACACTGTGTTAAGAAAATCATGATAGAGATCATGATATGAGATTCCTACTATACTGTATAGTGTTAGTACTTAAATAGTCCTTAGTCATAGTATTAATGAGACAGGACATCATTAATGCGTTAAGACTAGCATGTATTAGACTTCCTAATTTGATCAGGCGGTGGTTCTCATATCTGTGAGTATTAAGATACTCAAAGTTAACACATGGATGCTTGTTAATGGAACAAGTTCATTGGATGACCTAGCTTTGAGATAATCACATGGATAACTATTTAGTGCCAGTGATATAATCTCAATATGGCAAACGTACAAGTATCCTTAGATTTGAGATCTTCAAGGTACTTTGTTTGCTAAGCATTGTACTTTGATTCTAATCTCTAGAGCTCGATCGAGGGCTGCCTATGGGATGGATATTAGGTACATTGTGAGGTAAACAAAAGTAGTTGAGAGGGTCAAAAAAGAATTCACCACTCCTAATAGTAGGGGCGAATGTCTCACGGCCACTTGTAGGAATTACTACTCAAAAAGTCCTTGGCCAAGGCGATTATGTATTGGAAATAGTTCCAATTGATACACATCTAGAGTAGTGGGTTCTTAGTACAAGTACTATTATATTCAGGCCAGAATTAATTCTGGGGGGAGTTGGCACTAATTCAGTACTCCAAACCGAATGAGATATTGTATGGTGAAAGGAGTTAATTGCACTGTAGTTTGTTATTGAAAGGTTCATGTCAAGCCACTTGACTTCCTGGACTCTTAGGTAGTCATGATGTGTTGCTAGATACTGCTCATGATCTGGGAATATAAGTTTATTAATTGATGAATTAATAAACCAATCCTGATTAGAATCAACATGATTAATTCTAATTAATTATGGATTATTAATCTCAAAGACGTTTGGATTAATTTATGTTCGCTACCAATTGACTGGGAAACCTAATAGGTCATACACAATAGAGGATTGTATACTCAAGATGTTATTTGATAATATAGTGGGGTTGATTGAGAGAAAGAGAAGTTGTTGTGGACAAATTATAATTAGTGATAATTTGTGGTCCAAATTGTAATTGTGAGAATTTAATGTTTCCAATTACAATTAGAAAATTCTAATAGTATTAGAATTCTCAATTTTGGTAGGGGATTTTCGTGTAACATATAAATGAAACACATGAAACCCTAGCTAAGGTGTGACACCAAAAACCAACACAGGAAATCCTTCTCTCTTCTCTCTCTCTCGACTGTTCTCTTGTAACAACCCTAGCCGCCACTTAGTGTTTCTGCTAGCACAGAAAACTTCGTGCTTGAATGTATCTTCTGTGTAGATTACTGTTAAAGATAATCACACACTGTGATTATAGTGGTTAGACGTTTAACTCTCGTGGAGTTTGATCAAGAGGATTGCTAGATCGCGCCTCGACATGCAGAAGAAAAATTTTTGTTCTTCGGAAAATCAAAGAAAGGTAAAAAGTTGTTACCTTTGTTATCTTTGTGTCTTGTTTTCCACACATATGCTGGTCCTGGGATGGTATCTCGTTTTATTCTTCCGCTACGCCCTATAGTATACGAGCCTGAGATACCCAACACCTTAACCGAGGATGGTCTTGGTCATTACCTCCCAAGGGAGCCAGTGGTTGTAGCTTATTATCTAGCCCATCACCATGTGCTTAATTCCCTCCATTATTTGCCATTGATTCAGCCCTCCAGTTAGCTCAATTTTGCCTGCAAGTACACTCAATTTCTAGATCAAACGGTATTAAATCTGCAGTACGGTGTTTAGACATGCAACACTTAACAATTTATCCACAATATGCACATTTGAGAGAATGAAAGCAAACACCATAATCAAATTAGAGTTAAAATCAAAAGAAGAAATTTTTAATTTACTAATCCCCGACAACGATGCCTCCAATATGCGTCCAACACTGAAAAACCCTCTCAAAATTATAACCAAAATATCCTAGGAAGATAATACCTAAATCAAATGTAAAAGAAATAGAACAAAAGTCATCTCTAATTGATCAACTCCTCTAAAATTCGCTCCCTTCGGCTTTTATCCTTGCTGGAATCCGTTGAAGAGTTCAATCCGGCCCCTGATTGATTAATCCAGCCCATGATTGTAAAGGATTAAACATAGACAGAGCATGCTTCACAATTGAATAAAAATGGAAGAACAACAATATTAACAGAGTATTGGCACAGCATGGTGGCATGAAAACATACCTCTTGGAGCCTTAAACCTTGAAGAACATGGTTGAATGGCTTGAAGCTCAAGAACAACTTCTTCCTTCATCCATCCAGTGCACTGCATTTCTTCCGGTTCCAATTCTTTCTTCTCCTCCGGTGGAATGCTTGCTTTTCAGTTCACGGAATATGACCCAGCCTAATCTAAATGTTGGTGAGCACACATCCGGGTAGAAGGGAAAATTTGATCAGTCCATTTTCCATTCCTCACAGTTGGTTTTATTCAAAGGCTTGGCTTTTCAGTTCTCAAACAAAACCAACAGCCAACAAAAAACCAAAAGTCTGAAATGAAAATGCCACGAGAGAGACAGAGAGAGAGAGAGAGAGAGAGCCAAAAGACTCGGGAAAATATTATTTTTTCCCTTTTTCTTTTATTTTATTTTTCTACACAGAAAGCCAAGAGTCATGAAACCAAAAATAATTATTTTGATAAAAATAATATTCTCGGGATTTAATTACAAAATAAATTTTGGCTTCACCCTAAACTCTTCCAAACTGTGTCCAGAAAAATCCTATGATCTAGGTTATTAGGCCAAAATAATATTTGTTATTTTTCTTGGACCCAAAAAGCCTAAAATAATAAACATTAATTATTTTTCTTGGGATTAAATAAATAACTCAATAAATAATTAATGAACCCAAATGAACAAAAAATAATTAAACTTTAATTATTTATTTCTTGGGATTTAATTAAATAAATAACCCAATAAATAATTAAGTAATAATTATTTTTTCTCTAATTTAAGTCCCGGTTAATTTTTTAATTATTCAAACTGGACCCAAGTCCTGAATAATTAATTAACCAATTAAACCAAACAATAAATTTCTCTCCATTTATTTTATCCCAGTCCAATAATAAATTAGACTTCCTGAATAAAATAAAACTCTCTCAACTGAGATCATTTTCTCAACCCAAAAATTAATTAGGACTTACAAGCTATTCCGAGGACCAAAAAGACACATTGCCTTGTCTACTAAAATGACCAAAATACCCCTACTATGTGAATAGATGTATTTTTCATTTTAAATATTTCTTAACATCACCATAAGAAAATATTGACGTCAAGGATAATGCTGTATTAGCAAAATCTTCGACCCACAAGTGAAATGACTAAAATACCCCTCTATACATTGCCGCACATTTAGAGAGGAAGAAGTGTACTAACACTCCTCTAAATGACATTTACCATCATTTGGCTTCTAGTCCAATGATCCACGACTTTCTGGAGTGTTTCCGCTTTCCAAGAGAGCTACCCTAAAGCAAATATCTAAGTCACGTTTCACAGGGCCTTGGATATTTAAATTATCTGGACAACCACAAGGGGCGATATGGTGTAGAAACTATCTTATACAAGTCTGTCTTAACTAACTAGTCACACATACCCAACATGTAAGTATATTGGCCCTCCGATAGAACCTCAACTATAGCATATCAAAGTATATACTTCCAACTTCGCCATACCACCAACTCATGCTCAATTCATAGAGTACTAGTCCACGTTGTAGCAGTAGTAGTCTAGGTTTGTACTATATAGTACTTTTTAGAAACCGCTACTATAGGTCATGTTCTACGTATTCGAAATATGCTTATGTCATGAAGTGAGTGGACTACTCACTAGCTAAAGGTAAGCCATTCCCCATTTGGAATTCATAACATAATAACCTAAACATAATGAGATTTCCATTCTCATCAATCGGTTAAGAACAACTATTTATGTGTTTAAATAACCCATGATCCATACCTTACTGTGAAAGACCTTCATTCACATGGATCACTTATTTACACACAATAGGTCTGTTCCAAACAAAAATGTACACAAATAAAAAAAATAAATTCATAAACGATTTCCGAAAATAAATTCTTTTATTAACATATTCGATATTGTCATCAGAAAACTAGTCTAAGAGGGCATATTTCCAACAGATTGAACTCTCCTAGTGTGATCTTTCAAAATTTACTTTTTTAACCCCGCAACTTGTATGTTTTTCCGTTCAAGTCCCTAGAAAAATTAAATAACCACAAAAGAGAGTAAATTGTCCGAATAAACCTCATATTGCATTAAATTATAACATGATCTATCCAAAAATCACCCAACATATTCAATACAATATCACTACATTTGTGTATGGAATGTTTTGCCATCTACCGGTAGAAGTTGGACATAGGGTGCATTGGGCGATTAAGCTTGTCCATTTTGATCTTCAACTTGCAAGTAAACAGAGATTACTTCAAGTCAATGAATTAGATGAGTGGTGTAATGATGCTTACCATAACTCTAGACTCTATAAGGATAAGATGAAATGGTCGCATGAGAGACATATTCATTCTCTTCAAGAGTTCAAAGAAGGGGACAAGGTATTATTATTTAACTCTAGGCTTAAACTCTTTCCGGGTAAGTTGAAGTCTAGACGGTCGTGACCATATGAGATACATCGCATGTGTCTATTTGGAGTTATTGAAGTGTCTCATTCCACCAAGGGGATCTTTAAGGTTAATGGAAGTTAAGTGAAAACATATTTAGGTGAAGAACTTGGCACTTTACAGCATCACGATATCACTCTCTATGATTCATGATTTTCTTTTGGTCCCCTTTCCTTCTTTTCCTCTATTTTGTTGTTCTTGTTCTTTTTCTAGATTTATGCTTCTATTTTTGTTTTGTTTTTTTTTTTTTCTTTTAGGTACAATTTTCCTTCTGCCTCCTTGTGATGAATTCAAACATATTGAAGTTAATTTGCAATGGGAGTATTTTCTGTTCTTGATTATTCCACTTTATTTATTTTAGTCTTCCCGGCCTTGCTTTTTTTGTCAGATTTTTTGCCATTGAGGACAATGTCCCATTTAAGTGTGGAGGAGAGTTTATTTTTGAAAGTATTTTCCATATATATTTTCTAAAAACTTTCAAAAAAAAATTGTGGTTTTATTACCTTAGCAAGGTTGTGATTATTTTTCTTCTTTAGATATGAGATTTGTCATTCATTTGGTGGATTGTTATCACTAGAATGGTTTATTGGATACTATGTGTTAAGACATGAGAATTTGGATTAATCTTGTTTATGCATTAATATTTGCATATTATTTGACTCATCTAGTTTAAATATAGATAATGTGAGGAATATGAGAAAAGTTGTTGGCTAACTCTTGTATTATGGGATTGAATTTTGCTTGACTTTAAGTTATGATAAGGGATGAGAAAAGACTGTGGAAAAATTGTTCAAGATTGTTGTGAGTTCACAGTTGGGAAAAAGTGAGTTAATTGTTTTTTATGAGAAAGTATTATTTTTGCTTAATTATAGGGGCCAATACAGATTAGTGAAGAGAAATCCACTTTCTTAAAGCTATGAATTCCCAAAAGCAAACAGAAAAAAAGAGAGATTGTTGAAAAAATAATGATGAATGATGACTATATAGGGGCCAATACAGCATGTGAAGAGAAATCCATGTACTTGAGGCTATCAATTCCTTAAGTCATTGAAAAAAAAAAATGAGAGATAAAATTGGAGTGTTTTCCTCAAAACATGACTTAAGTTATGTAATTTTTGAACTTATAATGCTTGAGTTGGTAGATAACTTGACTTGTATGATTCATGTTATCCATGCTTTTACTTGAAGGGCGAAATAATGTTCTTAGACTAAACTTGTTTAATTTGATTTCAAGGGCCTTGATATGTCATGTTTAGTATTGTGTTTTGTAAATGATTTCAAATGGTTGAAAGAATGACAATGACATATCTAAAGTTTGAAGAGTAATTATGATTTTGTCTAAATGAACATTTTGAAAGGGTGTCTTGTTTTTCTTTGTTTAAGGGCTTTACTTGAGGACAAGCAAAGGTTCAAGTGTGGGGAAATGTGATAGGCATAAAATTCATCTATATTTTCCTAGTTATTTGAGGATGCTTTGTCATACATTTGTTATAATAACTAGGTATATTTCTTCATATTTGATATTTTACCCTTGTAGATGTGTTTTGGAATTTTATTGCAGAAAACGACAAAAAAATGACAACACCATCACCGGGTGGTGCCAGCCCCGATCTGGAAAACAGGGGATTTTTCAAAAAAAAAAATAGAGCACGACCGGGCTGACCAGAGCATGGCCCGTGCTGGCCGTGACCTACTAAGCCGGCGCCAACTTCGCTCTAGTCCATGTTGGCGAGCTTTTCAATTTTTGCGTGCATTTGATAATTTCCAAGAGTTTTAGTATTTTTCCATCTCTACTCGGCCCAGAACTCTTAGGGAACGAATTTTAGCATCTTGGAAGCCCATTTAAACAAGCAAAACATAAGACACGAGTATGAATTCAAGGATCAAATCAGTAATTCACTCATTGAAGGAGGAATTCATCAAATTAATTAGCATTGTTCAAGAAAGTCTTCAAATGAGAAGAATGAGGCTTGTCTATGAGTTCTTTCTTTTTATCTTTGTTTTCTTTTTCTAGAATAATTATGTATTTAATATTTTCCTTGTAATTTGACAATATTTTGGGATTCATTATGTTTGTATTAATTTCGCTATTTGATCAATTTTCTATCATTCTTGGTAGTTGATTACTTGTGATTATGGAAGAATTGATGAAGTTAGATTTGCTTCTAATTGACTTCGGAAATAACGTTATGAGTGGATTTAATTTTATTGATTTCATATTTGTTATTGCTTAATGGACTTGGGAAATGAAGTTAAGCTAAAGAACTTAAGTAATCAAAGGTTAGTTAATTTCGCCTAGAGTATAGGGTTGTTGACTAGTTTCTTATTTATGAGAAATTGTGTTTAATGCATTTTTTTGTTATATTAGTTTGATTGGAAAATCTGTTAATTTTAATCAAGAGATAGTGATTCCATAGATTGGGGAAAAAAAAATGGAGTCCATGTAAGTGAATTCATGACATAGAAAATGATTAAACTTTACTTTATATTCCTTCATGATGCCAAGATGATGCTTAATTGAGATAGTTTCCAAATGGTTCATTGTCATGTTTTCTAGGATTGTTGTCCAAATTGTATATTCCTAAGTTCTTGAATTGTACATATTTTTTTTCTTTATTATGTTATCACTTTATTTGGTCGGTTAAACAATGAATGAAAAGTGATTAATGTGTACTTGTTCCTTTGAGGATCGATACTCGTTCATTCCCTACGCTATGCTTGCAATAAGTATACTTGTTTGTATGTGTATTTTGGAATTAATGTTTTAATTAAAACTTGACTAAGGGATGTATTTAAATTTGTTGATTTTTATACACTCAAAATATACATATCAGGAGCCAGTGCCGGCCCATCTCTAGAAGAACGTTGTTCTTAACAATGAAAAACTAGCACTAGCTTGACCAACCAAACCGGCACTGGCCCACTTTGAGCTTGATGCTCTGTTTTGATTTTTCATTCTGTTTTACTCAATTTTGTTACACTTTCAATTCCCACGACTTTTGTTATGTAATAGAGTTATTTTAGACTTTTAAAAATCTTGAATGGCTGAGATTTCATCTCATCTTAGTTAGGTTTAGATGCCTATATACATGGCATTATAATATTTAAAAGGGAAGTTGGATATTATCTTTAAAAATCAAAGCGAAACTCTTGTAAGAGTTCTTAAAGCTCTTCCATGAAGGCCAAGACCAATCTTAGGATTCTATTCCTTACCTTTGATTTATGTCTATAAACTCATAAGGATAGACCAAACTAACCTATCAAAATAAAGTCTTAGTTTCTTAGTAATATAAAGGGCTAGAGTAGATGTTATCATTAGTTACCTAGTTCGTCTATTTCAATTGTTCTTGACTCCTTAGTTGGGTTGAGGGTTCTTGGGTATGAATTAGTATACTCAATTCCTATTTCTAGTGATCTAGGATCTCTAATTGGCATAGGGTATTAGTATTTGAATTTGGTATGTTAGTTTTGCTTCAAAATCCTTGTTTGAGCTTCAAGATGGGTCTTGTTTTTAAACTCAAAATTAGCCACGAAATTCATCAATTGAACAACCCTCAAGCAAGATCATATCAGGTTTCTTGCCAATGTCACATAGTATTAAGCTTAGCAAAACTAAGAGTCCTTCTATGAAGGATGAACAAGAGCGTATCAATAAGATATTGTACACTTCTGCTATAGGATCTATCATTTATACCTTGTTGTGCACTCAACTTGATGTGTCATATGCATTGAGCATGACGAGGGTTCCAATCAAATCTTGGAGAGCCATGCTGGACTACTGTCAGGAACATACTAAAGTACTTGAGAAAGACTAAAGATATGTTCTTGATTTGTGGGGAACCTGAAAGCAAGTTAGTTGTAAATGGTTACACTGATGATAGCTTTCAGTCTAACATTGATGATTTTAGATTGCAATCAAGTTTTCTATTTTATTTGAATAGAGGTACAATGAGCTAGAAAATTTTAAAGTAAGATACCGTGGCCGATTCTACTACAGAAGCTGAGTATGTAGCTACCTTATCTGCAGCTAAAGAAGTAGTTTGGATAAGGAAGTTCATTATTAGACTAGATGTAGTTCCTAGTATTATGAATCCATTAGATCTTTATTGTGATAACAATGGAGCCATTACATAAACTAAAGAACCGAGATCATATCAGTGCTCCAAACATATACTTAAACATTTCCACCTCTTTCGAGAAATTTTTGATAGAGGAGACGTAAAAGTATGTAAGGTATCAATTAATAACAATATTATTGATCCGCTAATAAAGTTTCTCCCATCATCTAAACATGATAGTCATACTAGATCAATGGGATTTCAATTTTTGTTAAATTAGTCGTAGTGCATGTGGGAGATTCTTGGGGATAAACCCTAAGCAATTTGTATTTGTCATCTAGTGTTTTTAATAATATGAGGCATATATTTTTCATGAATAATGTATTTTTCTTCATGGTCAGCAAATACGTGACTTAGTAGTAAAACCCCATAGCTAGTAGAATGGCTATTCTTAAAATGTCTCTAATTGATTATTATTGGTAGGATAATAATAAATTAAGATTAGTATATTTATGAGTTGATAACTATGTTTTATTGATCATAATATAAAGGATATCGAGTTAAAATATAAATAAATATATGAAAACACTGTACTGGACATGACCTACTGTGAAAGTATTTCATAGGACATGTCTAAGTACTTCGCTTTCAAATTTTAATATTATATGTCCTTTGTATAAATTCGCCCTTGTTTCCTATTTGGTAGATTCTGCATCTTAGCATAGTCTTAGGTTATCTTTAACCTAATGATTAGTAAGACTATTATTGGATATGGAATAAATCAGGATGAGGAATGTAAATAATAGAGAAGGAATTTGTCCTTCTAATTCTTGAAAGAGATATCCATGGTCGTGATCAAATATATCAATTAAAGATATTATATTATTTCTTTGAATAGTTTACTTAGAGATCAAGAAATAGTGGATTAAGTTTAATAAGTATGACATGTTTTGTACCTTATACTTAATTAGGATATCATGTAACAAAAGGATTGCATATCAAATTATGGTTTGGTTCATAGAGATCACCATTCTTCTTTGTAATCTAGGTAGTTATAATGTTTTGCTAGAGATCACTATTCTTCCTTATAATCTAGGTAGTTATAATACTTATAACTTGTGGGTCTTATAAATATGATTTGGGCACATCACCAGTGTTAAATGAGCCTAAAAGTTCACATATTAAGAGAACAACTTAGGTTATTTTCTGGAAACTAGATTTGATGTAGCTGGAAAGTGTCTAGATCTATTGTATCTTGAAGTATGTCCAAATACATTAACCCTCAATAGATGTCCAGGTTTGATGCATTTGAAAGAATGTCTGGAAGACGTCCAAGTTCGATATATCTCAAAGATGTCCATATACCTTATATCTGATTTGGTAGATTAATCAATAACTATCAAAATTATCTGGTAAGGTATTCATATCTTTTGAAATTTGATTTCATTAAGATATGATTGACATCTAAAGATATGATATGCCAGATAGAGAGATTAGATGAGAGGAAAACTATTAAAAATGTTTTAAGAGTTCAAATGTTCGAGAGGCTTGGTATCAAGAGAAAAAAAAATCCTAGCCGTCTAATAAGCACTCTGTCTATCTAGCTTTTCTATGATAATAGAAAAACTCTAGAAAAATACCTTCTTCTATGAGGGTGCTAGCACACCCTAGTTGAGATCAAGTTCGCTACGTGAGGCTGTAGAAGGTGATCGCTTACAGCAGTGTCTGGTGATCATGCGTAGAGTTTCTAAATGCTTGTGAGGTAAGCCTATAGAAACCTTATTCGTAAATTTTAGGTGTATAAAAATTATTAAATTTAAATCCATCCCTTAGTCAAATTTTAATTAAAATATTAATCACAAAATACATATACGAATAAGTATACTCATCGCAAGCATAGTATAGGAAATTAATGAGTATCGATCCTCAAATAAACAAGTACACACTAATCACTTTTCATTCATTGTTTAACCGACCTAATAAAGTGATAAAATCCTAAAGAGAAAATTAAAGAAAAATACGTACAACTCAAGAATGTAAAAATATGCAATTTAGATAAATGCTCTTAAAAACATGACAATGAATTATTTAGTAAGTATCACAATCAATTATCATCTTGGTCTCATGAAGAATTATATTAGAACCATTTCATTTGCAATTCATGATTCCCTATCTTCTAAGTAACTTAATGGATATATTCTATCTCACCAGTTTTACTTAAAAAATGCATTAAAATCAATCCTCATAACCCTTTATTCTAAGTTATTTAAAACATAAAATTCGTCAATGAATTAATATTCTAGCAATCATTAACCAACCTTTGATTACCCAAGTTCTTGAAAATTAACCCAGTTTTCAAGTAAGTTAAGAGATAACAAATATGAAATTAATTAATTAATGTCATTGTCAATCCCTTTTTCAAGCAAGTTAATAAAAAGAATCAACCAACCAACTTCGTAATAAAAACAAGTAATAAAATTCCAAGATAAATAATCAATTGATCATAAAGACTAAATTAATTCAAGAAATCATAAATCCCAAAAAAAATGTTAAATTACAATAAAAATATTAATTACATTATTACGGGGCATTATACAAATTTCAGATAATCAGTTTGGTTTTATGCCTGGGTGTTCCACTACGGAGGCAATTCATTTATTACGGCGGATGATTGAATATCATAGGGAAAAGAAAGAAAGATTTACATATGGTATTTATTGACCTGGAAAAAGCCTATGACAGGGTTTCTAGAGAAGTAGTTTGGTGGGTGCTGGCCAAGAAAGGTGTATCAATAAAGTATATTACTCTTATTAAAGATATGTATGAGGGAGCATGTACAAGTGTAAGGATTGGCACCGGAGTGACTGCAGAATTCCCTACTAATATCGGGGTGTATCAAGGATCAGCGCTTAACCCTTTCCTCTTTACAGCCGTTATGGATGAGTTGACCTGCACTATAAAGGAGGCTGTGCCATGGTGTATGTTGTTTGCGGATGATATTGTATTAATTGATGAGACTAGAGCCGGTGTAAATGCTAAATTGGAGTTATGGCGGCAGACATTGGAATCCAAGGGTTTCAGAATTAGTAGGAGTAAAACAGAGTATATGGGATGCAAGTTTAGTGGTAGCAGAAACATAGCCCAGAGTGTAACTTTGGAAGGTAGAGATATACCGTTAGCTGATTGTTTTCGCTATCTAGGATCTATTATTCAGAAAGACGGAGAGCTCGATAGCGACGTTGCATATCGAGTTAAGGTGGGTTGGTTGAAATGGAGGAGTGCGACTAGTATTCTTTGTGATCGTAATGCACCGTTGAATTTAAAGGAAAAGTTTTACAAGGCAGTCGTACGACCTGCTTTGTTATATAGTACGTAATGTTGGGCAGCTAAAAGGTGTCATATTCAAAAAATGAAAGTAGCTGAGATGCGTATGTTACGGTGGATGTGTGGATATATTAAGAAGGATAGAGTTAGAAATGAGATCATTAGGGAAAAGGTGAGTGTGGCATCTATTGAGGAAAAGATGAGAGAAAGTCATCTGCGTTGGTTTGGACACGTTCAGAGAAGACCGAGGGATGCTCCTATTAGGGCGATGGAGAGAGTGAGGCAGGATAGGTTAGACAGAGATAGAGGTAAAGGTAGGCCTAAAACGACATGGATAGAGGTAATTAAGAGAGATATGTCTTTGTTAGATTTGGATGAAAGTATGACGTTCGATAGAAGAAAGTGGCGAGAGAGGATTCATGTGGATGACCACACGTTGCCTGACGTTGGTTCATGTAGCCGACCACAAGTTACTTGAGATTAAGGCTTAGTTTGTTGTTTGTTGTATTATTCTAGAAAAATAAAACAAAGATAAAAAAAGAACTCACAGACAAGCCCTTTTTCTTCAATAATGCTCCTTAAATGATGAATCTCTCCTTCTTTAAGTGATTAAGAATTTAGATCCTTAGATTCACACTTTTATCTTGTGTTTTATTGTCTTTATAAGCGTTTTTAATGCCAAAATTCATGGCTTAAGGAGTCTTGGCCGAGTAAGATTCAGAAAATATCAAAATCCTTTGGAATATGCTAAATTCGTGCACATAATCGCGTGTGTCTAGACAAAACCTGGCACCTAGTACCTTCGACCTACCTGGCGCCAGGTGCTTTCTGTTTTGCTCCTGAACTTGTGCTCTGTTTTCTCTATTTTTCCAGGGTGGACCTGGTGCCTGATACATTAGCCTGACCTGGCGCCAAGTACATGCTAGAATTTTTCATATTTTGCTCGAAATTCACTTAATTTTGCACAAATTTTTCAAAAACACTTTCCACAAACAAAATGTTAAATAGAAAGGAATATTCCTAGTTATTACATCAAAAGTTTCTCAAATTAGCCTCAAATAACTAGAAAAATATTGATGATTTTAGCCCCTATCAAAACCATTAGTTAATTTTGTTGTTTAGCTTGGACCTATGAAGGAATCTGAGGATTTATTTCCTATGGTTTGGAGTTCTTAAATCCCAACATAGAATGCTCGAAAATTAATTGAGCCTCGAGCAGATGGGTATGCTTAAAATTTATAAAATGTTTATTAAATTAATGTCCAATATGTTTTGCATGTTAGTGTTATGCCCTAGAGGCAATTACATTTATTTAATAATACAAGCCATTCTTTATCTTTCAGTTTGTTTTATTCTTTCATATGAATATATAAGTGTAAGATAAAATCCTAAGTGCAACACTATGTTAAGGAAATCATTATAGAGATCATGATGTGAGGTTTCTACTACATTGAATAGTATTCATACTTAAATTATCTCTAGTCATAGTATTGATGAGATAAGACATCATTAGTACGTTAAGCTAGTACGTGTTAAACTTTCTGATTTGATTAGGTGGTGGTTCTCACATCCGTGAGTATTGTGATACTCAAAGTTAACGCGTAGATGTTTATTACTTGAATAAATGCATTAGATGACCCAGCTACGAGATAATTACATGGATAACTATTTAGTACTAGTGATAAAATCTCATTATAGCAAATGTGCACCTTAGACTTGATCTCCAATGTACTTTGTTTCCTAAACATTATACTTTGATTCCAATCTCTAAAGTCCCTACAAGACTGCCTATGGAATGGATATTGGGTACAACGTGAAGTAAACAAAAATAGTTGAGACGATCAATAAATGATTCTCCACTCCTAATAGTAAGAGTGAATATCTCACGGCCATTTATAGGAATCATTACTCGAGAAGTCACTGGCAAAGGCAATTATGTGTTGGAAATAGTTCTAATTGATACACATGTTGAGTAATGGATTCTTGGAACAAGTACTAGAATATTCGAGCTAGAATTAATTAATATTCTAAAGGGAGTTGGCACTAATTCCTTACTCTAAACCAAATTAGATATTGTATGGTGAAAGAAATTTATTGAACTGGCACTTTGCTATTGAAAAGGTCCATGCCAAGCCACTTGACTTTCTACACTTTTGGGTGGTCATAATATATTGTTAGATGCCACTTATGTTCTGTTTAATATGGATTTGTTAATTAAAGAATTAATAAATTTAATCTTAATTAGAATTAATAAATTATTCTAATTATTAAGGATTATTAATTCTATAATAATTAGAATTAATTCACATTAGCTACCAATTGATTAGAAAAGCTAATGGGTCACACACAATAAAGGATAAAGCACTCAAAATGTTATTTGATAACATTATGGGATTAATTATGAAAAGAAGAAGATATTGTGGTCGAATTATAGTTAACTATAATTCATGGGCCATATTGTAATTAGAAGAATTTCAATTCTAATTACAACATACAGAATTCCAATTCTTAAAAGAATTGGTTTCCTATTCAAGAGAGAAAGTGTGTGTGTGTGTGTGTAGATGTTTGACACTTAATCTGGAGCAATGAACATCCTCTGTAAAATGAGACTACCAATAGAAACATGAGTTGGACGTTGACTTAGGAGAAACAAGGATTAGGATGAAATCGCCTGTGAACTGATTTCTTTATTTCTTATTCTATGTGTTTTGAAACTCATTGCTTGAGTACTCTTCATGCTAGGGGATTTGTCCCTAGTAACTTATTATATGATTATCATGATCAAATTCACATATCCTCGATTGGAGTTTCTAGCTATAAATTTTTCAAGACTATCTTAGGATTGAAGTAGTAAGCCATTTCTTCCAAGATACTTCCCGAAACTAAATCTAAGTCTGCAAACGAATCAATGCACAATAAATCATACATTAGATCTAATGCTTCATAACAAGTTAAATCTATGCTATAACTGCAAGCTTTCTTTTCAGCCTGGATTGTAGCATGATCAGTCCTTTTCCTTCTACATGATCCTGGGGGATCACATAAACATTCATCTTGTGAGGAAGGAATAGGAATAAGTGTTAAGTTTAGCTTAGGCTACTTTCATTTAATCTCTTGAACAAGCTGGATATCCTTCTGATTAAAATATCTCTGCCCTTTGGGAGAGGTTTTATTATAAAGAGGAGAAGTAAGTTTCCCAATATCCTTAAGATAAGACCAAGAAAACTTCTTAAAAGTTTTAAATCTTCTAGCTTATTTGGAAATTCTAAAATCTTTTTAGAAATGGCAGGTTGAAGTTTAATCCTGCCATAGCCAATTTCTGCTCCAAGAAAATCAATATTTCTTTTGAACAAAGCCATTTTCTTTTTAGACATAATCAAACCATGTTTTTCAAACATTGAAAAGATGGTATGCAATTTTCAGTTTTACTGAAAACTAAACATCATCAATATAAACACAAGTAAAATGTAGTATGGTCTAAAAATATTATCCATTTTTCATTGAAAAATCTGGGGAGCATTTTTCAAGCCAAATCTGAAAAATATTAACCATTCAAAGTGTCCTTCCGGACAAGAAAAAGCATTCCAGCTTACTGAGTTTGGATGCATTCTCACCTGCCAAAATCCTGACTTCATATCAAACTTACTGTAATATGAAGATCCATGGATTTTGTTAATAAGTTGGTCTTTATCTTGGATTTTATACCCATCTTCATTACAATCGTCATTAAGACGTTTGTAATTAAAGACCATTCTAGTCTATCCTCGCTTTTGTTCAGAGCTTTTGTTTACTATGAACGCTGGGGATCTATGTCTGGAGTCAGATCGCTGTATAGCTCTAAGTGTAAGCAGCTGCTCCACATGCATCTTGCATTCTTGTAGCTCAAAGTTTGAGTACTTCATATCCTGCGCTTTAATTGTAAGGTCAGGATTAATGATATCAAGTTTACAGAAAACCTTATCCTTGTCCCGGTACTTAAGGGGGTTTTCTCCTATTATTTATATCTTTTCAAGCTTCAAAATAATATCCTCGATTGGAGTTTCTAGCTGTAAATTTTTCAAGACTATCTTAGGATTGAAGTAGTAAGCCATTTCTTCCAAGTCTCATTTTACAGAGGCTGTCCATTGCTCCAGATAAGTGTCAAACATCTAAGGATCACACTCAGTAATGTTTAAAAGTACTGTGTCTTTTCCAAAGAAGGTTAGTTCGGGTGGTCTTCTTCGGCCTGTGGTGAAAAGTAATGGATTAGGATTGGTGTAAGGATTTATAGCAGTCCTAGGTGGGTGTCCTCCTTGATCATAAACCATAGGTCTAGGCTCACAAAACTATCTCGGTGATGTTGCATGAGCAGCTTGGGAAGGTTTCAAACAAAAATTCATGAGTCAGGAAAACTCCAGCAAGGATACAAACTTAGGTTCGGAATTAACCTTGAGGTTATAGCTTACAAAGTCCCTATCTTTGTAAATTAAGGCATCACTATTCGAACGGAGGATAATTCAGAAGAAATTAGTTCTGAAGAAAATTACACTCCCTCTGAAACTGACACAAATGTTACTCACATTTCTATCCAAAACTTAACGGAACCCTCACAGACTTCAACCTCACAAGCTAGACCTTACAATGTCTCTTATCTAGAGAGTGAGCTTAGACCTATGGTTTATAATCAAGGAGGACACCCACCTAGGACTGCTGTAAATCCTTACACCAATCCTAATCCATTACTTTTCACCACAGGCCAAAGAAGACCACCTGAACTAACCTTCTTTGGAAAAGACGCAGTATTTTTAAATATTATTGAGTGTGATCCACAGATGTTTGACACTTATCTGGAGGAATGGACAACCTCCGTAAAATGAGACTACCAACAGAAACATGAGTTGGACGTTGACTCAGGAGAAGCAATGATCAGGATAGTAGAAAACTATCTTGATGATGTTGCAAGAGCAGCTTGGGAAGGTTTCAAACAGAAATTCCGGGATGAGGTAACTCTTATTGCCCAAAAAGGTAATAACATACTTAATTTCTGTTATGTTATACACTGAATACTTACTGCCAAAGATGCTAATACTGGTCTCAACTTAAGGCAAATTGATGCCATGAGAGACCTTGAGCAACTCCAATTACTTAACTGGTATTATGTCAAGCCTTTTTGTTTAGATTTCTTAGCATTGACAGCTATTTCAGGTAATTATTACAGCCCAGAAATGGGAGAACGCCTATTCTCCAAGCTACCAGACCAACTTGGAAAGGAGATCTATGAGTCAATTTTTATCAGATTAACTGATAAAAATTCAGAGACTTCCAGTTGGAAAGAAGCACTTGATAAGATCAACACTGATCTAAGCAAGCTGTCTACTGGACAACCTATTAGGCATAGGCCTAACCAAACTAAATTCCTAACCTATAAAGATGAATAGAACTTTTTTAGGTACTTCCAGGACTCTTGCAGGAGCTACTAGGACGGAAACTATCTCCATGGATAATTTCCTTGGAAGATTATTTAGGCAAGGATCTGGATCTAATTCCAGACCTTCTACTCAGACTTTGGAAGATGTTGTAGATGTCAACCAAGACATGCATACATTTTTTGAAAGGCAACTAAGATCTATGCAACCAACAACTCTATATGGGGTTCATAGATTCAGTTCTACCACTTCACTTTTCAGACACCAAAGAGCAGAACCTCTCCATGTGCCAGAAGGACATGAAGTCAGAATGACTTTAATGACTGAAGAATTAGCTAAACAACTCCAAACTAGAGGACATAATTATATCCACTTAGGATTAATTATTATCGGCCTCAGGGGACTCACTATGAAAGGAAAATGAGGTAAAGTACTGCTAGTCCTTTATGATTCTAGGTTTGCTAATCAAGCCAACCAAATTATTGGGATGCTTGAAGTTGATTTGAGCGAAAATCTAGGAATTACTTATGTTTGTCCAAATTTTAATATGACTATTAAAGATTTTTGTAGGCATATAAAAATTTTGGTAAAACCCCATGGATATGGTCAATTTGAAAAAGACAATATCCAACTAGATATGATTTTCTTGGGAAAAACTATGAATAATATGTCTATTTCTTATAAATTAAAAATAGATTCTATTATTCAAGTTTTAACTTCAAAAGGAATTAAATTTATTCCACCAAGAAAAATAGATTCTAAATCCCTTGCAGGATTAGAATGGACTTTCAGGTTGAGTGAGTCCAAAGGACCACTAAGACCTATTGAGAATATTACTTATGCAAATATTGACGGTTCTTTGAGTGTCAGGTTTTGCCAACTATGTTAATTCAACTCACCAGAATGAAAGAGTTTGAAGATGACTTAGATACTCAACCCCCACCCTTAGTAGATGGAAGGAGGAGTATTTGATGACTTATTAGAAGAATATGAATACTGGCCTAAAGAAATAGGCAAGTATTTTACTCAACAAGATTTATCTATGCAGGAGAAGATTGATTTAGAGTCAGGAAAACTCCAGCAAGGATACAAACTTAGGTTCGGAATTAACCTTGAGGTTATAGCTTACAAAGTCCCTATCTTTGTAAACCAAGCCATCACTATTCAAACAGAGGACAATTCAGAAGAAATTAGTTCTGAAGAAAATTACACTTCCTCTAAAACTGACGCAAATGCTACTTACATTTCTGTCCAAAACTTGATGGAACCTTCACAGGCTTCAACCTCACAAGCTAGACCTTACAATGTCTCTTATCCAGTGAGTGAGCCTAGACCTATGGTTTATGATCAAGGAGGACACCCACCTAGGACTGCTGTAAATCCTTACACCAATCCTAATCCATTACTTTTAACCACAGGCCGAAGAAGACCACCTGAACTAACCTTCTTTGGAAAAGACGCAGTACTTTTAAACATTATTGAGTGTGATCCTCATATGTTTGACACTTATTTGGAGCAATGGACAGTCTCTGTAAAATGAGACTACCAACAGAAACATGAGTTAGACCATCTGGGGGGTATCACCATGCTTAGCTCGCAACTCTAAGTAATCTAAAAGTTCAATGATAACAGGAGAGATTGTCAAGTGCTTAAAGAAAAGACAATAGTCATTGGTCAAAAGACAAGCTCTATTGTTATGGGTAAGGGAATTTAAACCCAAAATAAGGTTGATATCCTTATGGTTAAGTGGTCTAACCCAAAGTTCAAATGTTTGACACTTATCTAGAGCAATGGACAGCCTCTGTAAAATGAGACTACCAACAGAAACATGCGTTGGACGTTGACTCAGGAGAAACAATGATCAAGATAGCAGAAAACTATCTTGGTGATGTTGCAAGAGTAGCTTGGAAAGGTTTCAAATAGAAATTCCCAGATGAGGTAACTCGTATTGCCCAACAAGGTAATAACATACTTAATTTCTGTTATGTTATACACCAAATACTTACTACCAGAGATGCTAATACTGGTCTCAACTTAAGGCAAATTAATGCCATGAGAGACCTTAAGCAACTCCAATTACTTAATTGGTATTATGTCAAGCCTTTTTGTTTAGATTTCTAGGCATTAAGAGCTGTTTCAGGTAATTATTACAGCCCAGAAATGGGAGAACGCCTATTCTCCAAGCTACCAGACCAACTTGGAAAGGAGATCCATGAGTCATGGAAAGCCATAACTGTTCCTCCAACTTTTGATAATGTGAGAATGCATTATATACATATATATATATATATATATATATATATATATATTATATATATATAAATGTTGCTTTATTTTGATTTGATCAAAATAGTATTGTTGTAAAAGTCTAACTCTTTCAGGTTCAGAAACAGTAGCAAAATACTATTTACATTTAAGCTTATTACAAGGTCTATTCCACAATTGACAAAGATAATATTTATTTAACACAAAATCATTTTCAGAAGTTAAAACCATTAAAGAAGAGGGCATAGAAGGCATATTCATTTCTGATTGAGTAGGACTTCCAAATTTAACACTAACATTCTCTTCATAATTTACTTTAGGAATTTCTCCAGTAAAGTTGACATTACTAAAACGTCTATTACTTTGAATTCTTGGCAAAGGAAAAGAGGATGAAGAAGAAGCTGAAAAAGATTTTCGTCTGAATTCTAATTCAATATGACCTGCTGGTGTTTCTATGATTTTTCCTATTGTTTTAGATTCATAATGTTTTTTAGGATTAATGATATTTTCAAAATTCCAGCTTCGCTACTGCAGCCTATATAAGGCAGCAATTGACTCAAGAAATGCAGACTCATTTGCAAGCTGAGAAACTTGAGAGTGAAATCCCTCTATATTCTGATATTTGTAGCATTTGTCATCGTTTTTAAAACCTTGTAATTCAGCAACATCTTGTGTAAACTTTTAAAGTTTGTATAAAATCAGAAGATTTGGCATTAAAATATCCTGGGTTACAATTGGATATCAAAGAAAGCTTCGCTACTGTTGGGTATTGGATATCTTATCCATTTTAAAGATTTATTTAATAGCTTATAATTAATGACCAATCGGGGGACACCTCGTTCTTTTTCGGCATTATTATTAACATAAAAAGCTACACAAGACCAAGGTGATCTTGATTCTCTGATTAAGGCTTTCTGTAATAAAGCTTGAATTTCTTGTTTGCAATATTCAACTAATTCCTGATTCATTTGTATGGGCCTAGCTTTTGTAAGTATCATTGATTCATTAAAATCATCAATATAGGGGAGACTGATGATATGTTTTTTTCTTTCCCAAAAGGCAGTGGGGATGTCAGAACAAATTTGATGCTCGAAATCTTTTCGAATAGACTCTATCTTATCTTGAATGTCTTTTAGCTGTAGTTGCTCTTAGATTCTTGTATATTTCACATCTTCCTTTAAAAAAGCTATTTGCTTTTCTCGACAAAGAATCTTCTTTTTCAGAAGATTGATGATATCTTTGGTTTGTGGACTTTGTAGAAAGGAAAAGGTGACTCGTATAGATCTAATATCTGTATGGACACCATGTTGGTCTACAGCAAAATGGTAGATTTGAGTTAAGAATGGAGTTTCTAGGATTATATCTTGACTTAAATCTTTAATGATTAGAAAAGAGTTTACGAAACAAAATTGTTTATTGCATATATGAACATTGGATAATTTATATTTAATTTTTAGCTGTTCACCGACTGCAGTGTATAGTTTAGAACCTGTTTTTGCTAAATATTTAGTGGGGATTATTCCTTCACAGATGCAATTTTGATCCGTGCCAGAATCAAGAAGGGCAACTATTTGGATTGAAAAAATCTTCTATTTTGAGAAGGACAGGAATATACCACTTTTGAAAAGTAATCTGAGAAATAGCTGAAATATAATCTGGATTCTTCTCATTTTGTTCAACTTCTACGACTGATAAAGAGGTAGGATTAGAAGTATCAATCAATGGTTTTTCGAGATTGAGTTGAACTAAATCTGTATTTATTTGATTGATACCAGAAATTCTTTAAGTATTTTGCTCCTTTAACCATTTAATTTCCTGTTTTAATTCTTTAATTTCTGAATGTAGTTCCTATAAGGATATGAAAGGCTCTTTCTGTTGTCCTTTAAATTTATCAAATACTTCTTTTAGATTGTATGGTTCTACTTGTACTTTTGGATAAAGAACTAAATCTTTGACCTTTAATAGATATTCTCTTTTAACTGTTTCATCCTGAATATGATATAAGAGTTCAAAGAAGAGTTCTTTATTTGCATGAGTGATTACATTAACTTGATCACATGGTTTGGTACTAAGCATGCAGAGTTCTCCTATTGCACATGTACATAAGCCTGTACAATCACAAGAGGATTTTTCACTTAAATCTTCTTCCGAAAAATTTTCTTAAATTTCAAATACTTCTTCAATTTCACTATCATCAATGTCAAATAACTGGGATGAATCATATTGGTCAAGGATTTGATTGATTTGATCTAAAGTATCTTTGAGTAAAGATAGTTGAATTACCTTTTTCTTCTTTTTTGCTTTGAGTTTACATTCATTTGCTTTTTGTCCTCGTTTTCTGCAAAAATAACACTTAATAGTATCTTTAGATTATTTGTCTTTTGTTCTCCTTTTAAAAGGTTTTAAAGTTTTTTGTTTTCTATCTTTTCTAAAGTTTTTCTTCTTAGAATTTAGTTTAAGCTTTTTAGATGGAGGAGTTATTGGGGAATATCCAAAGATTTCACAGAAGTTTCCTAATTCGTTTTTAGATTTCTTATGATATGATTCCATTTGAGATTTAAGTTTGAGATCTGTATAGAGGTCTACCTCTGCTTGGTTTACATAACTAATTAACTGTCTGTATGCTAAATAATCATAAGGAATTGTATTTTCAAAATCTAACTTGAGTTTTTGCCTAACTTTTTCTACAAATAAAGGTGGTAAACCTGAAATAAATCATTCTTTCCAAAACGCATGATGACAGTCTGTTCTTAACATTACCTTTTATAGAAACATGTCTTTATACCATCTGAAATCATGTAATTTTGGGCAAGTTAAATTAGTGAGGATTTCTGAACTTCTATCAGCTAATTGCTGGGGATTTCCTACAAAATGCTGAGTTAGAGTAAACATAAATGTATTTAAACAATCAGAAACTGTTTCGATTGTTTGACTGGGTTGACCATTAACATTTTGGATGATTTTAGTCTTGATTTTGGTGGCATTTAAAATTTCTTGACGATGTTGCTCACTAAGGTAGCTATTCCACCACCCCTGGAGGACAGACACCAGTAAATCCAGTGGTAAAAATATAGAGGATAAATTGATCAGAATTGGATGGGTTTTTACATTTAATAGCTGTAATAGACATAGACATTTCCTGAATTACATTTAAAATGCTATATTCTGACATGCCATCTATATTCCATTCACTAATTTCTTCACCGGTAAAAGCTGCAGGGGTATCAAGGTGTCGTTCTTCAAATTGAACATCTGGAAAGGATGGTCGAGGATAATAATTTCGAGTGTATGGATTTTTGAATCGGTTTGACATAGGTTTTTTATTTTTAAAAGTAAGCTTATTAAGCTGTTCTGGAGAATGATCAATATCTATTAAAGAGACCGGTTGATTTAAAGTTTGAAGATGTGATTTAGAGCTAGATTCGGGATTGCCTTTAGTTTTTAATTTATTTAGTTTTTCATTAACTTCTTTAATAAAGTCTAAATCATCTAGATTCATTGTTCCTTTATCAAGTTTTATATTTTTTTTGTTCATATAAAATAGGTTTAAATACTGGATTAGGATCTATTGATTGTTTTGGGTTAAACTGTTTTAATTGTGGGATTTCTCGTACAGAGGATTTACTATCTAATTGTTCTACTTTACTAGCCATAGTGATTAACATCTGATTAGTATAATTATTTTGTTGAATAACTTTATTTAAATCTTTATTTGTTATATCATCTTGTTTATCTAAATTTTCAAGTTTAAAGGGAGAGGCTATTACTACTTGATTTTTCACTGGAATCTTAATTTCTTCTGCAGGAGGAAAGATTGATTCTTTAACTTCATTTCTAGTAGTATACCATTTTTTAGTAACGACATTCAATATATCTCGTTTTTTATATTTAATTAATTCATACCAATTAAAGAAATCTAAATGTTGCTTCATTTTGATTTGATCAAAATAGTATTGTTGTAAAAGTCTAGCTCTTTCAGGTTCAGAAACAGTAGCAAAATACCATTTACATTTAAGCTTATTACAAGGTCTATTCCACAATTGATGCAGATAATCTTTATTCAACACAAAATCACTTTCAGAAGTTAAAACCATTAAAGAAGAGGGCAAAGAAGGCAGATTCATTTCTGATTGAGTAGGACTTCCAGATTTAACACTAACATTCTCTTCATAATTTACTTTAGGAATTTCTCCAGTAAAGTCGACATTACAAAAACGTCTATTACTTTGAGTTCTTGGCAAAGGAAAAGAGGATGAAGAAGAAGCTGAAAAAGATTTTCGTCTGGATTCTAATTCAATATGACCTGCTGGTGTTTCTATGATTTTTCCTATTGTTTTAGATTCATAATGTTTTTTAGGATTAATGACATTTTCAAATTTCCAAGTAGGGTTTTGGAGAACATTATCCCATTTAATCATTTTTGTGACAAAGGTATTTGATCTGTCAAAATTTGTTTCTAATAAATAAGTTTCTTTTGGATTACCAATATGTTGTTTGGCTTTAGGGTTTATTGTAGTTTTCATTACTTTGTAATAGACACGATAGATTAAACCAAGGGATTTAGAACCTAATTCAAAATCTAAATTCTTTGTCTGAATGTTTAAAGTTAAAGTTTTTAGTATATGTGGATCTGTGAGATCTACTGTAAAATTTGGATAATGGTTAAAATAAACTGGACCATTGGCTGTGTTTGATTCAAGGACTGCTAACAAGCTATTTTGAAAATCAAGATGCCTACTGTCTCTCAGAAGAAGGCAGATTGGAGCATTAATACCTAATCGGTATAGTGGTTTGATGGCTACTTGAACTAATCCTATGTGACGATATCGATATTTATTTTTTCTATGGTGTTCTAAGGTTTCTGGATTAAGAAGTTGAATTGTACCATAGGGTTGATTTATGGAAACTGTTTTTTCAGTGGTTTTGACTGTATAATTTTGAACTAAATTAAACATTCATTTTTCATAAATCTTGTCAAATTTTTCTATGGGTAAATTCCAATCTATTAGTCTGGATTCAACTTTATCTAATTGAGTACTTACTTCTAAATCATTTACTGATTCAATGTCGATATCAGAAAGATTGGAAGCCATGAGGGTAAAAAGATTATTTTCTCTCTCTTTATCTATGCTAGAGTAGATAATGCGAATTCTAGGTTCTTTAGAGTTATGTCGTAACCTATGTTTCTTTGTTTCTTCTTAGGACACACCTAACATACTATGCTTATGGTTGAGAGCTACAGGACCACCCCCGGGTCAAGGCTAACACCACGCCACTCTTGGCTATCAATAGCCTAGTCCAACGGTTCTGGGCTAACCAACGTACTAGCTGCTCTCACAGGTGACTATCAACCATCATAGTTTAAGAATACTAGAAGAAACATACGAAAAGGCATAACAATTAAGAACAAAAGAAAGCGGATTAATCTACATCATGTAAGATTTGGAGAAAGAAACTAAACGAACTTACTCGGACATGATTTTTCAAATCATAAAAGGTTTATGATGAAGCAAATTGAACACTTGGCTCTGATTCCAAATTGTAACCCAGGATATTTCAATGTCAAATCTTCTGATTTTATAAAAACTTTAAAAGTTTACACAAGATACTGCTGAATTACAAGGTTTTGAAAACGATGACAAATGATTCAAATATCATAATATAGAGGGATTTCACTCTCAGGTTTCTCAGCTTGCAAATGAGTCTGCATTTCTTGAGTCAATTGCTGCCTTATATAGGCTGCAATAGCGAAGCTTTCTCTGATTGCTTGCTGCATTATTGTTGTGGGGTCCATCTGAGTGGAGGAAGGAACCAAGTTGTCTGCCATTACAAAGAATTGTTCAAAAAGTCTTTTTGAGTGGAGGAGTCCTCCATTTTCTGCTATCAACTGAATTATTTTGCAATAAAGCTGCATGATGTGGTAAAGCTGCATTGATTGCTGATAAAGTTGGAGCTGTCTCTGTTCTCTTTTTCTTTTTAAATGGAGTCTTGCCATTATGGGCTTTGGCAGAGGTATGCTTGAGCAATACCGGAAGGATTGTCCATATCTCCATTATAAAAAATACCAAAGTTTAGCTGTAATTTTGACTCACTTTCATTATCATCTACTTAATGCAGTTGTTGCTGTAAAAGTTGCAATTGAAGCTGCAATTCTGCTTTGCTTATCTTCTTTCCTTTACTAAAGGAGGATTGAACCTTGAGGTCTTTCTGCTCTGTTTTCAAGACTGGAGTCCATCCCTTGATCTTGATCTCCTTACAGAAACATTTTACAGTATCGATGGAATCAATTTTATAATTCCATCCTAGGATATAACAAATCTTTTTCTCGAAATAATATTTACATAACTAATTGTTCAATGATAAAGCCTGCATCTGGCTTTCTATTACAAACTGATTGAATTTCTGCGAATTGGAACGAGAAAGAGTGGATTTATCTCCACCAAATATTTTCCACCAGGCATAGAACCATCTGGGTATAGGACTGATTGTTTCTTTTCCGTATTTGATGAACCAGGTATGGGTAAGATCTCGAAGGTACATAAAATTGTACCAAGCATCAATATAGTCCATGAAATTATAAGTGGGAGGTTTGAATGGGGTTTTGAACTGGATTGGTGTGTAAATACCAGTGACTGGCCAAGTGTTTAAATCAATGATTTTCATGATTCTACATTTAGAGTAGGCAATACCTTTATCTGCTCTACTGAGGTTACGTTTATGCTCGAATTCTATCGAACCGGTGGCATAAAGGATATGTTCATAGTAGAGACGGGTTTTTAAAGGTTCTGCTTTGAATATATGGCTGGATTGACTGTAGGCTTCTGGATGAAGTTTATTGACAATTTCTCTTTCTGGCTTTACTGTTAGCTCTCTGGGCAGAGCTAGTACTGGTATGACTGTTTTTAGCAAAAATTTAAACTTCTCTTTGGTAGAGGGAGTAAGCTTTTCTGGTTTGGTTGGTGTTTTGGGAATAACTGCTTCCTTAAAAGAAGTTGGAGAAGGAATTGCATAGAACGATTGGTCTGTTTTTTGGGTCTCTGTATTCTTTGGAGAAGAGGCTGGATCAAAAAGATTCATAGTAAGCGGTGGTATGCTTACTAGGTTGGTAGGGAGAGGAGGAAAGGAGTTTAAGACTGCAAATCTATTACCTGTGGGTGGACAAAGTTGAGGTCGCTGATCCATGTATGATTTCTTCGATTTAGCATGCTATTTATAGAGGTAGATGAATGAGCTCCTGAATTAAATTGGTACTCATTACAGTGTTGAATACTGTATTAAAAAGCTTACGTTCGTCCTTGCAAAAACTCTCGGGTTAAGAAATCTAGTAGGGAATTATTTTTTCCTTTGATAAATTCGATATCAAAATCAAAGCTGGATAAAAGGGCTTGCCATCTGGCAAAGATCTATTTTGCCACGAGATTTTTAACATCCTTTTGTAAAACATCTTTGGCTGCTTTGAAATCAATTCGGAGTAAAAAATTTTTATTTATCAAATCATCTTGAAATTTTGAAATACATAAAACAATAGCAAGAATTTCCTTTTTAATTGTACTATAATTCTTTTGACTAGAAAGCTAAATACTTGAATGATATCTGACTAGCTGTTCTGAAGAGGAATTGGTTTTCCTTTGTTTGAGAATACCTCCATAACCAAGTTCTGAGGCATCTGTTTCAACAATCATAAAAGCAGTTGGATCTGGAATTCTTAAACAAGGGAGTTTTTTGACAATCTATTTTATCTTTTTGACTGTTTAAGTTTGCTCTATACCCCAAGGGATTGGGTCTTTGCAATGTCGTTTATACAACGGTTCACAGATTAAATGAAGATTAGGAATAAAATCTGAAATATAATTTAAACGTCCTAAAAATCGTTGAAGTTGGGTTTTGTCCTTGATTTCATCAGGAAACTTGTCTGCAAATTCTATTGCTCTGCAGATAGGTTTTATCCTTCATGCTCGAAATCTTTTCGGATAGATTCTATCTTATCTTAAATGTCTTTTAGCTGTAGTTGCTCTTAGATTCCTGTATATTTCACATTTTCCTTTAAAAAAGCTATTTGCTTCTCTCGACAAAGAATCTTCTTAATCAGAAGATTTGGCATTGAAATATCCTGGGTTACAATTTGGTATCAAAGCCAAGTGTTCAATTTGCTTCACCATAAACCTTCTATGATTTGCAAAATCATGTCCAAGTAAGTTCGTTTAGTTTCTTTCTCTGAATCTTGCATGATGTAGATTAATATGCTTTCCTTTGTTCTTAATTGTTATGCCTTTTCATATGTTTCTTCTAGTATTCTTAAACTATGATGGTTGATAGTCACCTGTGAAAGCAGCTAGTACGTTGGTCAGCCCAGAACCGTTGGACTAGGCTATTGATAGCCAAGAGTGGTGTGGTGTTAGCCTTGACCCAGGGGTAGTCCTGTAGCTCTCAACCATAAACATAGTATGTTAGGTATGTCCTAAGAAGAAACAAAGAAACATAGGTTACGACATAACTCTAAAGAACAATAAAATTCACATTATCTACTCTAGCATAGATAAAGAGAGAGAAAGTAATCTTTTTACCCTCATGGCTTCCAATCTTTCCGATATCGATATTGAATCAGTAAATGATTTAGAAGTAAGTACTCAATTAGATAAAGTTGAATCCAGACTAATAGATTGGAATTTACCCATAGAAAAATTTGACAAGATTTATGAAAAATGAATGTTTAATTTAGTTCAAAATTATACAGTCAAAACCACTGAAAAAACAGTTTCCATAAATCAACCCTATGGTACAATTCAACTTCTTAATCCAGAAACCTTAGAACACCATAGAAAAAATAAATATCGATATCGTCACATAGGATTAGTTCAAGTAGCCATCAAACCACTATACCGATTAGGTATTAATGCTCCAATCTGCCTTCTTCTGAGAGACAGTAGGCATCTTGATTTTCAAAATAGCTTGTTAGCAGTCCTTGAATCAAACACAGCCAATGGTCCAGTTTATTTTAACCATTATCCAAATTTTACAGTAGATCTCACAGATCCACATATACTAAAAACTTTAACTTTAAACATTCAGACAAAGAATTTAGATTTTGAATTAGGTTCTAAATCCCTTGGTTTAATCTATCGTGTCTATTACAAAGTAATGAAAACTACAATAAACCCTAAAGCCAAACAACATATTGGTAATCCAAAAGAAATTTGTTTATTAGAAACAAAATTTGGCAAATCAAATACCTTTGTCCCAAGAATGATTAAATGGGATAATGTTCTCCAAAACCCTACTTGGAATTTTGAAAATATCATTAATCCTAAAAAATATTATGAATCTAAAACAATAAGAAAAATCATAGAAACACCAACAGGTCATATTGAATTAGAATTCAGACGAAAATCTTTTTCAGCTTCTTCTTCATCCTCTTTTCCTTTGCCAAGAACTCAAAGTAATAGACGTTTTAGTAATGTCGACTATACTGGAGAAATTCCTAAAGTAAATTATGAAGAGAATGTTAGTGTTAAATCTGGAAGTCCTACTCAATCAGAAATGAATCTGCCTTCTATGCCCTCTTCTTTAATGGTTTTAACTTCTGAAAACGATTTTGTGTTGAATAAAGATTATCTTCATCAATTGTGGAATAGACCTTGTAATAAACTTAAATGTAAATGGTATTTTGCTACTGTTTCTGAACCTGAAAGAGCTAGACTTTTACAACAATACTATTCTAATCAAATCAAAATGAAGCAACATTTAGATTTCTTTGATTGGTATGAATTAATTAAATATAAAAAACGAGATATATTAAATGTCATTACTAAAAAATGGTATACTACTAGAAATGAAGTTAAAGAATCAATCTTTCCTCCTGCAGAAGAAATTAAGATTCCAGTGAAAAATCAAGTAGTAACAGCCTCTCTCTTTAAACTCGAAAATTTAGATAAATAAGGTGATGTAACAAATAAAGTTATTCAACAAAATAATTATACTAATCAGATGTTAATCACTATGGCTAGTAAAGTAGAACAATTAGATAGTAAATCCTCTGTACGAGAAATCCCACAATTAAAACAGTTTAACCCAAAACAATTAAAAGATTCTAATCCAGTATTTAAACCTATTTTATATGAACCAAAAAATATAAAACTTGATAAAGGAACAATGAATCTAGATGATTTAGACTTTATTAAAGAAGTTAATGAAAAACTAAATAAATTAAAAACGACAATCCCGAATCCAGTAGGATTTTTACATTTAATGGCAGTAATAGCTTTTTATAGGCAAATGAATGAGCTCTAGAAATGAATCGGTACTCATCACAGTGTTGAATACTGTGTTAAAAGTTTGGTTCGTCCTTGCAAAAACTCTCTGGTTAAGAAATCTAGTAAAGAATTATTTTCTCCTTTGATAAATTCAATATTAAAATCAAAGCTGGATAAAAGTGCTTGCCATCTGGCAAAAATATGTTTGGCAACTAAATTTTTAACATCTCTTTGTAAAATGTCTTTTGCTGCTTTATAATCAATTCGAAGTAAAAACTTTTGATTTATTAAATCATCTTGAAATTTTGAGATGCATAAAACAATGGTAAGGATTTCCTTTTTAATGGTGCTGTAATTCTTTGACTTGAAAGCCAAATGCCGGAATAGTATCTAACTAATTGTTCTGATGAAGAATTGATTTTTCTCTGTTTTAATATTCATCCATAACCTAAGTTTGAAGCTTCTGTTTCGACTATCATAAACGCTGTTGGATCTGGAATTCCTAAATAGGGGAGTTTCTTGACAATCTATTTTATTTTCTTAACTGTTTAGGTTTGCTCTTCATTCCAAGGGATTGGATCTTTTCTAAGACGCTTGTATAAGGGTTCACAAATTATCCTAAGGTTAGGAATGAAATCTGAAATATAGTTTAGGCAACCTAAAAATCTTTGAAGTTGAGTTTTGTCTTTAATTTCATCAGGAAATTTATCAGCAAATTCTATTGCTCTACAGATTGGCTTATAAGTTCCTTGTGTTAGGTCATGGCCTAAGAATCGGATTTTGGTTTGACAAAGCTTAAGTTTGGATGCACTCACTACCAGCCCATTTTTCGTGATTATTTCACGAAAAAGACGTAAATGTTTAAGATGCTGTTCAAAGGATTCACTGAAGATTAAGACATTATTGATGTAGATAATAGTAAAAGATGTATACGGATTAAAAATGTCATTCATTACCTTTTCAAATTCACTGGGTGCATTTTTTAAACCGAAGGGCATGACGTTCCATTCATATTGGCCGAATGGGACATTAAAAGCTGTTTTATATCTATCTTCTTCTTTAATCTGAATTTGCCAAAATCCTGATTTCATATCAAATTTACTATAAATGACTGCTTTAAAGGTTCGTTTCAACAAATCGCGTTTGTTGGGAATGGGATATCTAATCCATTTTAAAGCTTTGTTTAATGGCTTGTAATTAATGACTAATCTGGGAACACCTCGTTCTTTTTCTGCATTATTATTGACATAAAATGCAGCACAAGACCATGGTGATCTGGATTCTCTGATTAAAGCTTTTTTTAATAAATCTAGAATTTCTTTTTTACAATGTTCAACTAATTCTTGATTCATCTGTATTGGTCTGGCTTTAGTGGGTATCATTGATTCTTCGAAATCATCAATGTAATGAAGGCTGACAATATGCTTTTTTCTTTCCCAAAAGGTTGTGGGGACATCTGAGCAAATTTGTCGCTCAAAATCTTTTTTGATAGATTCGATCTTATCCTGAATGTCTTTTAGTTGTAGCTAGCTTTGGATTCTTGTATACTTTATGAATGCTATCTATTGCTCACGACAAAGAATCTTTCTCTTTAGAAGATTGATATCTTTAGTTAGTGGACTTTGTAAAAAGGAGAAAGTAACTTGAACTGATCCAATTTCTGTATGGACACCATGTTGATTAACACTAAAGGGATAAATCTGAGTAAGAAAAGGAGTTCCTAATATTAAATCTTGGCTTAAATCTTTAATGATTAGAAAAGAATTTGTGAAACAAAATTGTTTATTATAGATATGTGCATTAGTCAATTTATATCTAATTTTTAGCTGTTCACCAGCAGCAGTATATAGTTTAGAACCTGTTTTTTCTAAATATTTGGTAGGGATTAAACCTTCACAGATACAGTTTTTGTAACACCCCACGACTACGTATCCTAAAAGGGCGGGGATGTCGCCCCGTCCCGTAGAACAAGGGGTCTTTAGAACGAGGTATAAAATATAAAGGCAATCTCCAAAAGGATCAACTTAGATAAATAAAGAAATAGTCTTATTACATCAGGCTCAACTCGGAGCAAAACGGAATAAAATAAAATATTGTTTAGAAGCATAAGCAATAAATGTCTCCTAGGACGAATAGAGAAAATAGCAAAAGTTTCAACTATTACATGCCCCGCTGACTCAGCACAGTCTATCCCCTGAAAACATGATGTAAAACGGTGTGAGAATAAATCTCAGTAAGTCATGTGTGTGCACATGGTGTTTTAAATAGTTCATGTATGCAAAGTGTAAAACATTTGTAAAAATAATTTGGCAAGTCATAAACAATCTCTTTTCGCAAGGAGTGGGTTTTCTCATTGTCATACTTTGTACAAAATAAATCCTCCACTCGGATAAAAATCATGTCACCACACGTTGGGCTCCATGAGAACAAGTTGGCCAAGGCACCACACTTTGTGCACCTTGTCCGAACCAGATTACCACACGTTGGGCGTTCTAATCAAGGTGAGTGTATAGCTCACCGGGTGAGATACTCCTCCATCTCTACACCCAACAAAACCATCCGGGTGTCCATGCCAGGAATATAAATAATACCTTTCAGGTATAATGCTAACTCGGACTGGCCTGACCAACCAACACTGTCTCCTTTTCAAGCAGAGTTCATCTTCTGGAGGTGGCCTCCTGCCAGAAGACTTACGCTAACCCTCCAAGACTAGTATTGTTAGCCTACCCTTATTGAGTACTCAACAAACATATCCGTCAATTCCTGATTCAAAATATTTTCAAACCTTGGCTTTGTAAAACGTGGTTTTCTTTAAAAGAGATTTCTAAAAATTTAAGGAAAAGAATAGTTTTCTTGCTAAAAACCGTTAGTTTGACAAAACCATTTAAAGAATAAATATCCACGTTTACAACCCAAGCAAACATAGTTTAACAATAGCTTTGCAAAACTTCACAACATTGACTCGCCATCACAACCTTTAACAAAACAGTTTATAAAAGGACTTACCATCACAACGTTTAATAAAAGAGTTTATGCAAGGACTTACTTGATATGCCTCAGATAAATGCGATAAATTCACAGCTGACTTTCCTCAATTATCCTCCTGATCTAAACCATATAATGTCATGATCAGGGTCTTAATTAATTCAAACATGCTCTAATCCCATTTATTTTCATAAAAATTCGCAATCTCCTATTTAATTCCAAGTAAACTATTCAATCCCCAAAGATCAAATACTACGACCACATGTTTATCTCGCTAATAAACACCATTAAACTTTACTTTCGACATCAAGGTAAGGGTATTCCCTTACCTTGCAACTACCGGGTAATGAGGTCTCGATGCTCCTATGGTGATCGTCCCGAGTTCGCTTGAGAAGAAGAGAGAAGCTACCTCCTTTGCTTCACTTGTCCGAAAATCAAGAAAGAAGAGGAAATCAACCTCTATAGGGTGTGATTTAAGGGTAGAAGAAAGAGAAAAGAATCATTAGAGAAAACGGCATCAAGAGGTTGAAAGGATTTGTGCTTACCTTAAGGTGTGTTCGATTTTTGCTTGGAATAACTCTTGTGTTTTCGAAAATTTGCAGAGAGATGTTGCTGAAATTTTCGTGTAGAATGGAGAGGGTAAACGGTGGTTATGATTTAAAGTTGGAGAAGATTGATTTAGGGTTAGATGGTGATGTTTAGATAGACTCCTAATGGCTTTAGGTTTCTTGGACAGCAAAGGCGAAATTTCCAGCTTGCGCGCGCCTCCTTGCTGCCGATTTTAGGGGAGTTTTATGGAAGGAAAAATTCTGAAATTTGCTCCTCTATGCTGGCCGAAACACTGCTCAAAGGAAGGGCTGAATGTGTTTAGAATTTTGGGCCAAACAAGGAAGAGTTTGAGTGAGTTTTGATGACTGAAAAATCCTGTGCAAGTGCTGTGAAAATTCTGTGCAAGTGTAGCAAGTTTTGGACTGGTTTGGCTGCTATAATTCTACCGAAATTTCCAGAGGAAAATTGAGGGTTTTGGGCGCTGAAAATAGCTTGTTCAGCTGGGGTTTTTCAGTGAATGATGTGTGCAGAATTTTGGTTGAAGTAGGAACATAAAGTTGGCCGAAAATCCTGCACAAAGCTGTCAGAATTTTCTGTGTATATACTACACGAATTTCAGTGTTTTGTGTGAATAAAATTATGATTTTGTGCAGCTAAGGTAGTTGAATTGTTAAGGAGTATTCTAAGTGGTTTGAGCTAGGATTTTCAGAGTTGAATTGTAGCTAAAGATGGCTGGAATTTCGGACAGCTTATGTAGATTCAAAGCTGCCGAAATTCAACTTGGAAAATGAAGAAATCCTAGTTGAATTTGGATTGAAATAAAATCTGGTGTTATCAAGGATTTGGATAGGATTTCCTCTAGTCCTAGAAGAGTTTGGATTAAGCTACAAGTCCTCCAAGAAGTGGCGGCACTTGTTGGAATTTTTTTTTTTCCAGATTTTTAGCTAACATTTTAAGATTAACATCAACAAGATTTCCTACTAGGAAAATGATTCATTAATTCCACATATCCATGGCAACATCTATCTAACTAAAATCAAGCTAATATTTTAATTACTAGCTAGGGTTTTCGAAAATCCTAAGGAACACAAGTTGAAAATTAAAGGTGAACTTTATTCACATCAAAGTCCTTGAATTTAGGAAATAAATATAGAGACTTATTTCCTTGGAGTAAAAATACTAAAATTTCTCTAGGATAGCTAGATTCTTTTTCGGCCAAGACAAGAAATGGTCTAAAGAAAAAAATTTTAAGAAGAGAAACTAACTTCACAAAAGGTAGGATTCGAACTCGGGTCACCAAAGGAAATCACCAACCTCCCCGCTATTCCAAAACAACTCCAATGCTAATTTTTCTACAAGAAGTTCTTACCACCCCAATACTCATCCTTCCAAGTCTTCGACCAAACCTCCCTTAAACAAGTCTTTAACAACACAACTATTTCACATCAATTAATTCAAATGCAAGAGCAACTGAAAAATTCACATGCATCATGCAAATAAAATTATTCTAGCTACCACATAAAATGCAAGATGCTATGCAATGCATGACTTTTTCCCATAGTAAAAGGTGGTTTTGGGCGGGGTATAACAGTTTTGGGCTGCTCCGGAATCAAGGAGGGCAACTAACTGTATTGAAAAATCTCCTATTTTAAGAAGAATCGGAATATACCACTTTTGAAAGGTTATTTGAGAAATTGCTGAAATATAATCTGGATTATCTTCATTATGTTCATTTTCTTCATCTGATAAAGAAGTGGGATCAATTAAAGGTTTATCTAATTTCTGCTGAACTAATTTTGTATTTATCTGATTGATATCAGAAATTCTTTAATCATTTTGTTCATTTAACCATTTAACTTCTTGTTTTAGTTCTTTGATTTCTAATTGTAAGTTTTGCAAAGGATTAGCAGGTTCTTTTTGTTTACCTTTAAATTTATGAAATACTTCTTTTAAATTATATGGTTCTACTTGTATTTTTGGATTAAGGACTAAGTCTTTGACTTTTAACAAATATTCTCTTTTAACTGTTTCATCTTGAATATGATCTAATAGCTCAAAGAAGAGTTCTTTATTTGCTTTAGTAATTACATTAACTTAATTATGCGAATTATTTAGCATACAAAGTTCTCCTATTGCACAAGTACATAAACCTGTACAATCACAAGAAGATTGTTCACTTGAATCTGATTCAGAGGAATTTTCTTAGATTTCAAATACTTCTTCTATTTCACTATCACTACTGTTTGATGAAGGGGAAGAATCGTCTTGATCAAAGATTTGATTAATCTGTTCTAGAGTATCTTTTGGGAAAAAAAAAAGTTGATTTACTCTTTTCTTCTTTTTAGCCTTTATTTTACACTCATATGCTTTATGTCCTCTTTTTCCACAAAAGTAACATTTAATAGTGCTTTTAGAAGATTTATCTTTTCTTTTGAATGGTTTAAAAGTTCTTTCTTTTCTTTCATTTTTAAAACTTCTTTTCTTAGCTTGCTTTAACTTTTTAGATGGTGGAGTTATTGGGGAAAAACCAAAAATTTCACAAAAATTTCCTGATTCCTTTTTGGATTTCTTATTATATTATTCCATCTGATTTTTAAGTTTTAGATTTGTGCAAAGATCTGCACCTGCTTGATTTACATAACTAATTATTTGACCATATGCTAGATAGTCATAAGGAATTGTGTTTCCAAAATCTAATTTTAGTTTTTGCCTAACCTTTTCTGCAAATAAGGGAGGTAATCCTGAAATAAATCGTTCTTTCCAGAACACATGATGGCAATCTGTTCTTAACATAACCTTTTGTAAAAACATATCTTTGTACCATCTAAAATCATGTAATTTTGGACAGGTTAAATTAGTAAGGATTTCAGAACTTCTATATGCTAATTGTTAAGGGTTTCCAACAAAATGCTGAGTTAAGGTAAACATAAAAGTATTTAAACAATCAAAAATTGTTTCAGATTCTTGAGTGGGTTGAGCACTAGTATTTGGGATTACTTTTGTTTGAACTTTTGTGGCATTTAAAATTTCTTGACGTTGCGGTTCAGTGAGGTAGTTATTCCACCACCCCTGAAGAATGCCAGTAAAACCAGTGGTAAGAATATGGAGGATGGATTGGTCTGAATTGGTAGGATTTTTACATTTAATGGCAGTAATAGCCATGGACATTTCTTGAATTACATTTAAGATACCCATGTTCAGACATCCCGTCAATATTCCATTCGATAATGTCTTCACCAGTAAAGGCTGCTCGAGTATCAAGATGGCGTTCTTCAAATTAAACATCGGGAAAAGATGGCCTAGGATAATAATTCCTAGTATAGGGATTTGCGAACCTTGGTTGTTTGGTTTTTGAAGTTCTTTTACTACCCATAAGCTTATTAAGCTGTTTAGGAGAAGGATCAATGTCTATTAGGGAGACTGGTTGATGTATGGTTTGGAGATGTGTTTTTGAACTTGATTCGGGATTATCTTTTGTTTTTAAGTTTTTTAATTTTTCATTTATTTCTTTAATGAAATCTACTTCTTCAAAAGTCATCGTTCCTTTGGTAAGTTTTATGTTTTTTAGTTCATATATGATGGGTTTAAACACTGGGTTAGAATCTATGGATTGTTTTGGATTAAATTGTTTAAATTGTGGGGTTTCTCTTACAGAGGATTTACTGTCTAATTGTTCTACTTTACTAGCCATGGTAACTAACATTTGATTAGTGTAGTTATTTTGCTGAATTACTTTATTTAAATCTTTATTGGTTACATCACCTTGTTTGTCTAAATTTTCTAGCTTAAAAGGAGAGGTTGTAATTACCTGATTTTCTATTGGGATTTTGATTTCTTCTGCTGAAGGAAAAACTGATTCTCTAACTTTATTTCTGGAAGTATACCATTTTTTGGTAATGACATTTAATATATCACTTTTTTTATACCTAATTAGTTCATACTAATCAAAGAAATCTAAATGTTGTTTCATTTTAATTTGGTCAGAATAATACAGTTGTAAGAGTCTAGCTCTTTCAGATTCAGATACAGTAGCAAAATACCATTTACATTTAAGCTTATTACAAGGTTTTTTCCATAATTGACGAAGATAATCTTTATTTAACACAAAATCATTTTTAGAAGTTAAAACATTTAAAGTAGAAGGCATATTCATTTCTGATTGAGTAGGGCTTCCTGATTTAACACTAATATTTTCTTCATAGTTTACTTTAGGGATTTCTCCACTAAAGTCAACACTATTTACTTTAGGAATTTCTCCAGAAAATTCTATATTACCAAATCTTCTACTGCGTAGTGTTCTTGGTAAGAGGAAGGATGAAGAAGATGAGGCTGAAAAGGATTTGCACCTAAATTCTAATTCTATATGACCTATTGAAGTCTCGGTTATTTTTCCTAATGTTTTGGATTCATAATGCTTTTTAGGGTTAATAATATTATCAAAATTCCAGATAGGATTTTGGAGAACATTATCCCACTTAATCATTCAAGGGACAAAAGTATTAGATCTCTCAAAGTTTGTTTCTAATAAACAAGTCTCTTTTAGATTTCCTACCTATATGCTGTTTAGCTTTAGGATTTATTGTGGTTTTCATTACCTTGTAAAAAACACGGTAAATTAATCTAAGGGGTTTTGAGCCTAATTCAAATTCTAAATTCTTTGTTTGAATATTCAAAGTTAAGGTTTTAAGAATATGTGGATTGTGAGATCTACGGTAAAGTTCGGGTAATGATTGAAATATACGGGACCATTGGCTATGTTAGATTCAAGGACTGCTAGCAAACTGTTTTGAAAATCTATATGTTTACTGTCTCTCAGAAGAAAGCAAATCGGGGCATCGATTCCCAATCGATAGAGTGGTTTGATAGCTACTTGAACTAATCGAATATGAAGATATCGATATTTATTCATTTTGTGTTGTTCTAAGGTAACTGGATTTAGAAGCTGGATTGTACCATAAGGTTGATTTATAGAAACTGGTTTTTCAGTGGTTTTGATGGTATAGCTTTGGACTAAATCAAACATTCCTTTTTCATAAATTTTATCAAATTTCTCTATTGGTAAATTCCAATTTATTAATTTGGATTCAACTTTATCTAATTGAGTACTGACTTCTAAATCATTGACTGATTCAATATCGATGTCTGAAAGATTGGAGGCCATGTGAGTAGGAAGATTACTTTCTCTCTCTTTGTCTATGCTAAATTAGTTAATACGAATTCTATTGTTCCTTAGGATTATGCCATAACCTATGTTTCTTTGTTTCTTCTTAGGACACACCTAGAGCACTATGCTTATGGTTGAGAGCTACGGGACCACCCCCTGGTCGAGGCTACTCTGCCTAACACGGCTATACTACCTAGTCCAACGGTTTTGGGCTGACCAACGTACTAGCTGCTCTCACAGGTGACTATCAACCATCATAGTTTAAGAATACTTGAAGAAACATATGAAAGGGCATAATACTTAAGAACAAGAGAAAATGGATTAAACTACATCATGCAAGACTTAGAGAAAGAAAGTAAAAGGACTTACTCGAACATGATTTTGCAAATCATAGATGTTTTCATGATGAAGCAAAGGAGCCCTTGGCTCTGATACCAATTTGAATTAGGCTCAAAACCCCTTGGATTAATTTACCGTGTTTTTTACAAGGTAATGAAAACCATAATAAATCCTAAAGCTAAACAGCATATAGGAAATCCAAAAGAGACTTGTTTATTAGAAACAAACTTTGAGAGATCCAATACTTTTGTCCCTTGAATGATTAAGTGGGATAATGTTCTCCAAAATCCTATATGGAATTTTGATAATATTATTAACCCTAAAAAGCATTATGAATCCAAAACATTAGGAAAAATAACCGAGACTTCAATAGGTCATATAGAATTAGAATTTAGGCGCAAATCCTTTTCAGCCTCATCTTCTTCATCCTTCCCCTTACCAAGAACACTAAGCAGTAGAAGATTTGGTAATATAGAATTTTCTGGAGAAATTCCTAAAGTAAATAGTGTTGACTTTAGTGGAGAAATCCCTAAAGTAAACTATGAAGAAAATATTAGTGTTAAAACTATTATAGAAACAATAATATTGAATCTAAAACAATAGGAAAAATCATAGAAACACCAATAGGTCATATTGAATTAGAATTCAGACGAAAATCTTTTTCAGCTTCTTTTTCATCCTCTTTTCCTTTGCCAAGAACTCAAAGTAATAGACGTTTTAGTAGTGTCGACTTTACTGGAGAAATTCCTAAAGTAAATTATGAAGAGAATATTAGTGTTAAATCTAGAAGTCCTACTCAATCAGAAATGAATATGCCTTCTATGCCCTCTTCTTTAATGGTTTTAACTTTTGAAAATGATTTTGTGTTAAATAAAGATTATCTTCGTCAATTGTGGAATAGACCTTGTAATAAACTTAAATGTAAATGGTATTTTGCTATTGTTTTTGAACCTGAAAGAGCTAGACTTTTACAACAATACTATTCTAATCAAATCAAAATGAAGCAACATTTAGATTTCTTTGATTGGTATGAATTAATTAAATATAAAAAACGAGATATATTAAATGTCATTACTAAAAAATGGTATACTACTAGAAATGAAGTTAAAGAATCAATCTTTCCTCCTGCAGAAGAAATTAAGATTCCAGTGAAAAATCAAGTAGTAACAACCTCTCTCTTTAAACTCGAAAATTTAGATAAATAAGGTGATGTAACAAATAAAGTTATTCAACAAAATAATTATACTAATCAGATGTTAATCACTATGGCTAGTAAAGTAGAACAATTAGATAGTAAATCCTCTGTACGAGAAATCCCACAATTAAAATAGTTTAACCCAAAACAATCAAAAGATTCTAATCTAGTTTTTAAACCTATTTTATATGAACCAAAAAATATAAAACTTGATAAAGGAACAATAAATCTAGATGATTTAGACTTTATTAAAGAAGTTAATGAAAAACTAAATAAATTAAAAATTAAAGACAATCCCGAATCCAGCTCTAAATCACATCTTCAAACTTTAAATCAACCGGTCGCTTTATATATATTGTATATACATATATACATGTGTATATATATATACATCTATATTGTATATACATATATATAATACATATATATATGTATATGTATATACATGTATATATAATTATATATATATATATATATATATATATATATATATATAATGTTACAAACCCATGATCATCAAAACAATTGTGCATGATACGTAGCCACAAATCTTACAGCACATCTAACTTATCACAAGTTGCTTATGTTTTGTAGACTAGAATAAAAAAAACATGTTTATATTCAATTTTATTAATGTTTTTAAGAAATTGTGCATCATACGTAGGCTTCTGATGGTAAACCATCATTGCAAAACACCAAAAGGTTGCCTAATTATGCTTATATTGACGCCTAATATACTTAACACACAATCATATCAACTAAGCTTATAGCATATCTAGACAAATAAATAACAACCTATATTCATTATTTACAAAATCTTGATTCAAGCAAAGATATATGTTTCTATAATTCCATAGAAAAAACATTAAATTTTAACATACAGAACATTGAAAAAGATCATACTGTTGGGAATGTGCCCTCTTAGACTAGGTTTCTGATATAAATATTGAATATGTTAATAAAAAGAATTTATTTCAAAAACTCGTTTGTGAAATTATTTGCATCATTTGTGCATACTTTCATTTGGAAAAGACCCATTGTGTTTAAATAAGTGATCCATGTGAATGGAAGACTTTCACAGTAGGGTATGGATCGTGGTTATCTAAACACATAAACATTTGTTCTTAACCGATTGATGAAAATGGGAATCTCGTCTTGTTTAGATTGTTATGTTTTGAATTCCAAATAGGGAATGGCTTACCTTTAGTTAGTGAGTAGTCCACTCACTTCGTGACATAAGTGTATTTCGAATACGTAGAACAAGACCTGTAGTAGTGGTTTCTAAAAGTACTATATGGTAGAAACCTTGACTACTACCATTACAACATGGACTAATACTCTACGACTTGAGTATGAGTTGGTGGTCTGACGAAACTGGAAGCATGTACTTTGATATGCTATAGTTGAGGTTCTATTGTAGGGCCAATATACTTGCATGTTGGGTATGTGTAACTAGTTAGTTAAAACAGACTTGTACAAGATAATTTCTATACTATATCGCTTCTTATGGTTTTCTGAATGATCTAAATATCTAGGGCCCTGGGAAACATGACTTGGATGTTTGCTTTAGGATAGCTCCCTTGGAAAGCGGAAACACTCCAGAAAGTCGTGGATCATTGGACTAGAAGCCTAAGGATGGTAGATGTCATTTAAAGGGGTGTTAGTACACTTCTTCCTCTATAAATGTACGGCGATGTGTAGAAGGGTATTTTAGTCATTTTACCTGTAAGTCGAAAACTTTGCTAATGCAGCATTATCCTTGGGGTCAATATTTCCTTATGGTGATATTAGGAAATATTTAAAATGCAAAATACAGCTATTTATATAGTAGGGATATTTTGGTCATTTTAGTAGCCAAGGCGATGTGTCTTTTTGGTCATCAGAATAACTCGTAAGTCCTAATTAATTTTTGGGTTGAGAAATTGATCTCAGTAGAGAGGGTTTTATTTTATTCAGGAAGTCTAATTTATTATTAGACTGGAATAAAATAAATTGAGAGAAATTTATTATCTAATTTAATTGGTTAATTAATTATTCAGGACCGAAGTTCAGTTTGAATAATTAAAAAATTAACTGGGACTTAAACTAGAGAAAAATAATTAATAATTAATTATTTATTGGGTTATTTATTTAATTAAACCCAAGAAATAAATAATTACAGTTTAATTATTTTTTGGTTCATTTGGGCACAATAATTATTTATTGGGTTATTTATTTAATCCCAAGGAAAATAATTAATGTTTATTATTTTGAGCTTTTCGGGTCCAAGAAAAATAATAAATATTATTTTGGCCCAATAGCCTGGACCATAGGATTTTTTCAGACACAGTTCAGAAGAGTTTATGATTAAGCCAAAATTTATTTTGTTAATAATATTCGGGTGTTTGAAATATTAAATCCCGGGAATATTATTTTTATCAAGATAATTATTTTTTGTTTCATGACTCTTGGCTTTCTGTGAGGAAAAATAAAATGAAATAAAAATAAAAATTCTTTCCCTGTGACTCTTGATTTTCTGGCTTCTAGGTTTGGTTCATATATGAAGCCAAAGCTTCAAAAGCCAATGGAGAGTTGAAGGGGGAAAAAAACTGAGAGGCTTTTCTCATCCCAATTTTCTGTGCTCACCAACGTTTGATTAGGTAGGGTAATATTTTGAGAATTGAAAAGCCAAGCTTTCACCGGAGAAGGAGAAGTTGACAACCGGAACCAGAAGCTTCATCTCACGGAGGAGAAGGAAGCTGTTTTTTGAGCTTCAAACCATTCTTCTTCAATCTTCAAGGTTTAAGGCTCCAAGAGGTATGATTTTAATCCCCCCATGCTGCTGCCATGCTCTGTTTATATTTCTTGTCTCCATTTTTATTCCCGTATGCGATGCTCCTATTTATGTTCAAATCCTTCACATACCAGTGTCATAAACAAAGTCCCTCAACTTAATCCTTTCACATGGAAATGGTGCATTTATAAAATAATCCAATTGAAGCCTACATGAAGGAAAAAAAATGTTTGTCAAATACAAACCATTAAAAAATCAGGAAACTATTGTATCTGACAAGTAAAAAAAGTAACATTCATCACAAATTTGAAAGAAAACATTACCCATACCTCGGAAACAAATAAATTATGCCAAAACAAAAGATCTTCCTAAACAAATCTCTAAATAAATAACAGAATTCAAGACCAAAAAACAAAATAAATTACAATGCGTAGAGTAGACAACCAATAACATTTTCTTAAAGATAATTCTCGCACATATCACACCCACTCACTCACAAAAAACTTCAGATTCGAAATATTAAAACTACAAACACAACTCCCTTCATCCTAAAATAAGCTCATTTAGTGAAACATATGAATTTAAAAAAAAAAATTGATTGGAAAACAAAATACGGCCGCTGGTACACAAAAAAACCAGATCTGAAGCTTAAAATACTCAACAAACCCCTTATACTCTAAATAATATCTCATTGACAGAAACATACAAAAAACACCGCAACATAATGTCAAATCGAAAACAAAACACTGCTATTGTTTATCTCTGTTAACTCTCTTAATCCTAAAATCAGCTCATTCAGTAAAACATATGAATTTAAAAAACAAGCCTAACCGATCACGACATGTTGTTGATATTGATTGAGTTGGATCTGTGAGGTTGGTTTAAGATGATGTTACGCGGCATTTAGAACCAGTCTAGAAGGAAGAAAAAAAGCTTATTACTGCTACAGAAATATATTACAAATCCATACACAAATCTCGTCCTCTTACTCACAAAAAAACCAGATTTGAAGTTCAAAAGACTTAACAAACCCCTCCGACTCTAAACAATATCTCATTGGCAGAAACATACGAAAAACACCACAACATAATGTCATATCCAAACCAAAACACTACTATTTCTCAAATATATTTGAAAAAAAATTTACATTTTACACAGAAAACTCACCTGTTCACTCACAAAGAACTTCAAAACTGATGCTAGATAATTCGCCAAGAAACTTTGCTTTTGGTTGTGAGAAATGAAAACTAGAAACGAATAATATCAAACCTAGTTGCTAAGAGAAATCCACATTGCATAGTCACTGAGAGATTGGGCTGAGATGAAAAACATGCCGACAACTATAGCCCTAAAATAAAGCTCAAACTATTCTATGGAGAAATTGCAAAGTCACGAAGAAAAATGGCAACGCAGAAGAGTACCACCTATTAGTACTTACAATATTTTGGACCTTACATAAAACTTCGAACTTCGTGAAATCGGACTTCAAAATTGAATCAAATCTAATGAATTCAACCATCTGACATAAACATCATAAAAACTTTCGATTACTTCAAGCATAAAACCAAAAATATTCAAGTAAATAGAAAATCGGCTTCAAATCTAATAATTTAATATATTCGTTGGGCTTCCTATAGATAAAGCCCAAAAACAAATGGACTTGAAAATGTGCGTGAAAATAAGAAGTAGGAATATTTAAACTACATGTAAAAAAGTTTTGTAATATATATATATATATATATATATATATATATATATATATATTAAAATAACAAATCAACTTTTTAGATGTAAATAATTATATACATTGAAAAAAAAAAAAACTTACTAATCCCAAAACACTATGACTGAGACTATTGAAGCATTACAATAATTTTATAACAAGAATCTATGACAATTATATCTGACTAATATCTTTTATATAAAGATTCAAATTTCTCATATTATTGAAAATCATCTAAATCCATTGAAATCATTAAAAATATTACTTAAAAAAAATAACAAATGATTTTGATTTTCTCTATTTAAAATCTAAATTTAAAAATACAAAAAAACAAACCAAATATAAAGTGGATAAAATTAATTTTTTTTTCAAAAAATTACTGACCCTGAGCAACACTCGGGCCACCTACCTAGTATAGATTTACATATCATATCCTTTTATAATTTCTTCCAATTATCTAGACTGATATAATATAAAACCTCTCAAATGAATTACAAAAGTAACAAAAAAAATTTTAAAATGTTGGTAATATGTATTTCTACCCTTTTTTCCCTCTCTTTTTTTGTCATTTAAAAAAGATAAAGAATTCTCGGTGAGACCTGACAATGTTTATTTTTTATTTGAAAAACTTCCTCAACTGATGTTATCATGAGTCAATTTCTTTGTTAATCTATTAGCAAAATGCATCAATTGAAAACAATACTGTATTTTACTAATAAGATTTTACTCCAATAATGATATTTCAAAAATAAAAAATAACATTTGAGGTAAAAAAAGTAATAAATTAAGAGTGTATTGGTGCAACGTGTAATTGGAAGCATTCCACTATTGAATGAATTGTTCAATTGAGTACCAAAAAAATTCAACAATGTTTTGCAAGGTATGATGCGACCAGTGTAATCCCAGATGTCGTGCTAAAGTATCCGCTTTCTGTTACTGACACACATTACGCTTTTTTCCATTCTAAGCACAAATGAAAAGCTCAAAAACGCGCCAACAATGTATTACTGATGAGTCATGAAACGCTCTTCTCCTTCCCTCCGGTTCTTTGCCGCTGCCACTATCCCCCCGACCTCCACGACGACCGCCATGTCTTCTTGCCAAACGGTAATTTGAGAAGAAGAAAGATAAGAATTTAGTCATCACTATAAAAATACAAGTTCAATTTTTTATTGCTTACTAGCATAATTTTTCCGAGTTCTTCCGAGTTCAAATTTCGTTTACTTATTAACAGTTCACTGGGGGCCGGGGACGGGGAGAGAGTCATGGTCGGAGGAGTTACTCTGACCGTGCCACTGGCGACGGCGGGGATAAAGCCCAGCAATTTGTTACCGGCGATTCTCACTTCGGGCAAGTTCGAGATACCAGAAGTTTCCGACCACAGAACAACAGAGGGAGCTTCAGGAACTATCCGTCTTCGCCTTCCTACGGTAGAGTGCCAGCGCCACCATCTTGCAATGGAGTTCCGCCACCGCCATCCTATAATAGAGGTCCGCCACCGCCATCCTATAATAGAGGTCCGCCACCGCCATCCTATAATAGAGTTCCGCCACCTCTATCCTATAATAAAGTTCCTTCACCACCGTCCTACAATTTTAACCGACCTCCGCAGCAGCCTTCTTTGCCTCCGCAGCAGCCGTTTGATCAAAATCAGCAGCCTTCTTTGCCTCCACAGCACCCATATAACGAAAATAAGGAATTTTATGGACCACCGGCGCAGCGTTTTGATTTGAACCAACAGTTTAGACCGTCCTGGCATCATAAGCAGCAGTTCAGGCCAAAGCCTCCGAAGGACTTGGAGTATCGGAATTGGAAGTATGCAAATCCGGGGCCGCCTCCTGAATGTGGTAGTTCATTCCACCTTTCTTCTTATTTGTTTTTTTCCCCCTTAAAATTAAAATTGAATTAATGTTGCATAACTTATTCAGATAACTATGAATCAAGCTGTTGGCCGAGAATGGGTTTGCAGGAAAACCTTTTATAGTAATTTGAAAAGGCATCTAAATAATATTTTGTTGTTTCAGCAAATAGTGCAGGATTTGTTGTGTCATTTAGAAAATTTCTAGGACGTTTTAGAAGTATGGGTATGATGCTTCCATATAAAAGATTGAATTTTGGAAGCAAAATTGCCATTTTTTTTTTCTAACATTTAAAAAATTTGAGAACTTGCTTTCTAGGCGGCTAGAAAGCTTACTAGATCAGCAGGCATTAGCCCAACTTTATGAATATTTGGACTACAACAGGTCTGAGAACAACTCACTCACTTTTGACAGGATTCCAGAATCAATGCAAGTATGGTTTTTAAGAGAAATAGTGAAATTACACCAATGTCTAGTAAATCAGTTTTTTAGGTTGAATTTCTTGTATTCTCACTCTAGTGAATAAAAGTTTTGGATGCTTTTAAGAAAGGGCTTCATTGTGTATGATGTGTATCCTATGCATGCTTGGAAAAGTGCCCCTAAGGCTGCTGGTTTTCTCTAGATCGGTGGTGTTGGCATGAGATGTTTGGATATGTTAGTTAGACCAAGTAAAGAGGAACATGCATTTTTGCTGGTCAATCTCTTTGGTTTGAATTGCAACTCTAGATTTAATTGAAAGTGATTGTGACACCTGGTGAACCTTGATTCATATTTTATTTTTTTTTAAAAAAAAACTCTGTTAGTTATTGGATTAAGATTGAATTCAAACATTTTTTGGCTCTTTGAGTGATCAATTTTGAACAAATAATCTGAGTGTTGTTGGAGGAGGTTTCCAAAAATTTTAAGAAACTAAGGGTGAAAATCTTTCTAAAGAATTGAGATTTCCTAAATAACTGCATCCGATACTGTATGGATATTTTTGCATCTGATTTGATAATATGGATTTGAATCGAGTTAATATTTCTTCACTGGACTAAAAATACCATGTGTTGATATTGCATTTGTTCTATATTACTATTTGCAGAGCGATTTAAAGTCCTATCATATAACATACTAGCTGATTACCTGGCTAAGGATCATTGGGATAAACTTTACTTTCACATCCCCCACCATTTTCTGGATTGGGAGCGGCGTAAGAGAAGTATTTTGTTTGAGCTTGGATTGTGGTCAGCTGACATAATGTGCTTGCAGGTTATGATTCTGATACATTTTATGTTATCTCATTACCCTTAAATACTTCATTGAAGGTTGATTTATCGCTGATTCATTCTGAAAACAAAAATTACACCCACACCCTTGTGCAAAATTGACATTACGCTGATGGCAGAGATTCTATGGAATAATCTTCCTTCAGTGTCTGAGCTTTTGATTAAGATCTGATTGAAAAAAGAATATATATATATATATATATATATATATATATATATATATATATCTCAAAGCAAAATTTTAAATGCATCTGTAGTCTAGATCCCAATGAACTCCCTATACATTGAAGTACCTTAACCATAGAATAATAAAGGTGTTTGGGGGGGGGGGAGAACAGAAGTTCAGCATTTTGGAGAAAATTGTTCAACATAATCAAATCAGCATTCATATGTCTAAGAAGTAAAGATGATGGCTTGCTTCAAATCTAGCTGTGATTCCTTTTACCTTGTGAAAAGAAAATAATTACATAGTTTTGGAAAAACTCGTGAATTACTCAAGGGAAAATTGTTAACTACCTTCTGTTTATGTTACTACAATTGTGAGGGCTAATTATGCATTGGAGGATTTAATATTGTGTTAATGAGTTTATGGAGAGTTCAATTCTGCACTAATTATGCGTTCAAGGATCTAATATTGTGTTTGTGACTATATAGAGAGTTCGATTCTGCACAAACTGCACAAAGCTGACCTCAAAATTACCTATAAGAATCATCCCTTTTTAATTGCGCAACAAGATGTAAGTCCTGCACAAGATGCACAGGAAAACTTAAGCATACATTTATCTAGAAAACAAGAACCAACCCAACGAATTGTACATAATAGCACATTTTAAATCTCCCTAAGTATGTTTATAAGTATCAACCATTACAGGGAGTAAAGAATATTAGTGCTCGTCTCGTTCAGTGAAGTAGGAATGGAAAACAACTCTGATAAGTAATGGGGTACATATCTCCATATAGTAGTAATAACAGGGATTAACGCGTACGAACACACAAAAAGGAGGGAATGCAAAAGATGCTATTTAGTTAAATTATTTTGACTTCAATGAAGATGACAAAGAGGTGAAGATAACATATACAGAATGAAGAATTCTAAGCATAGGTCCATTTTTCAAGTTATTAGTAGAATAATAAGATGTCAAGGTTCATTTGTGTCTTTTAATATTAACGATGAAATTGAAGAGACACTTTATTTAAAGCTAGAAAAATATTTAATTAGAGGGAATCCTGCATTCTTCCTATATGAATAGAACATAAAGAAATGAGATGCTATGCATTCTTGACTTTAAGGATTAAAAAGGAAAAAAAAAGGTGAAAGTAGTTGATATGTCAATTGAAGAACTGTTGGCTGAAGTGACTTTCAGAATCTTATTCTTTCTACTTGCAGGGAAAAAGATGCTGCCAAGTTAAATCATTTTTTTAGTTAAAGGTTCTACGTTTTCCTTATCTAATGGTGGTTTGATCATTGATTAAACGTACTTAGGACCTCCTTAATCATTATTTTGACTCCAAGTGTCTTAACTTGGCTTTTCATTTTTCTACTTAGACCTTTATTTGTAGATCACATTGATGGTTTAGGCCGTGCGTATGCCTTATCACCATCTTATAGTGCCAGAGCAGAATTCTGTTTGGTATTCTCATTGGTTTAAGGTTGCTGCTCATTTCTTGTGCACTGTGTTTTCTAATTCGTATTTTCATCATGCATGATGACAACCATTATGCTTCTTTCTTTGTCTTCTGATATACTTGAATTTATCCTTGTTTGTAATTTATAATTTTCCTATGGTGAACATTTTACTTCAGTTCTTGTTCCTTTTTTCCCCCACACATTTTCCCCCATTATGAGTAGCTTTTTCTGATTTAATGAAAATTACGAGTTAACCTTTTTAATGTATAATTTTCCTGTGGTAAACATGAGATTCACTTCTTGTACGCCCCCTTCCCCCCTCCCCCCTTTGGAGTAATTTTGTCTCTTGTGATATATTTGAATTTATCCTTTTCTTTTTTAATTTATAATTTTCCTGGGGTGAACATGAGATTCTCTTCTTGTACACCCCCCCCCCCCCCGGCCCAATTTATGAGTAACTTTTTTCTGATTTAGACCGGTATGTACAGTCTTATATTATATTTGTTTTTGTTCCTTTGCTGCTCCTGCCCATTGATGTTTGTATCTGATTCTAATTTATCTTTATTTTGAATAAAATGGGATTCTTCATGATTTTGTTCTACATTTCATACTGACAGGAGGTTGACAGATTCCAAGACATAAAGGAAGAATTGGAGCTTCGAGGTTACAATGGCATTTGGAAGGTATTTTAGAGGAATGCGTCATGGATCATTCTCTTCTTTGCTTGTTTCATAGTGTTTTTCTTTTTAAAATAACTATTAGACTGTGCGTTGTTCTTCTTTACTTCTATTTTCTAGCAATGGTGTAAAATATTTGGAACAGTCTTGTTTCCAAATGCAACTTCTAGATTGGTGCTTGAGAAAACGGCAAAGAAGCTCCCCTGAGCAAAGAAATTGTATTTTACGGACTATGGGGAGGGAGGAAAGAGGAAAGAGAAACATCAGTGAAGTGACAACATTAATTCTTAAAATTTTCCTTTTTATTCCTAATTTTTATTTCCTCATATTTGGTTTGAAATTCAATGGTCGGTCAATTTGTGGACAGGTTGTGTAATATTTTTATGTTTTCTTCATTCTTCTAAAGAAGTAAAATAAATTGAGGCATTTACTCTCAGTTTTACTTCCCTTTGTTTCCTTCAATTTTGAGCCTCAATAATGGTGCTCAGAATTGTTCCTCATCCTCTTTTTCTACTTCTTTCTTCCTTTCCTTTTGGTTAAATTTTCTTACCAATTTAATTTTCTTGTTGACACGACCTTGAGGCCCAACAATTTAAGACTAACATAAGAGATTTGTGGTTCTCTACCTGTAAGAGAGTCAAGGCACCTGTCTGACAGCTACCTCATTTGCTATAAGAGGGGAGATGTTCCAAACTTCCGTACTTAATATAACCAGCTTCCTTTGATGAGGGAAAAAGTTAGAACTTGATTTCCTTGCATTAAGTTTATTGATTCTAGGTTGTGGGAGTTCAAAAGTACATGTGGACATAAACATTTGAATGTGTGACTGCATTTTTGTTGTTATTTTGTCACTTGGGATTATGCTTCTTGGGATGAGAAAAGTCCTCTGCCCCAAATATATAAAACTGAAAATCTGTGATAGACTAATTAATAATTATGTTTGTTTTTTTTTATAGATGCGTACTGGGGATCCAGTTGATGGCTGTGCAATTTTCTGGCGTAACTCTAGGTAAATATTCCACTTCTTGTGGGTGTTTGAGTCTAGGCATTTTAAGATTCACAACATGACTTCAATCAGATGCTTTGTGATTTTCCATTTCACTGGTCATTCGCACTAACTCTTCATTAATTGTTCAGATTTCTGTTGCGTGAAATTGCATCAGTGACATTATGGATATCACTATCATTTTTAACTCTTCAGGGTGATATTCCTATTTGTAAAATTTGGTGAACTGAATGTAAGAGTTTATTTGACTGATGCATTCATGGATCTGGGATACAAAGTGATGCATTGGAAAAAATTCTCAGTGACTGGATCCAATAAGCTCGTATCTATCATTAATGAATTACTTTGTATCATGAATTTCAGAATTTAGTGCAATTGACAGAGTGAATGAACTGCTTCCGTAGATGTTTGTCTCCTGATTGAATGGCATGTTCTCCTGGAGCATGGTTTGTCTGTTGTTCACCAAACTTTTTGTGCATTGATTTCCAAACCCAAAAAAAAAAAAAAAAAAACACCAAACAAATAATTACAATTTTTTTTCAGTAGTATTATTACTTTTGGACTATGATTGGGATCAGCATAGCTTATCTTGTATTTTGTCTAGCACTAGCTGCTTCTGGGAATATGTGCTGTCTCTTTTGCTGTGCATATTCTTTAACATATAGGCATGTGGACGGGATATATGTGGTCCACTGAGTTCAATCATGAGGAAACTGCTTGTGAAATTTTGTTCATTTTCTTCAGATGTGTCTTATGCTGAAATTGTCATATGTAATCAGATAATGCCATGGGAGGAACAGAGTTCAATGGGGAATTTTCAATGTTAAAATTAGCCCCTTTTATTTTATGTGTTATATCTTTTTTTCTCTGTAGGATATCAAATTTCAGTATTTTCCTGAGTTTTAGCCTGAAAGTAAAGAGCTCTGATGAAAGTTGAAGAATAGGCTACTAATTTTTCCTGTACTGATTATATACCAAATAGCCTGTGCCCTATCCTCTTATGAGTATGATCCTGGTTAACAAATATTATTAAATTGATTTTTATTTTACATGTTAGATTCAAGTTATTGTATGAGGAATCCCTTGAATTCTGTAAGCTTGGCCTTCGGGACAATGTAGCCCAGATATGTGTATTTGAGGTAAGCAGCAATTAGCTGAAGTAAGCATGTAGGTTGATTGAGAGTGCCACAAATTTATCCATTTATATCATTTTTCGTGTTCAACAGTCTCTGGATCAGTGCAAGAACTCTGGCACATCAGCTCTCACAAGGTACCTTTTACAAATTTTTTTCCTCCTCATTTGATGGTGAATGGAGATGGAACTTGTTGATATTGTGTTCTACATTTTCCTGTATCAGGCGTTTTATCATATATGCCATTTTATTTTACATTTCATGTCTCATCATTTTCACATTTTTATTGAGGAAAAATCCATACCCCTTAGTATTTACAATCATGAATTTGAAAAGATCAGCCTTCGTCTCTCAATATCCTAGACTTTTCTTCTCTTAAACATGAAAGTAATGAAATACTTCCTCTATCCAGATTTTGAATGTTCCATCTTGACCTGATACAAAGATTTAGGAAAACATTTGACTATCGTAAGTTATTACATTATCTTTATTAATTAGAAAGGTTAGTAGTGCGATACCTGGGTTAGTGGAGCTTGTATCATTTAAGCAGAGGAGGTTAGTTGCAGAAGTTCAGGGGAAGAGTATATTTATTTTAGTAAGGTGGACACTCATTTCTGGACATCACAAAATAGAGATGTGGACATTCAAATTCAGACGGGGGTATCAAAACAAAATCATGAAAGCCCTTTGAGATTTCATATCATTGAAGTGAAGTGAAGCTTATACAGACAGACAGACAAGACACACAGACTGAAGTAGGAATTTGTAACATCGAAGCCCATCTCCATAACTCAAATACACAATAAAACCGATGTGTAAACCCACAATAATTCCTTTTGCGCATCTGAATAGAAACATTCTTTTAAGAACTTATTATCTGAATTAGTGGATCGATATTGAGGTTCTTTCTTTTCCAGTTGCACGAAAACTTATGTATGAGTAAGAACGAAGTGTTATTAAATTTAATTTAACTTGTTATTAAACTGAATTTGGACATACATGGAATTTCCTTTGTATATCAGATTAAAAGAATGTGGAGCCATGAGAGAACTTTTCAATCTATTACATGCACCTTATAATAAAAAAGGGCACTGCAACAAGGGTCAAATTTGTGGTTTCCGAAGTTGGAGGGAATCTTGGAAGATTCTCGCTATGCATGTCTTGGGCTCTAATTACATACAATCTTTATGTAAGAGCTTTATAGAGCTTCAAGAAGAATTAGAGAAAGCAGAAGAGCAGCGAAGAGACACTTTTGGGATAGGGGAGTTACAGGTACTCTTGTGAAGAGAAGAGACATTTATTAATAAAGTTGTGGATTACGATGGGAGGAGCGTTGACTTAACCCCTTAACTTGATTTATTATTATCATTACTATTTATTTTGAAACATCTAAAACAGAGTAATGAATTTAAATCTTTAGCTCAGATAAATGGTTTAAAAAAAAAAAGAATATATATATGCATGCTTATATACATTCATTTTCCTACTCCTTGTTTCCATTCCTGAAATGATACTCCATTCTGAACATTATGTAACTTCTGTTTTGCTGTAATCTGAAATCTGCAACTAGCATATGGAAATTGAGTTCAAAATGTTTGTGATTTTATGTCTGCATTTTCAATCATCACAAAAATGGTAACATGATATTAATTTTGCAAACAAAATAAAAAAGAGAGAGAAGGAAAACAGAAACCAAACGAGGAAAGACACAATGGCAAGGTTTCAATTTTCTGCTCATAAATATTTTTGCTGAGTTTTCTGAATATTTGTTGCTGAGAATTGAATTATTACACATTCATAGCTTACTCTTCTTGATAGTCTGCACGCTTTATTTGCAGCTTGGCCCGAAAGAAACTTGTAGTTTGTAACATTCATGTGCTTTTCAATCCTAAAAGAGGAGAAATTAAGCTTGGACAGGTATTTACTCTCTTATATTACAATTTGGATGTCCTTAGTTCATAATGCTATTTATTTCTTAAAAAATTCCTATTTTTGATTTCTGCATTACTTAACATGTTTAAGTCCTTGATACCCATTATGCACATCAAGCAATTGCTTAACATGAATCAAAACACATATGCCTGTTCCAATTATTAGCACTATTGTGGTTAGCTAATTTGACTTGTATATGTGGTGGTATCATTAAATTGTTGTGTCAAATGACCGTTTCAAATCTCTTCCCTCATGTCTTAGAGGTTAATAAGCTTCACAGAGGTTTCCCCGCCCTTTATCTCTCAAGGGCAACTACGTATAAGGTGTGCAATTTGTGCTATGGTGCTCCTCTTCAATTTGGGGGAGCTTGCTTTTGACTTTGTTCTCTTCTATGTCGTTGACATCGTTACTATCTAGATTGAAATGGGAATTAAAAGTCAAAGTCTGTTTCTCCAAAATCAGGTGGGTGATAAGAGTGAATCTTGAGAATAGAGAATATGTGAAGATATTGTTCTATGAGAATGTGTCTAGATTAGCTCAGGTAGCCTACGTATTTCAAACACAAATTTCAATTTTTGCCATTTGCCATCAATACCTATCTTAATATCAAAGAATGGTCTAGGTATCAGCTTTTTCTTCATTCAGTGCTTTTGACCTGGTTTTCCTTTGCCAAGATTTGTGTTTATGTAGATAGTTGGTGATATTAGATGTGTGATTTTTTCTTATAGAACACATGTATTCTTCTCTGGGTACCTATAGCATCTGGGCTTTTTTGAGCTTTAGGGAATTGTTGTGGCCACTATTGTTAAAACTCCTCCTATGGTAAAGTAACTGGTTTGACTTAATTATATGGTAAATTCCTTGTACCTATGATATGCTTGGAGGTTTGATGTATTTGATTTTTAGTGGATGCGTGAAGGGAGACATATATGTGGAAAGGAACCCTGGTCGAGGATTTTGGGTGGGAAGGTAATTAGATTGTGTTGGAAGTTTCCAATTATTTAGTGATTCTCTTGTGTAAGTATTATGATTCTCTTGTAAATAATAGCTGTCAACATCTGTCATTAGCTGTCAATTAGGAGAGCAATTTATTAACCTTTATCTAGGATATTATCTTCCTTTTTTGTATCAAACGGGAACTATATATTCCTATGTATCATTACACAAAAAGATAAGAGAGTGTGTACTTTAGAAACCATCTCTTCTTTTTGGTATCAGAGACTACTGCACAAACTCTAAAAAATCCGGGTATTTGGTCTGTGTGTCCCTAAAAAAATGTTTGAAGTATCATCTAATTCTTTTCAACCTAAGTCATCCCAAATCGAGCCACAAAACCTCCTAAACCCATCTGAAAATCATCCTATTCAAATAACCATAATCCGGCTACATGGGGACAATTTTCTCCGGTGGTCTCAATCAATCCAGATGTACATGAGGGGGAGGGGGAAAATCGGTTGTCTTACGGAAGAGACGAAGAAACCAGACGAGAAGGATCTAGCCTATGCTAATTGGGATGCTGAAAACTCAATGGTCATGGCCTGGATGGTGAATTCGATGACAGAAGAAATAGGGGCTAACTACATGTACCATTCCACCGCTAAAGACCTCTGGGACAATGTCTCACAAATGTACTCGGACCTTGGAAACCAGTCCTAAGTTTATAAACTGACTTTGCGACTTGGAGAAATCCACCAAGGTGAGGACTCTGTGACAAAATACTTTAATTCCCTTAAGAGAATCTGACAGGACCTTGACTTATTTAATGATTACGAGTGGGAATAATCGGCGGACTGTAATCACTACAAGAAAATGATCGATGCAAGCTGGATTTTTAAGTTTCTTGCTGGATTGAATGTTGAGTTTGACGAAGTGCAGGGTAGGATTATTGGAAGGAACCCTCTGCCCACAATCAGCGAAGCCTTTGCTGAAGTACGCTGTGAGGAGAGCCGAAGGCAAGTGATGTTGGGAAAGAAAGGCTTTACTACAACGGGGTCTGTAGAAGGTTCAGCATTAGGCACTACAGAAGCCCTTGCTAGCCGAAGGGTGAACCAAAACCAGCGAGGGGACAAGAGTAACTTGCGGTGTGATTTCTGTGGCAAACTGCGACATACTAAGGAGACTTGTTACAAGCTGCATGGGAAGCCACCCACGGGTAAAGGGAGCAGGTCCAGAGAGCAACCTATCCCTGCTGCAAATGAAGCCGAGAATTCTCCCTTCAGTAAGGAGCAATTAGATCATCTTCTTAAGCTGTTAAAATCCTATTCATCACCTAATGTCTCTGTCGGTTCTATGGCACAGTTAGGTAGGAGTTCCTTTGCACTTTCTGTTCTTGCAAAATCTGGTCATTGGATCATTGATTCAGGGGCCTCAGACCACATGACAAGCTAGTCACAGGTGTTTCATACGTATATACCTTGTTCTGGTTTACAAAAAAGTTAGAATAGCAGATGGTAGTTTCTCTCCTATTGCAGGCAAAGGAAACGTTAATATTTCCAAAGAAATTACTCTCAATTTTGTACTACACGTCCCAAAACTTGCCTGTAATCTCCTTTCTGTCAGCAAATTGTCTAAAAATTCTAACTGTTCCATCTTATTTTTCCCTTCTCTCTTTTTCTTTCAGGATCGGAACTTGGGGAAGACGATTGGAACTTCTAGAGAGATAAACGGGCTGTACTATTTTGATGAAATGGCTTTCAGGAATAAAGCTCAGGGACTAGGTAGTTTTAGTTCTACCTCTGTTTATGAGACAATAATATTGTGGCATAGGAGATTAGGACATTTCCATATCTTAAACATCTATTTCCAGATTTGTTTAAAGGAGTTTATTGTTCAAATTTTCATCCTGAGGCTTGTCATTTGGCAAAAGAACACCATGTTTCCTTTCTTCCAAAACCATATTGTGCATCCAAACCATTTTATTTGATTCATAGTGATGTTTGGGGTCCTTCCAAAATTAACACATTTTCTGGGAAAAGATGGTTTGTCACTATTATGGATGATCATACCAAGGTATGTTGGGTTTATCTTTTAGAAAAGAAATCTAAAGTGGTAGATCATTTTAAAGAGTTTTTTCAAATGATTGAAAATCAATTCCAAACCAAGATTGGCATTTTAAGATCGGATAATGGGATGGAATACTTCAATAAATATTTGGGAACATTTCTTGTCGAAAACAGTGTTATTCACCAATCAACTTGCCGAGATACCCCACAGCAAAACGGACTTGCTGAAAGAAAGAATTGACATTTACTTGAAAGAGCTCGTGCCATCATGTTTTCAATGAATGTTCCTAAATATCTATGGGGTAATGCTCTTTTAACTTCTTGTTACTTGATTCATAGAATACCATCTTGGGTTTTAAACTTTGAAACACCTTTAAATAGTCTCAAAAATTGCTTTCCCAATCTTCGGTTAAGCACTGATTTACCACTCAAGGTTTTTGGTTGTACCTGTTATGTCCACATACCAAGTAAATTTCGTTCAAAACTAGACCCCAAAGCTGAAAAGTGTGTTTTCGTTGGCTGTGCATCCAATAAAAGAGGGTATAAGTGCTTCAGTCCCATCACAAAATGGTTCTTTGAAAGCATGGATGTATCATTTGTTGAAACTTAGCCTTTTTTTCCCAAAACTTTTCTTCCGAGGGAAAACTTGACATGAAAGGAGACAATTTTTGGGAAACTCTTCCTCTTCCAATTGTTTCTGACAACTTTCCTGCTAAACCAAAACAAGAACCAGTTGTTAATGATATGGAAACCAATATTTCACCTAGTTCAACTTTGCCTAATATTATTCCCTTAGAGACAGGGGGAGAAATACTTTCAAAAGGGGAAAATATGGCACTACCTGAACTCAAGGTCTACATTCGAAAAAAGTTTCACAATAGTTCTACTGCACTAGTTATCTCTCCGGTAGACGTTCAGTCCGATTTTCCGAGTAATGATCCTCCTATTACTATCCAGAATAATCCTTCTTCAATCACAACTTCTTTGAAATCACCCAATATGTCCACCCCTTACCTTAACCTCCCTATTGCCTTAAGAAAGGAACTAGAACATGCACCAAACACAATGCTAAATATCTGTCCTATGAGAGATTGTCACACGGTCATAGAACATTTGTGTTAAGAGTTTCTGACATGGTTTTGCCAAGAACTGTTCAAGACACATTGGGTGATCCGAAATGGAGATTAGCAGTGATGGAAGAAATGAATGCTCTAAAAAAGGATGACACATGGAGCATTGAAGTTCTACGTAAGGATAAGAAGACAGTAGGATGTAAATGGGTATTCACAGTGAAGTATAATGTAGATGGAAGTGTGTTGAAATACAAAGCCAGGCTAGCGGCAAAAGGATTTACTCAAACTCAAGGTATAGACTACCAAGAGACCTTTGCCCCTGTTGCCAAGATTAATTCCATCACAATACTTCTTTCTCTTGCAATCACTGCCAACTGGCCCCTTCATCAGTTTGATGTTAAGAATGCATTCCTAAATGGGGACTTAAAGGAAGAGGATTATATGGATCTGCCACCTGGTTTTGAAGAACATTTGGGAAAAGGAAGAGTGTGCAAACTGAAGAAGTCTTTGTATGGTCTCAAGCAATCACCTAGAGCCTGATTTGAGCGATTTGGAAAGGTGGTAAAAGGACTAGGATTCTCTCAGAGTTAAGCTGATCATACTTTGTTCTTCAAGCATTCTACTGAAGGTAAAGTGGCCATCCTGATTGTGTACATAGATGATATCATCATGACTGGGGATGATGCTCTCGGAATTAACAATTTAAGGGAGAAACTAGAAGCTGAATTTGAAGTTAAAGACTTAGGCAAGCTAAAATATTTCCTTGGTATGGAGTTTGCCAGATCCAAGGAGGGTATCTTTATCAACCAGCGAAAATATATTCTTGATTTACTCAAAGAAAGAGGGATGATCGGTTGTAGGATAGCGGATACTCCTTTTGAGCCAAACCTGAAGTTAGCAGCAGCTAGTAATGAGGTGGTTGACCGAGAACGTTATCAGCGGCTAGTTGGAAGACTTATTTATTTAGCTCACACCCGACCTGACATAGCTTTCGCTGTTAGTGTGGCAAGTCAATTTATGCACTCACCAGGGCCTGCTCACTTTGAAGCTGTGTTCAGAATCCTGAGATACCTAAAAGGGACACCTAAGAAAGGGCTTCTTTTCAAAAACAACGGCCATTTAGAGATAGAAGCATTCATCGATGTAGACTGGGCAAGAAATGTAAATGACAGAAGGTCTACCTATAGGTATTACACTTATGTTGGAGGAAACCTAGTCACTTGGAGAAGTAAGAAGCAGAGTGTGGTAGCAAGAAGTAGTGCAGAGGCTGAATTCCGTTTAGTGGCACATGGTTTTTGTGAAGTGTTATGGATTAAAAGACTCTGATAAAGTTAAAGGTCCCCGTGTTATCACCTATCAAAGTCTATTGTGATAATAAAGCAGCGATTTCAATTGCTCATGATCCAGTTTTACATGACAGAACGAAGTATGTAGAAGTGGACAAACACTTCATCAAAGAGAAGCTGGATAGTGGGGTGATATGTATGCCGTACATACCAACAACTAATCAAGTTGCGGACATCTTAACTAAGGGCCTTTCTAAGACAAAGTTCGACCATATGGTTAGCAAGCTAGCAATGGAAGACATCTTCTTGCCAGCTTGACGGGGAGTGTTGGAAGTTTCTAATTATTTAGTGATTCTCTTGTGTAAGTAATATGATTCTCTTGTACATAATAGCTTTCAACATCTGTCATTAGCTGTCAATTAGGAGAGCAATTTATTAGCCTTTATTTAGGAGAATATCTTCCTTTTTTGTAACAAACGAGAACTATATATTCCCATGTATCATTACACAAAAAGAGTGTGTACTTCAGAAACCATCTCTTCTTTTGATTGCTTATATAATGGGTAGGTATATACTTCTATGGATATAGACACCTATATATTCCTTTGGTACTTGAGTATAATCAGACATATGTTTGTCATGTTGCACATACACAAAAATAGATGATGTATTGTTTTCTACATGTACAAGTGCACACGTACACACTCATACATTTTTGCATTATAAGTCTTTAATAATTTTCAATATTTCTTTAACGCTCTGTTATAGGCATGCAATATTGAACCTACTAAATGAACAATAAAGTAATGGTTCTTACCTTTTCAGTTAATAGGTCAAAATTGATGTCTTTCAGCCTCTTCACTGTCTCCTTTACATGCTACCATGTGGTTCTAATTTCTCTCTCTTTCCTTTTTGTTAGGGAATATGAATTTAGGCAGAATGAGTGCAATTTTGTTTTCTACAATGGATGGCAGCTGACTCATTACTTCAATCTGTGATTTACTTTTCAACTCTTGATCAACTTTGTTTTTGTAGCTATGAAATATAGTGTTAATTAGATGTGGAGAGCATAGAGGGAGGAAAAACAATTAATACACTTTAAAAAGAGAAACAACATGAATAGGAAGATGAGATATATGGAAAATTTATAGAGAAATAAGGTTAGTTTAGTCATATGGTGTAACACCCCTACCAAAAGTAACAGCGAAAGCATACCAAAACCTGGTGTTGCCTCGTCTAGTTACCCAGACAAGGGGTCTTTATAACGAAGAACTAAAAGTAGTAACGAAGGCCCAGACTGGTACAACTCATACTAACGTGGTCATATACGTATATAACAGTGAGTCTCGTATATGCAATCTCCATACTATATTAGTAATAAGGTACATAATCAAAAGAGAAAGCGGCCGGACCTAGACTATTGTCATTGTAGTATCGTCTCCCTATCCGTAGGTCTGTTTAACTCTGGATCCTATAAAACAATAAGATAAAAGATACGTGTGAGTGAAAAATCACTTAGTGAGTCCCGTGTGTGTCAGTGCTTTACAAAGATAGATAAAGTAAAGCAATGTTGCGCTTTTGTCCCCAAAGGACACTACAGATTTTTTTTTTTTTTTTCCTTTTTCCACTAAAATTAATTCTAAAACTCTCTAAAGAAGAGTTTATTCAGAACTCAATCATTTTTTGAAAATTGTGTTTCAACTTCAAATCATTATACCAATTTTCAAATTACAGGCATTTCTCCAACAAAAGGTCGGCCTGCGTGCAAAGCTCATAAGGCTTCGCCTTTGGTGCCACATCTTATTGTGCTAATACCACAGCCTACAACACTCAATTGTGCGTCGCCGAAGGGTAAGTACACCGCAACATACTACCGAGAATGAATAAGCGTACTGCAGCATACTAAATATTTTACTTGCCACCGTAAGTCAAGGGGTCCCAATCCTGTCATCATTCACCATTGAGGCGACAAGGAGTCAAACGCTACCAAGTGTCCCCGCCCGACATTCAGTGAACGACTCAAAAGTAAGGTGCACTCGCAAGCGCGGCAAATGTCAGGTGCTAAACGGCTAGCCAGGATGACTTATCTTAATGTCCTGTCACCCTGTTCGGAGTAAAACAATCCCTAAAACTAGGCCAGGTTACAAGGGTTGTCTAACTCTATCGTAAGCTAGTACAAAAATCAAAGTCCTTATTGAGTACTCAACGTTACCAATACCAATCCATACTGACTGATCGGGCCAGAGGATTATTTGTTCCCATAGGATTTCCAAATCAAACATTTTTGGGGCCAAAATATCATTTTTTTCAAAAATTGATCCTACTGACTCGCAAGTCGGATAATTACTCCCATAGGCTCTTGATATGATCTTGTGTGGGCTTTTTCTTGGTGTTGTGTGTGGTTTAGTTGGTTATGTGTTCAGCTCAATTAATGAGACCAAAACAGAGATTCTTCTTGGGACAAAAAGGAGAAAATGAAATAACAACCTACCCTCTATCAAACCCTTGAAGAACTAAGCTTCAAAGACCCTCAAGAATAGTAGAAAGTTCTACTATAATCTCACCCTAATATCCTTGAAGCAACAAAGGCAAATAAGAACAAATAGAATAGAGAAAATAGGCACCCAAGTAATGGAATTCAAACAAACCTTAGAAGAACAAAGCAACTAAGACCCATTCAAAGAAACCACATTGGATTATCCATAAGATTTATAAACTCATTCATAAGGAAGACTAACCCTTAAGTATGGTCTTGAACAAGATAAACAAGGAGGCTACTGCCTCTCAAGATTCTCTCTCAAATTTGAATTAAAGTGTGTGAATTGTGTTGTCAAATCACTAAAGGTTCTATTTATACTACCCTAACCCTAGCTAAGTAATCCCTGCGATTTTATTACAGTTTAGGGTCATAATAAGTCTTTACAAACACTTAAAATTGGAGAAAACCCGAAAAAAAAAAAAGAAACGTGGGCCGGAGCCGGCACTGCAGCCGACGCCGGTTGCGAACCGTCTTGGGCGGTCGAATGCCAGAATGAAGCCGGCGCCGGTTCTGCTGCTTGGGCCGGCGCCGAATGTCCGTTGGAAGGCTAACTTTGGTCAAATTTTATCCATCTTTGATGCTGGCTTGAGTTCTTGTTGGGGTCCTTCTTGGATAGTCATTAAAATGAACTCTTGGCTAGCTTCCTCAACGTTCCAATCCTCTTCCATCCTCAAGAATGGTTTTATGAGCAATTGAAAAACATCTTGGAGCTTCTTGGACCTAGCTCTTGTCAACGATCCTTGTCCTTGCAAGGCCACGCCTCCCCTTCCTTGATCTTGACCTCCATGATAAAGCAGAGTCTCATTAGCTCTGTAGGGCCAATCAGTTCATTCCATAGGCACACTAGGCCAATAAAGTAGTTTCCGGGATCAAAATATTGTTTTTCAAAAATCAATCTCATACCGAGAGATCATTTTTCAAAATCGTGTCGAAATAGGGTAAAAAGTTCTTTTCGCACATTAAAACAAGCTTCCAAGAGTATTTGGGTCATTTTGCCCGTACCCGATCTTAAAAGTCATTTCCAAGGGTATTCGGGTCATTTTGCCCATGCCGGATTCGAAAAAGGCTTCCCGAAGGTATTCGAGTAATTTTATCCTTACCCGATTTGAAAAGTATTCACAAAAGTTCCAATGAGGATATTTTGGTCATTTACCGAATACCCGAATAAGGAGTTCCATTAATTCCTGTAATTGTTTCTTAAGCTCCTGTAGTTTTGTAGGCATCATTCTATAAGGAGTTCTTGAAACTGGTTGTGCCGTTGGCACTAAATCAATAGAAAACTCTACTTCTCTCTCCGGTGGTAATTCTTTCAATTTTGCCAAAAAAACATTTAAATACTCGTTTACCACAGGGACATCTTAGGGTTTCTTAACCTCTTCTGGATTATTAATCACATAAGCCAAGCATCCAATACACCCTTTCCTATTCATCTTCCGGGCTTTGAGTCTTGATATAAAAGCAATACTTTTCCTTCCAGCCTCACCTACAAATTCCAATGTAGGTTTCCCAGGCCGACGGAATTGTGCTACCTTATGTCTACAGTCAACTTGAGCATGATGCTAAGATAGCCCGTCCATGCCCAAGATAGCATTGTAGTCCTCTATGGGCAAACATATCAAATCTCCTCTCAATATTTCATTCTCTACCAAAATCTTACATCCCTTATGTATTTTCTCACTATTCATTTCTTTTCCCAATGAGGTATTAACAATCATTTCATATGAAGTTTCTTCCCCTTGAACCCCTATAATATCAAGAAATGAATTGGTAACAAAGGAATGCGTGGAGCTAGGATCGATCAATAATTTAGCATCATGATTAAAAATAAGAAGCGTACCTTCCACTACTGTGGCATGATTATCTATCTTTTCCAATGCAACCACCCGAGCATTCACGTGGTTTGGCAAGTTCGAGTCTAAAGGTAGAAGCCTGTCCTGGATTCCCTCTTCCTAGTCTTGGCCTCTGTCCCTGATTGTTTCCCCCTGGTCGCTCCATCCTCCTGTCCTTCGAGGGTGAGGGCAATTGAAAATCTTATGCCCTACCTCCCCACAGTTGTAGCATCTAAAAGAGGGTTGTCCTCTAGTCGGGCCTCTCCTCCTCTGTATTTTTCCTTTTTTCTGCCATCGGGGCCCTCCAGATCGTTTCTGATTCATACCCTGAAATCCACTTCGATTTCTCTCACCTGTTTGTTCAATGTCAGCCATTTCTGTCCAGGAAGCCATTTCTATTGGAGCATTATAACTGGTGCGAGCCATCCTTACCAGTATTCTTTTCAACTCTGGTCGTAGGCCTTTCGCGAAATGTCTAATCCTGTCTGCCTCTGAATGTACCAAAAGTGGACAATATTTTGACAGTCTAGTGAATTTAGCGGCATTCTGACCCACAGTACGACCTTCCTATCCAAAAGTTTGAAATTCGTCCTCCTTTTCCACTACCCAATTGGGAATAAACTCCTTGAAACTGGCTTTGAAATCCGTCCACTCCCGCTCCTGTTGATCCATTTCTTTTGTCCACCAATCTTGGACAAGTCCTTTTAGTTGAAATGTGGCAAGTTGTACTTTTCTCTGCTCTGAGTAATTTAGAGCTACAAAAATCTTCTCCATTTGTTCGATCTAATTTTCAGCCTCTTGTTCCTAATCAGGTCGCCTTTGAAATTGCGGATGATGAAATTTCAAAAAACGTTCAAGAGCTTGATCTAATTCGAATTCACTTCTTTGACTGCCCCTGCTCATATTCTCATTCATTCTAGCATTCTCATTTGCTTTGGTGGTAGTCTCAGTTAACGGTTGAATAGTATCAGCCATTTTCTGGAAGGTTTGAAACATAGGATGGTCCAAAGTTGCATGGTGGGAGCCTCCCACATGCGATTCCTCCACCGATAGCTCAGGGTGATTTCGAGTAGTTCGTGACGGTCCGAGAGTTCGTTTAGGAGGCATCTGTACAGTTCATAAGGTTTTGTTAGTAAAACAATGTAACATAGCTAAAAAGCAAGCACAAAAGTGGACATAGTGCACATCACAAGAAACATGACATATTCATTCTTGTCAAAACACAAAGTCAGTACAAAATTTGTTTGCGGAGCACATTTTCATATCTAACATACACTGGCTGAATTGTACATGTCCTACATATATCTACATCTCATCCTCCTACTCATCATCATTGCTATCCGAAATGGGTGTCGGCAGAAACTGTGTAGGTCTTAGGTGAGTCAAAGTCCCTCATCTCCATCCATATCAGGGTCAATCCAAATACTCGAAGCCATGGTATCCTTTGCGTCAAGCTCCAGCTGTAATACCCCATTTAAAACCACCTTTATGATATTGGGAAAGTCATGCATGGCATAACATTTTATATGACAAGTTAAAAAGAGATCAAGCATTGTTTTGGTTGATTATTGAGAATATTCAAGTAAGTTCCTGCATAATTGTTTTGCTAAATATTACATGTTTGCAAGTATTTTTGTACAATGATATTTGAAATTGTGTCAATATGAAGATTGACATGATGATTGGAACGTTGGTTGAATATGATGAATTGTACTATGGTATTTTGATACTTAGTTTGAGAACGTGGTTATTTTATTCTCTAAATGAGTTTTGATATGATGAGCAATGCTCCTTCATGATTATGATGGGATGATTTATTGAGAACTGTTGTGGATATAATGAGCAATGCTCCTTTATGATTATGATGAGATGATGATTTATTGAGAACTGCTTTGGATATGATAAGCAATGCTCCTTTGAATAATTGTTTATTGATGAAAAGTCTTACAACATGATTTTTGTAGTTTTGATAAACCTGCATGCACAAAATGTTTATATATTACATTCGCATACATGAGACTTACTGAGATGTCAATCTCACACTATTTTACATCATGTTTTTAGGGGAATGCTTTTATTAAGAAGGTTGAAGAGATAAGAGATGACTTTCAGTTTATTTAATTTTGCTTTGTATTTCTTTTGAGAGATGATTGTTAGATTTAGATTCCTAGACTTGTATAAGTTTTAACTTTGGTTGTAATAAGATTATCGCATAATTTTATTTAGTTATTTTTCATTCATTTTACACCTTGTTATAAAGACTCCTGATCCTTTAGACGGGGCGACATCCCGTCTATTTAAGTACATAGGTAGTGGGGTGTTACACCAACAACCAAGCCTGCATCTCCAGGTCTATCTCTAGCTCCTCCTCAGGCTCCTCAACCACAGGCATCTCCACCTCGGGACCTCCTGATCCTCCCCTGCCTCAGCAACCTCCAACCCTGGCATCTCTTCCTCTAATACTCCCAGAACGTCCCTGCTAAATACCTTCTCATCATCCCCAGGCAACAATGCATTGTCGGGGAAACTGTCTTCGTCATCATCTTGATGGTGCGGCTCAACATCGCCATCAACATCGTTAGAATCATCGCCTACCTCCCCTACCTGGCTAAGTGGCAACGGTATCCTCATAGGAGTAGGTGTCCTCTCCAGAATGAGGTCTTGAGCAAATGGCTGAACAACAGGCACTGCCAGGTCAAACTTGCTCCAGGCGAGACAGGGTGCATGACAGTGGCTAGGGTCGGGTCCTGTCAAAGTGAAACGTCTCGGCAGACCCTTTCGGTAGACCGTCCTAATCTTCCAATGTTTCTTCACACCCGAATTCTCACTCGTCTCCTCCCATCATCGCTGCGATCATCCATTGGGCACTTGTCCTTTTCGTTCTTATCCATCATACCTACAACATAAAAGGGTTCTATCAATTCTTATGATGATACCACAGTTCTATGATAACTATGCTCTAATACTAATTGTAACACTCCTACCAAAAGTAACAGTGAAAGCATACCAAAATCGGGTGTTACCTGTCCAGTTATCCAAACAAGGGGTCTTTATAACAAAGAATCAAAAGTAGTAACCCAGGCCCAGACTGGTACAACTAACTCATACTGACGTGGTCATATACGTATATAACAGTGAGTCTCGTACATGTAATCTTCATACTACATCAATAATAAGGTACATAATCAAAAGAGAAAACGTCCAGACCTAGACTGATGTCACTGTGGTATCGTCTCCCTATCTGTAGGTATGCTAGATAAGAATGATAAGGGCAAACGCCTAATGGATGATCGCAGCGATGATGGGAAGGAGATGGGTAAGAGTTCGAGCATGAAGAAACCTTGGAAGATCAAGATGGTCTATCGAAAGGATGTACCGAGACGTTTCACTTTGACAGGACCCGGCACTACCTGCCGTCATGCACCCTGTCTTGTTGAGAGCAAGTTTGACCCAATAGTGCCTGTTGTTCAGCCATTTGCGTGAGACCTCATTCTGGAGAGGACACCTACTCCCGAGAGGACACTATCGCCACTTGGGGGAGGTAAGCGGCAATTCTAACGATACTGATGGCGATGTTGAGCCACATGATTAGGATGATGGTGAGGAGGACAGCATCCCCAACAATGTAGTGTTGCCCAGGGATGATGAGGAAGTATTTGGTGGGGACGTTCCGGGAGTATTAGAGGAGGAGATGCCAGGGTTGGAGGTTGCTGAGGCAGGAGAGGATCAGTAGGTACCTAAGGTGCAGATGCTTGTGGTCAAGGAGGGGCTGGGACCCGGAGATGGAGGCTTGGTTTCTGGAGCTTGACGTAGAGGATATCATGGCTCCGGATGTTTGGATTGACCTTGATATGGATGGAAATGAGGGACTTAACTCACCGGAGTCCTACTTTCTGCCGACTTAGGACCTCCCATTTCAAATAGCAATGATGACGAGTAGGAGGATGAGATGTTGATATATATAGTAGAACATGTACAGTTTGGCCAGTGTATGTTAGATATGATAGTGTGCTTGGCACACAAATTTTGTTCTGATTTCGTGTTTTGACAATAATGAATATACGTTATGTTTCTTGCTATGTGCACTATGTCCATTTTTGAGTTTGCTTTTTAGTTATGTTACATTGTTTTACTAGCAAAACCTTATGAATTGTACAGATGCCTCCTAAACGAAGTCTCGGACCGTCACAAACTACTTGAAATCACCTTGAGCCAACGGTAGAGGAATCGCATGTGGGAGGCTCCCACCTTGCAACTTTAGACCATCCTATGTTTCAAACCTTCCAGAAAATGGCTGAAACTATTCAACAGTTAACTGAGACTGCCACCAAAGCATATGAGAATGCTAGAATGAATGAGAATATAAGCAAGGGTAGTCAAAGAAGTGAATTCGAATTGGATCAAGCTCTTGAACGTTTTTTGAAATTTCACCCTCTGCATTTCAAGGGCGACCTGATTCGGAACAAGAGGCTGAAAACTGGATTGAACAAATAGAGAAGATTTTTGCAGCTCTGAATTACTCAAAGCAGAGAAAAGTACAACTTGCCACATTTCAGCTAAAAGGACCTAAAGTAATAGCGTAAGCATACCAAAATCGAGTGTCGCCCCGTCTAGTTACCCCGACAAGAGGTCTTTATAACGAAGAATTAAAAGTAGTAACCAAGGCCCAGACTGGTACAACTAACTCATAGTGACGTGGTCATATACATATATAACAGTGAGTCTCATAAATGCAATCTCCATACTACATCAATAATAAGGTACATAATCAAAAGAGAAAGCGTCTGGACCTAGACTACGGTTACTGTGGTATCGTCTCCCTAGACACGTATGAGTGAAAATCACCCTGTGAGTCTCGTGTGTACCGGTGCTTTACAAAAACAGATAAAGTAACGCAATGTTGCATTTTTGTCTCAAAAGGGCACTGCAGAAAGGTTTTTTTTTTTTTTTTTCCCTCTAAAATTAATTCTAAAACTTTCTAAAGAAGAGTTTAATCAAAACTCAATCATTTTTGGATAATTGTGTTTCAATTTCAAATTATTGCCCCAATTTTTTAATTTTAGGCACTTCTCCAACAGAAGGTCGGCCTGCGTGCAAAAGCTCATAAGGCTTCGCCTTCGGTGCCACGTCTTATTGTGCTAAGACCGTAGCCTCCAGCATTCAACTGTGCGTTGCCAGAGGGCAAGTACACCACAGCACACTAAGTATTTTACTTGCCACCGTAAGCCATAAGGTCCTAATCCTGACGTCATTCACCATTGAGGCGACAAGGAGTCAAACGCTATAGAGTGTCCCCGCCCGACATTTTGCAAACAACTCTAAAGTAAGGTGCGATCGCAAGCGTGGCAAATGCTAGGTGCTAAACAGCTAGTCAGGACAACTCATCTCAATGTCCTGTCATCCCGTTCGAAGTAAGATAATCCCTAGAACTAGGCTAGGTTACTAGGGTCGTCTAACTCTAATGTAGGCTAGTACATAGATCAAAGTCCTTACTGAGTACTCAACGTTACCAATACCAATCCGTACTGGCTGATCGGGCCAGAGGATTATTTGTTCCCGTAGGATTTCCAAATCAAACATTTTTGGGGCCAAAATATCATTTTTTCAAAAATTGATCCTACTGACTCGCAAGTCAGATAATTACTCTCATAGGCTCTGCAAAACAAGCTTTCATGAGTATTCAGGTCATTTTGCATGTACCCCATCTCAAAAGTCATCTCCAAGGGTATTCAGGTTACTTTGCCCATATTCTATTCCAAAAAAGCTTCCTGAGAGTATTCGGGTCATTTTACCCTTACCCGATATGAAAAGTATTCACAAAAGTTTCAGTAAGGATATTTCGTTCATTTACCGAATACCCGATTTCAAAAGAACTTATTTCAAGAAATTTAGAATTCTAACCCTAAAAGAGGATTAAATTCAAAGTTTCCAATCATGTTTTCATAAAATGTTCCAATAAAGGCATTCTAGTCAATTCATGAATACCCAATTCCAAAATTGCTATTTTTCGAAAATCTCAAGTATTTAATCCAAAAATGACTAAATTCATAACATTTGTGCTTTAATCATCCTTTAAGGTTTTTAAGCTAATTATGATGTTCATTCGAGCCCAAGATGGCATAAAAATAAATTTTGTTCAGATAAACCTTAAATATATTTAGGGATTTCCAAAATGGTGTAAAACCTAGCATTTCATGGAAAAATAAAGTATACTAGCTTTCAAAAGGTTTTAGAAGTCAAAAGGACTCAGCTCGTGTCCTAAATAAGCTTTTATCGTTCACGTGTCGTTCGACTACTGTTTTCACCATTTCCAACGTGTCGTTGGCCGTTTATCGGTAAACCTACATCAAACATCGTTTTGATGTTTAGTTGTGTTTGGTCGAAAAGTAGCCGACGTGCCCGATGGTTAAAAAAACGCTCAACAATCGTTCATGTCGTTTTTTCGTCGTTTGTTCAATTATTCCATTTTCCTTTTTCCATATCCTTCCTCTTTTCTTGAACAAGGAATTATCTTCATGTTTCTCATTCATTTCATCCCAAAATCACACAATTAATCCTTCTTAAGTTCATTCATTTCCTAACCAAAATTCTGGAATTTCCCTTCTTGACACACAATTTTGTTTCGCGCATAATTTTCAATCCACAACTCCGATTAGACTCTATGATATATCAAAACGATTGTAAGACTCTTAACTTTAATTCTGTGTAAGCCCTTTTTTCTGAGTTTCGATTTCCATGACACAATGCAGAGGCAAAACAGTCACAGTAGTTTGCGCTAACTCAACCATTCATGTTATCCTTTGATTTCCTTTAATCTTTAACACCTTGAGAATATTAAATTCATTCAATTTTTCCTTCGAATCATCTTTGATCTTTCAATTTTCAAATTCCAACAACTCATAAAAGTCATGTTTATTCAACACAAATTCACTTCCTTCAATCAAAAGTTAGCATAATTCATCCTTCTAACCAATTAACTCCCATTTTCATTCGACTTTGATCATCATCTCAGCCCAAGATCGACCCTTCGAACTACCATGAAAATTCATTCCTTCATCACACAAAACATTATCCATAAATCCCCCTAGGCAGCCGGCACACATAATCACACACAAAGTTTATATACCCTAGCTTTTGATCCAAAATCAAGACATGAAGATCATGTTTTCATGTTAAAATTAACATCAAAATAATCACAATTCACCCAACAACAATTTTAATTCTAACAAGGTAGGGTTTTACCTTGCGTATAGGGCTCTTTGGTATGATTTACTCCAAGAAACTCTCAAGAACACTCACTATTCACCAAGAACACACACTATTCACCTTTTCTCTCTCTTTTGCTAATTTCTTTTTCTCTTATTTTTCTCCCTTCAAGCTGCCAAATTTCTGGCTGTAAAACAGCCTTCCCGCCGCCACACTTCATCAGAGTTTTTGGCCAATTAATTAATTTCTAATTCTATTAATTGTATGGTAGTTTATATATAGGTGTGTTCCAATCATAAAAATACACATCATTTCCCTTGATTTCTTTCTTTAATTTTCCTCTTCTCTTCATTCTTGTGGCTGCCGAATTTCTGCCTGTTTTTCAGCCATTCCACCGCCTCTTCATGGTCAAAATGTTGGCCAATTAAATTGTGCAAGACATTAATTAAATGGCTCCACAAGTGATGTGTTCCGATCACAATTAAACACATCACTCCTTTATTTATTTTGTAATTCCTTAATTCCATGCGTCTTGCATGAATTCTTCATGCAACCTCTCATAAGTTAAAACATGTTCATGGGCTACCAATCACAAAACACCACACGTACCATTTCTTTTAATCGCGATTTCACTTTTTCTTCAAAATAATCGAAATTTGGGTCCGAAATGGGAAAATATTTATTTTACTATTCAACTCCAAAAATTCCACTGAATCCATTGGTAATACTTAAATTCTTTAATTCTTTCTTAGTTTGGTCAAATTCGCGGGCAAAATTGCAGGCGCAGTTAAAATGTCGAAAATACCCCCGATACCCCGATTAACTTAATTCACACCAAAACGTGTGTTTCATCGCATTGATCGATTTCTGTTCTTAGGGCACCCTCAAATTCTTATTTTATTAACAGTAGTAGTCTTCTAAAAATTTAGGGTATGGGTAAAACAAATTTAATAATTACATTCTGGTCCCGACAAAATGTTATTATACCAGAATATTCGTTTCATTATACTGATCATCTTTTGTTCTGACCATTGATACAATTTCTCATGCTATTACAAGTAGTAGCCAATCGAAGGTTAAAATATAGGGTATTACATATGGATAAATATTACTATACATCTTCAACTGAGTCTATTCTGAGTTAATTGTTTAGTAGTCTTTTTCCTTTTTAATTTTAAAAAAGAACTCTAATTATGATAAAAGAAGTACAAGAAAGAGGACGTTAATGCAATGTCTGCAAAAACACAGGACATGGCTGTCCAAGGAGAAGATGGAAAAGTAACTCTATCCCTAATTCAATATGTATATATCGATCTTTACGAATCCTATTATTCCATTCTGCCCTTACCTCCCAAAACATAACAAATCAAGCACATTGCCATAATGTTTTCCTTGGCTTTCATTTATTGACAACACAAAATTTTATATGCATGACCTCCTGCTTTGGGAGACAGCAATCTATCATCAATTAAAGCAAACAAATTGTCATAAAACTTTCTCACTATCTGACAAGTAAGTAACCTTCTTAGCACTTTTATGAATACTGTAGCAGTTAATTTGTTTTGCAATTACAATTTCAGTTATCAAATTCAATTTAAGTGCTTAACAGGTAGAGAGGAATTAACTCCGGGACTATCATCTAGAGCCCCTTTGAACTCTTCCCCTGAGGCGGGGTTCCTCCAAGCATGAAATACGCTTGCTATAGTTATTCATCTGTCATTTCTCTCTCTCAAAAGTTGTGTAAACAACATTCTATCTTCCTTCATATTGGAAATTTTTATTTAGAATACTATGTGGATCTACCTAAGATAGTTGCCTTCTTATGGTTGGCTGGACTTGTCATAAAAAGAGTTCCCTACCTGTCACAACTAGTCCTTGGTTAATGACTGACTGATTTGATTTGTTGTTCATTTGTCAAAAATGAGTTTTCATGTGGATCAGTCCAAAGTTAGTGGTTTAAATAAGACTCTTGGAAGCAATTTGGTAGTTATGGTATAGACTTCCTGATCTTGGGTCAGGTTAACAGTTGGGCCTATGGCTTAGCCCCACTGATGCGAAGCTTGGTTAACGGACTTGATCTTTGGTACATCCAATAGAAATTTCAGGCTTTGCCTTTTGCTATCTGCCTGCTGTACAAGGATATCCATGTCCTTGCACTGTAGTTTTGTCACAAGTGTCAAGTTAAAGCTTCTGTAATCTGGACGAGCTTGAGAATCATCTAGTGCATGCATAATATGTGATTTAAGATGATGATGAGGTTTTGTCTCTGTTATGCTTTTGCCCAGTACCCTATGAAACGTGATTGAATCATTTTGTTTACTCTGGCTTCAAACAAGAGTTGGTCTGACTAAAATTGGAACTAACTGGGAGGTATAATTTATATGCTGATCCCCTGGTTCTTTTGGACATAATTAAGTGCTATCATCTTCCTTCCTTTTGGGTTCATCTCTCTCTGAACATAACTGCAACTTCATTTTCTCTAAGCAGATCAGGGTGCTCCTTGATAGGGCTCATGCTGTTTCGAAGCTTTGGGATGATGCTCCTCTCATCCTTTGTGGTGATTTTAACTCCACCCCAAAGGTAGATCATAATTGCTGTTTTGTACAGTTTTTTTCACATATTTACTCTTGTTTACTTGTTTCTTATACATGTTTTATTGTGTCTGTATCTACGCTCAGTACTTGGTTTGGTTTAATTCTGGTTGGGTCTAATAATTTCCTTGTCTTTTGCATCAGAGCCCTTTGTACAATTTTATTGCAGAACAGAAGGTAAACTGCTTCTTTTCCTATTGTACTCTCTTCACCTCCTCAGCTTCCATTGAAATTGCAATGCTTGTGCATGGTTTTATTCAATTTCAGTTAGATCTGTCAGAACTGCCTCGAGATAAGGTTTCTGGACAAGCATCTGCTGAAATTCATTTGTCAAGGCCATTTAATCCTAAATATGGGTAATGAATCAGACTGATTAAGGTGTTTGTTTTATTGGCTTTGAGCTTAGTTAGATTCCTGGATAACTGATAATTTTCACACAAAATTTCAGGGCTCAGTCTACTGGAAATTCTGATCAAGCTTTGCCTGCTTCTAGTAACGGAACAGAAATCAACAGAAATAGTCAACTAGATTTCCAGAAGCTAGAAAGTCCTTATAAAATTTTGGGAAATGGATCTTCTACAGACAGCTTATTTCAGCCTGAGTGTTCTGTGACCGTTTCCTCTGAGTCTTCCATTAGCATGAACAATTCTAAGGGGAACAATGATAAACCTATAGGGGAATGTGGTTTTCATGGCATGGATGTATGTTGTGATGAAATCAAATCTGGCATCAATGTTTCTCGAGAAGTTTTGGAGGAAAATGCTAGTTTGCTAAGTGATGATGCTGCTTCTTCTGTTGGTGTTGTTCAAGATATGGTTAATGACTTAACTTTACAGGAGTCTTGTGATACAGATATTCACTGTAAGTATAACCAGGATAGTCACATCAATAGTCAACGTACCCAGCTTAAGTGAAATATTTTGCTCACCAACAAATTTCAAATTCAGGTTCAGAAACAATGTCTAATTGCAATAATAGTGAACTTTCTTCTTCTGCCGAGTCTCCCAGCAATTCCATCGGTTCTCCTGGGAACAAAGAAATGTCAAGCTTGGCTATATCGAACAAGCCACTCTTTCCCCATCAATCCCATCATTCTCTTGAAGTATCTGGAGAAAGTGCGGCGGATTTGTTAACCCCTTCTGCTGAATATGAAAAGGGTTGCTCTTCAACTTTATGCAGATCAGATGTAAACAGTGTCTCATGTGAGTCAAGGAGTAGCAATTTTCAGTTGGATGAGAACATGGAGACATTGGAGAGCGTATTGTTGGAGGAATTTGAAAACACTAAGGAGGAAAGTGTAGGTGAAGATGACGACACCTTTTTATCTGAATTACATCATGGTAGTCCTTTTCCATCGCATTCACATCAATTTGAGGAATTGGATGAGTCAGTTAAAGAATGCACCAGTTTTTATAGCAAGGAGTTTCATTCTCTTGGAGATGAAATTTCAGATAATGCTTCTGCTGTAGATTTAGAAAGCAATGCTGTGGAGAAGTCAAAATATGATCACTCAGCGTGGACTCCAGTTGAAATAGAAACTGCAACAGGAAGTTCAGATTGCATGGTAATGGAACACGGTCTGAAGCTACAAAGTGTATATGGAGAAGTTCAGGTAGATTAAGGGCCTCTTTATAACTCAATTAAATATTTAAAATTAATTAATTAAAAACTTATTTAATTAAGTGTGTTTGATATTGGATACTATTAAGTACTTCATTGCAAATTTGTTATTTGATTAAAATACACTGAAATCATATTATGAATCTTAACTGAAATGAAAGTTAACTCTAAAATCTGAATATGTTATGTACTTATATAATTATAATTATATTTTTTATTGTTTAATCCAAATTGTAATGAAATATATTATAAAAATCTATTATAATTAATTTCAGCTTTGTCAAAGAAGCCCCAAGATACTTGGACTTCTACAGTTATTCAAGATACATCATGTGTGTGCTACAATTACCTTGATACTGCTTTAATTGGAAAATATGAAAGCCTGAACTTTCCATGTTACAGGATTCTTCAGGGACTAGAGATTCAACTGGAGAACCTGCTGTTACTAGCTACCACAGACGTTTTATGGGCACTGTTGATTACATGTGGTTAGTGTCTATCACGATGCTCATCTAATGTGCTTTTAATTTACTTGGGGGACAAATCAGATAACTTCTGGTGGAAGACCCAAACTTGGCTTTAGTAGCTTTTGATGGGGAGCAAGCTTTTTGCACTAGGGACCTCCTGAACCCAACGAGAGAGAGAGAGAGAGAGAGGAAAGTTATTTTAGGATTTTTTTTTTTTTTTTAACTTTGAGATTTTCATAATAAGGTCTATACTTTCAAATTGGATGCTATGGTAGGTTTTTTTTTAATTAATATTTGTTACAGATTGTATATAGGTTGATTTGTGGGGATTAGATTGTTAACAAATATAGGCTGATTTGTAGGCTAAATAATAGGAATTAGAGGGCTGATTTATTGTAATTAATATAGGATATTTTACTTCCTATTATAGGATCTCTATACTTGTATATATACCCTTATAATTGATGAATAAAAGATAAGAAGTTTCATTCTCTTGTTCTGAAACTTACATGGTATCAGAGCCAAGGTTCTGTTCATAGATATTTTTTTCTGGGTTGTTGGGTGTGAGAAAGGCTGTTGTCGTATTCAAGGTGCAGGCTTTAGAGGTTCCTCTATAGACACCGCCAACTCAGGGAGGTACGTCATGCTGATTAGCCAGCACCTAGTGACTCCTTGTGGGTAATCTGTTATCTTGTTGATTTTTCTTAGCAATTATGTCTGACAAAAAGATTGGAATTGTTTCTGATATGGTTCCGTTGGTTTCAAAAATCACGGACCATAAATTAAATGGAATTAATTTTCTTGATTGGAACCATATGATTGAATTATATCTGCTCAGTATTTCTATGGATGGTCATCTGACTGATGATCCACCTACGGATGACTCTAGATTGTCATGGATGAGAGACGATGCTCGTTTGTATATACAAATTCGTAATTCTATTGATGGTGAAGTGGTTGGTCTGGTTACTCATTGTAAGACAGTGAAAAAATTAATGACCTATTTGCAGTTCTTATATTCTGGAAAATGAAATTTCTCTCGTATCTATGATATTTGCAAGGAGTTTTACAGGGCAGATAAAGGAGATAAGTCTCTCATCAGTTATTTTTTGGACTTCAAGAAAACTTATGAAGAGCTCAATATGTTGCTTCCCTTCAGTACTGATGTGGAAGAACAATGGAATTAGCGAGAGAAGATGGTTGTTATGAGTTTTCTAGCCGGTCTTCCGTCTGAATTTGAGACTGCCAAATCTCAAATTCTTTCCAGTTCAGAAATTTCCTGTCTAGAAGATGTTTTTCGGAAAGTTCTCTGTACAGACAATACGTTACTTGTTCTATCTACTCAGCCTAACAGTGTTCTTCTTAGTCGTACTACCACATCTAACTCAAGAAGACAACACTACAATAGTGGTGGCAACCGTAAGAGCATGGGGTTAGGGTCCAACACCTTTGATAAGACTACTGGAAATCGTGGACAGGAGCAAGGAGAAATGGTGTGTTACTATTGTCACAAATCAGGTCATATCAAGCGGGACTATCAGAAGCTGCAGTATAAGAAAGCTCAGTCTGCACATATTGCATCCAGTTCTGAGATCTCTGAAAAGTCTGTTACAATATCTGCAGATGAGTATGCCAGATTGACTCAGCTTCAAGCAACAGTGAAACAGCCATCCGATCATGTTACTGCTCTTGTCAAGATAGGTACACCCAATACATGTCTTGTTTCCTCTTCTTCAAAATGGGTCATTGATTCTGGTGCTACAGATCACATGACTGGTAATCCCAGTTTACTTTCTAACTTTTAGCCACATAAATCTATCACTCCTGTTACTTTAGCCGATGGTTCAACATCCAGTGTTATTGGGTCTGGAACCACTAATCCTACATCATCTCCCCGTTTATCATCTGTTCTGAGTCTACCACAACTGTCTTTTAATTTGATTTCTGTCACCAAACTTACTCGTGCCCTTAATTGTTGTGTCTCATTTTTTCCTGGTTATTGTTTATTTTAGGATCTCATGACGAAGAAGATTATTGGAAAAGGACATGAGTCTAACGGTCTCTACATTCTTGATACACCGAAACTAGGGTTTATAGCATGTGTCGGAACAGTCTCTCCTTTTGACGCACATTGTCGATTGGGTCATCCTTCGCTTTCTATGTTAAAGAAACTTTGTCCTTAGTTTTCAAACATTAATTCATTAGATTGTGAGTCTTGTCAATTTGTTAAACACCATCGTCTTAGTTCTAGTCCTAGAGTCAATAAGCGAGCTACTGCTCCCTTTGAGTTAGTACATTCTGATGTTTGGGGTCCTTGTCCAGTTACCTCTAAAAATGGTTTCAGATATTTTGTTACTTTTGTTGATGATTATTCTAGAATGACATGGCTTTATTTGATGAAAAATCGCTCAGAATTATTTTGTCACTTTTCTTCCTTTTGTGCTGAAATTCGCACCCAATTTGGTAAACCTGTGCAAATCTTAAGAAGTGATAATGCAAAAGAATATGTTTCTGGCAATTTTAAAAAATACATGCTTGAGCAGGGTATTCTCCATCAGACTTCTTGTGTTGACACCCCTTCTCAAAATGGGGTTGCTGAGAGAAAGAATAGACATCTTCTTGAAACTTCTAGAGCTTTGTTATTTCAAATGCAGGTTCCTAAATGCTTCTGGGCTGATGTTGTGTCTACTGCTTGTTTTCTAATCAATCGTATGCCTTCCTCTGTTTTGTCTGGTAATACTCCTTTCTACACTCTATTTCCAAATAAACAATTGTTTCCTATAGAACCAAAGATATTCGGTTGTATTTGTTTTGTTCGGGATGTTCGTCCTCACGTTACAAAACTGGATCCTAAGTCCTTAAAGTGTATGTTTCTGGATTATTCCCGTGTGCAAAAAGGGTATCGTTGTTATTGTCCTAGTCTCGGTAAGTATCTTGTGTCTGCTGATGTTACTTTTTTGGAACAAACACCTTTATATTCATCTTTAGGTTCTGTGAGTTAGGGAGAGGATGATGATTTGTTAATCTATGATGTCATACCTAATTTAGGTCCACCTCCCCCTACACCAGTTAAGCCTCCCATCCAATACACCTACTCGCGTCGCCCACATCCGCCACATTCTGACTTGGTTGTTGAGTCTCCAGAATCATGTCTTGATGAACCAGTATCTTCGTCATCAGATCCGACTACCAAAGATGATCTTGATCTTCCTATTGCTCAGAGAAAAGGTAAACGTACATGTACTTACTCAATCTCTTCAGTTGTTTCTTACAATCATTTGTCTTCCTCTTCTTGTGCTTTTCTTACATCCCTCGACACTGTTTTTGTCCCTAAAACTATTCGAGAGGCATTAGCTCATCCCGGATGGCGGAATGCTATGATTGAGGAAATGAATGCTCTAGATGTCAATGGTACATGGATTTTGGTTACCTTACCTGCAGGTAAACAAGCTATTGGATGTAAATGGGTGTTTATTGTCAAAATTAATCCTGATGGCTCCATTTCTCGATTGAAAGCTAGACTTGTTGCTAAAGGATATGCTTAGACTTATGGCGTGGACTATCATGATACTTTTTCTCCTATTGCTAAACTTGCTTCTGTCAGGTTATTTATTTCCCTTGCAGCAACTTATGACTGGCCGCTGCATCAGTTAGACATAAAGAATGCCTTTCTCCATGGTGATCTTTAGGAGGAGGTCTATATGGAGCAACCACCTGGTTTTGTTGCTCAGGGGGAGAATGAGAAAGTTTGTCGTTTGCAAAAATCTCTCTATGGCATGAAACAGAGTCCTCGGGCTTGGTTTGGAAAATTTAGTCAGGCTATTGAGAAGTTTGGGATGCAAAAGAGCAAGTTAGATCATTCTATTTTCTATAGACAATCTGATGGAGGTATTATTCTGTTAGTTGTATATGTGGATGATATTGTAATCACAGGTAGTGACTCGAGAGGAATTTCGTCTCTGAAGTCCTTTCTTCATACTCAGTTCCATACCAAAGACCTGGGGATGTTAAAGTATTTCTTGGGCATTGAAGTTAGCAGGAGTAAGAAGGGAATCTTCCAATCTCAGAGGAAGTATGAATTAATAATTGGCTGAAAAACACTTTTATGTTTATTCCATATATCTCAAGGTATTTATACAAGATATCTAGACCTATTTAAGGTAAGCCAACTATACATTACAAATATAGAAACAATTACAGGAAATAATTACAGCTATAATTCCTAAATATGTGCAGCTATATATGCTAAGTCTCCCCCTCAAGTTGGTGCATAGATATCACACATGTCCAACTTGGACAATGATGCATAAAATGGTCCACTAGTAACAGCATGAGTCATTATGTCGACCGGCTTGCTCTGCACTCTTAATGTACGAAACCTCTATCATACCAGAATCCAGACTATCCTTGATATAATTCCTGTCAAGTTCAATGTGCTTAGTTCGATCATGTTGAACTGGATTGTTAGCGATCTCAATAGCTGCAGTGTTATCACAATATAGTACCATAGGTTTCTTTGGACCAAACCTGAGTTCAGTCAAGAGAATTTTTAACCAAACAAGCTCTGTGGTTGCATGATGAAGAGCCCTGAATTCAGCTTCTGCACTAGATAATGACACTACATTCTGTTTCTTACTCTTCCAAGTCACCAAATTACCTCCGACAAATGACACATAGCCTCGAAGTAGACTTTCTATCTAACTTAGAGCCGACAAAGTCGTAGTCCGTGTAACCAACAATATCCAAGTGCCCATGTTTGGAGAACATAATACCTTTACCCGGAGAGGACTTCGGATAAGCCAAAATACGATTCATCGCATTCATGTGTCTATCACTTGGATTGTGCATAAACCGATCGACAACACTAATCGCATATGATAGATCAAGCCTAGTATGAGTCGGATAAATCAACTTCCCCACTAGTCTCCGATATCTCTCCTTGTTAGTTGGAACTCGATCGGGATAGATAGCCGTGCCATGATTCATCTCAATAGGAGTATTTACGAGTTCACGAGTAGAATTACCAGTTTCAGCTAAGAGATCTAAAATATACTTCCGTTGAGAGAGGAAAAGTCCTTGCTTGGACCGAGATACTTCAACACCCAAGAAGTATTTTAGAACCCCCAAGTCGTTCATCTCAAATTCCTTGGCCAAATAGCTTCAAGTTTCTCTATCTCACCAGCATTACTACCTGTAACAATCATATCATCAACATAAACAATAAGCAAGGTAATATCATCATGCTCCCGCTTATAAAACAAAGTATGATCCGCTAAAGCTTGCTTAAAACCATACGCCTTCATCGAGTAGCTCAACTTGCCAAACCATGCCCTTGGCGATTGTTTCAACCCATACAATGCCTTTTTCAGCTTACACACCTTACCTTTCCCTAGTGTAAATCCTGGAGGATGATCCATATACACCTCCTCGATCAAATCACCATGGAGAAAAGCATTTTTTACATCAAATTGGCGTAATGGCCAGTCTAAGTTGACTGCAAGAGATAGAATGACTCAAACGGTGTTCATCTTAGCCACAAGAGCAAAAGTCTCATGATAGTCAAGCCCATGGGTTTGAGTGTAACCCTTGGCCACCAGTCTAGCCTTATACCTTTCAACTGTCCCATCTGACTTGTATTTCACTGTAAACACCCACTTGCATCCTACTGTCCTCTTCTCCCGTGGCAACTCAACCATCTCCCAAGTAGAATTTTTTTGAAGGGCCTTCATCTCCTCTTCCATAGCAATCTTCCACTTAGGGTCTCCAAGGGCTTCCTGAAAATGACTAAGAATAGACACAGAAGACAATTGAAGAGCAAAAGCTAGATGAGCCTTAGACAAACGGTGATAAGAGATAAAATCAGAAATAGGATAAGTGACATTAAAAGATGACTTGGAAAAACCCAACCTATCAGGTTCTCTACGTTCACGAAGGGGATATCTTCTACCATGATTGTGATCCATAACTGGTAGAGTCAAGGTAGTAGAATCTATCTCTGAAGTTGAAGTGGGAAGAGAAGGAACACATACCTCAGGGTTAATAGTAGAAGAGTCATCCGATGGCATGGTAGCATCATCAAGAGGGCACTAGAATCAAGAGGAGGCATAACAGGTGGTATTCTGTTTTCTTCTTGTATAGCCTTTTTGAAATAACCTAGCTGGTCTTTCATCCTTTCCCTCTTTAAATTCGGACTCAACCTCAGCTCGAACAAGTATCATCTAAAGATTCCTTATTCTCCACAATAGCTGAGTTCTCCCCTTACTCGACATCCACAACTTCTTCTCTTTTAACCATAACCGTTCCTCTTCCTTACTACTAATCTCCCCCGAAGAGGAATCATAGAGACATCTCCAGTAAAAATATGACTCTTGTTCACAAAACCGAACATCCATGGAAACATAATATTTACTCGTAGGAGGATGAAAACATTTATAGCCTTTTTGAGAATTAGAATAACCAAGAAAAACACATTTGAGAGCACGTGGATCAAGCTTATCCCGATATATAGAGTGGACATGAACATAGCATACACAACCAAAGACCTTAGGACAAATATTTAGAGCAGAAGGGCTAGAGTGAAATTGTGACAACATCCGTAAAGGGGTTTGAAAATTAAGGATACGAGCGGGCATGCGATTAATAAGAAAGACAGCAGTCATGACAGCTCTCGACCTCAAAAACGTTTAGGAACATTCATAGTAAAGCTCAAAGCCCGAGCAACGTCAAGGATATGACGATTCTTACGCTCTGCTACCCCATTTTGTTGTGGTGTGTAGGCACAAGTTGTTTGGTGGAGGATGCCATGTTCTAGGAAGAACTGGGTAAGAGATTGATTCACAAACTCACGACCATTATCAGAATGAAAAACTTGGACCTGAGTATGAAACTGTGTCACAATTATTTTGTAAAATTGAGGAATCACTTGTAGAACATCACTTTTAGATTTCATCAAATATACCCAGCTCACTCTAGTGCAGTCATCAATAAAAGACAAAGTATTTATGGCCAGAAGCAGATGGAGTAGAAAATGGACCCCATACATCAGTGTAAACACACGAAAAAGGAATAGAACTCTTATTGAAACTAGTTTTGGAAGGAACGCGATGGTTTTTAGCATGAATGCATTGTTCACATCTTAAACTAGAGATAGCAACATTGCGAAACAATTTTGGAAATAAACGCTCTAAATAAGGAAAAGATGGATGCCCTAGACGACAATGTCATAAAAGAATCTTCTCTCTATCAAATGACTTGCTCTCTACTTGAAGGCCATTGCTAGGTTTAGATTGAAACTGCGTAGCCCCCTCTAAGTAATAAAGACCGCCTCTTTCCCTACCAATGCCAATCGTCCTCTTCGTACGTTTGTCCCGAAAGATACAATGAGTGGAATCAAATATTGCAGAACAATTAAGACTTTTGGTAATCTTACTAATGGAAAGAAGACTATTAGAAAGATCAGGTGCAAGTAAGACAGATGACATGGAGAATGTAGGAGAAATTGAGACACTCCCGACTCCTGTAATGGGCATAGAGGTCCCATTAGCAACCTGTACAAACTTGACAGGTGAAGACATTAGAGAGGCAAGGATAGAAGAATTACTAGTTATATGGTCAGTGGCCCCTGAATCAATAACCCAAGTGTTAGAATTACCTTGGTGAGCAGACACTTGAGAGACATGAGAAGTAGAAGGTGGAGAAGTATCAATAACAGCAATCTGAGCAGATTTCTTATTTTTCCTCTCAGCTTGTTTAAGTTTATACCGAAGCGAGAATTGGAAGCGACAGAATTCACAGGAACAGAAGGAGTCAACTGAGAGGTGCTCTTTTGAATCGTTAGAGCTGAAGCTTCAGAATGATTTTCTGTTCCCATAGTGACCTGTCTCTGCACTTCACGACAAACTAAAGAGTAGGCTTTTTCCAAACTTGGTAGAGGGGAAGTAGCCAAAACACGACTACTAATTTGATCCAAATGGTGATCAAGACCTACAAGAAACATATAGATGCGATCCTCTGCAATACGCTTCCTTTGTTTTTCGATATCAGCAGCACATGTCATGTCATTGGGCCTACAATAATCAAGTTCCATGAAAATTGAATTCAACTTGTTGTAATATTCCAGCAGAGGTCGACCACCCTGGCGCAATTGGAATGACCTCTTCATCAGTTCATAGACTTGGGAAGAGTCAGACACATCAAGATAGCTCCTCTTAACCGCATCCCAAACTTCTTTAGATATCCCACACTGAACAAAGTGTGACATCAGATTATCAGTCATGGAATTAATAAGCCAAAACTTGACAAGAGCATCTTCAGCTTCCCATTCATCATAACCCGGATCATCTTCTGCTGGTGCAACCTTTCGTCCAGTAATATTACCCTTCTTCTTTCTGCCAGCAATATGCATCTCTAAAATCCTTGACCAAACACGATAGTTAGTACCATCCAATTTAATATGGATTGGAGAAGAGGTTTCATGAATGGTCACCGTCGAGAGTTTCTTGCTATCGGGGATCGCTTCATTGTCAGTTTTGGTAGCCATGATAGATGATAACCAGTGCGATTCGCTACAGTACCCCCGCGCTACAGTATTGCTGCTGCTACAGTGTTGCCGCTACAGTGCCGCTACAGTGTGTGCCGCTGCAGTGTCACCACAGTGCTGCACTGGTTTTGGAAGAGATAATGACGGCTAGGGTTTGGGAAAAGGAGGCAGCGGAAGTCTTTTTTTTCGCTCTGATACCAAATTAATAATTGGCTGAAAAACACTTTTATGTTTATTCCATCTATCTCAAGGTATTTATACAATATATCTAGACCTATTTAAGGTAAGCCAACTATACATTACAAATATAGAAACAATTACAGGAAATAATTACAGCTATAATTCCTAAATATGTGCAGCTATATATGCTAAGTGTATGTGCTTGATTTACTGTCAGAGTCGGGAAAGTTGGGTGCTAAACCATGTAATACTCCAATGGTTCCTAATTTACAATTAACCAATGAAGGAGAATTATTTGCAAATTCTAAAAGGTATAGAAGACTTATTGACAAGTTGAATTATCTTACTGTGACACGTCTTGATATTGCTTATTCAGTGAGTGTGCTGAGCCAGTACATGTCATCACCAACTGTTGATCATTGGAAGGCAGTAGAACAAGTTCTGCACTATTTAAAAGGTGCTCCTGGATGTGGAATCCTATATGGCAATCATGGTCATACTAGGATCAAATGTTTTTCAGATTCTGATTGGGCAGGGTGTAAGGAAGATAGGAGATCTACTTCAGGATATTGTGTTTTTGTTGGGGGGAAATTTGGTTTCACGGAAGAGTAAGAAACAGAATGTAGTCTCACGATCAAGTGCGGAAGCTGAATACAGAGCTATGGCCAAGTTTGTGTGTGAAGTCATATGGGTATATCAGCTTCTCAGTGAAGTAGGAATTAAGGTCTCAATACCTGCAAAGTTATGGTGTGATAATCAAGTTGCACTTCACATTGCTTCCAATCCAGTCTTTCATGAACGAATGAAACATATTGAGATTGATTGTCATTTCATTCGTGAAAAGATTCAACAAGGTTTGATCACTACAGGTCATGTGAAGACTAGAGAACAATTAGGTGATTTATTCACAAAGGCTCTTAACGGGGTCCGGATTGGTTATCTATGTAACAAGCTAGACATGATTAATATCTATGCTCCAGCTTGAGGGGGAGTGTTACAGATTGTATATAGGCTGATTTGTAGGGATTAGATTGTTAACAAATATAGGCTGATCTGTAGGCTAAATAATAGGAATTAGAGGGCTGATTTATTGTAATTAATATAGGATATTTTACTTCCTATTATAGGATCTCTATACTTGTATATATACCTTTATAATTGATAAATAAAAGATAAGAAGTTTCATTCTCTTGTTCTGAAACTTACAATATTCTAGGTCATTTTCTAATTATAGGTGCTTTCTATTTACCACATCTCAGTCCTTAAAATGACATTAATATGAATAAAAATATTTTTAATATTTATTTTCCTAAAATTCCCATGATTCTTCGGTGTTTTTCAATTTGTACTCCAACTAAGCTTTGCTAGTTGCCTTGATTCTTTGACCAGCTGTCAACCAACTCAGCAGCTAACTTTTCTAGCTGTGTTCTGATTTTAGATGTCCTGGAAACAGGAGCTTGATTAATTTCTAGAAAGATATTGCTTTGAATTGATTTAAGGGAATTGTTAATAGAAGTGGAAGTGGAGTTGGCAGGGAGAAGAAGAAAGTGGATTCTTCATGTTGGTAGGAGATGTCTTGTCAGCCATGACTATTTTAGTTTGGGTGTGAGAGAAAGATGGAAAGGAAATATATAGAAAATTACTTTATCGACTTGAACCTGTTATCCATCATTTTCCTTTCAAGGCAGCTCATAAATATTGAATATGAAGCCATTTGTTGTTTAGCTTATCACCACCACATCCCGAAGTTGAACAGGAAGAAAATTTTCACCACCACTAGGTCCACTACCAAAGGTCTGTCCTCATCCATTTATTATGAACATGGGAACTGGTGTATTTGTGGTTCGCTTATTCTTGCTTACTCTTTCTACTTCATATTTCAATGCCAATCATGCATTCATGTATCTGTTCATGGTCAGTTTTTTTTTTTTTTTTTTTTTTTTCTCTGGTTCAAAACTATATTGGAAAGACTGGATAATATCTGAGCAACTTCTGTGATCTGTAGGCATTCTGAAGGTCTTCAGACCGCCGGGGTGCTTGCTCCGATACCAAAGCATGCTATGCTGTGGACTAAGGGATTCCCTACAAAGGTATGGCAGGATACTTAAGCTCTGAAAGCATTATGAAATGATTGGATCATAAAATTGACTATTTAAGACCTGTACAAGCAAATTCATTTAACTTGATATATTCAAACAACTTACATACATGGGTACATATATTCCTGATGATTATTATTTATGCCCTATTTTTCCTACATACTGCTTAACCTTCTGTTATTTATTGTTTCATCACATCCAAATTATTGAAAACGTGATACTTACATTGGAGGAAATTCTTTTTAGTGTTAGTCCCAACTAATTAATTTGTTCCTCTGATTTTTTCTTTTGCAGCTTTTCTCCCTTTTGCCTTTCTCCGTGCTAGTGTCACTTCTTGAGAAATTTTGTTATTTTGCTTGTTGATTGTATTTATGTTTTATACATGAGGTTGGTGCTATTCAGCAACTCCTGTAGGTAAAGATGTTATACCTATCTTACAGATGAACTTTAGTAGTCAATTTGTCATGGATCCAAGGACCTTTTGGTATTGGTTTGCAAATTGTGTTAATAGAAACCTAATGGTTTTCATCCACGTGTCCTAATGTTTAATCTGTTTGTGGCTTTTAGTGTGCATTAGGTATGTGTTTATGTGTTTGAAAATCTTTTCCTTTTCCTAATCCTTGCTTGTGCATTTTTATCCTTAATAAATGGTTGTGTTTACAATTGGCTTCAACCTAAAACCAACCTATATGAGACTACGGGGGAAAAAAACATGGCTGCACATGCTGATTATGTGAAACTTCGGTTATTTCCTTGCATGAAAAGTTCATAAATTTCATTTATGATGAAAACACCTTTCAAGGCGTGTTCAGTTCACTTATCTAGCAATCAACTTGAAATGCAACCTTTATTGCATTGTGTTTTATGTTCATGGTCTAATGCACACATCTTGCTCAGATAAGCAGGTCTTTCGTGTTTTACTTGACGGCCTCTAGACACCACACAACTATGTTTGTGGTTGTTTACTCTTAAGTATTATCTAATGGACCAAAAAAAAAAAAAAAAAAGCATTTTAGTAGAATTTGCTCTCACTATCCATCGTTAGGGTTTGTTCTTTACTCAAATAAATGGATAGAAGAACAAATTTGGCCAAGACATTAAGGCAGTTGATTCTGGTTTAGTTACTTGGTACATAAGCAGATTTATGGCTTTAAACATATGACATTGGCTGTGGTTTCCAGAAATGGGGGAGTGATCATATTGCTTTGGTCTCGGAGTTGGCTTTCACGCATGGTACTTCTGGTCAGATTACAGAAGCTCAGTAGTCACAGTTTAACAAGTGCAGATGATCAGAATTAATTTTGCTCTGATGCCTCAGCGGGAAGAAATTTTCTGGCTGCAATTTCCCCGCTGTTCTAAATGCATTGGACACTGAGTTTTGAGGGGGTTTTTCTTTTCTTTTTTTTTTTCCCTTCCCTTTATTGATTTTGGAAATTAAAGTGCGATGTTGTACAAGGAATTTACCTGCACTGCTAAAATTTGAATTTTATGCTAACAACATTGTGAATATGAAGCTCTGCTCCACAAGTCACTTTTGATTTTTATTAGCATCACCATATAGGTGCAGTTGCAAATGTTGCAGTTTCGATGCATTATATTTTAATTTAAACTTTTGAATTAGTACAGTTATGTCCAATTTTGTTGCCCTTTTTTTTATGTAAATTAATAATTTTTTTTCCTTTTTCCATGGGTGTGACAGATGCTGTAAATGTTTTTTTTGGATATTTTTTATTTCATAAAATAAATGGAAGATTGTTTATCATAATTTAATATAATATATATTTTATAATAACTGTTTATATGGAACTTATAAAGTTTATCTTTATATTTCATGTTGCTATATTGTGGGTGTTTGAACTATCTGGATTATGGATAATTAAGGGAGGGTAACTATACTTATTATTTGTATGAACTCCATGTAACTATTTCTGTTTTTTATTTTGTGAAAGCCAATCAAATTAAATTTGTTTATTTATATTTTTTTAAAAAATGAAGAAGAAGAAGAAGAAATATGGTTAGTGTATATTTTGGTTCACACCTCCCAAATAGATCATGTGTGGTTTGAGAATTACAATTTTGCCCTCTATAATTGATCTGAGTTTTGCATCATACACTCTTCTAACGGATCTTGGGCTTCACAATTTGCAGTCCCAAATTGTTCTGTAGCATGCAATTTGTCTTCGTCGATGTAAATGTAGATCTATTTTTGCGACGAGCTGTGTCCCGTTAGCCATAGTTGGTTTAGTGCCAGAACATGAATTGAGGGGTGTGATTCAACTTTCCTGATTAGGCAGAAGCATGTCTCAAAGACTAGAGTGGAATAATGGTTATAAGATTCCATGCCAAAAGATCTCTCAAATTTGTAGATTTGTGGTTTCTTCGGTCTCAGAGGAAGTTGCCCATTCTTTGCAGGAATACTTTTGGGACCTCAGGTTGGTTCAAAACTGGATCACATTATGTGTACCAAAACTTTTAGCTTGCTTTCCAATTATTATCAGATACATTGTAAAGGTGGGTGCTCGTTTTGCTTTTTAGCGTATTGGTTTGCTGTATTACTGTGTTTCTTATAGGTATATTGACAAGTTGCTAGAATTTTTTTTCTTATTATAGATATCAAGTACGAAAAAATTTACTTCTTGACGAATCTGACATTATTAGTTAAATTTTACTTAAGAGTTTAATTGATATTTTATTTTATTTTATTTATTTATTTTACTTTGTTATTTGTCTATTTGATTGTCAATCACCTTATTAAAAATTTAACAAAAAAATAGTTTAAATTAATGAAAATTAGTTAACGTTTGATGGAGATGGTACAATGGAAAAAATATAAATTTGGGATATTAATTAGATACAAATTAAAATTTAGATCACTATGTGAGAATTGGTCAAAATTTCATATGGCAAAACAAACATTTTACTAATACTTATTATTGGTGCATATTACACTAGGAGTAACGACGGTTGACAGATGGTGAACCGCTGGTTGGTGATTGGCAAAAAATCTTAACCTTAAAGCATTTGAAGATCGGTTGCGACTAAGACGGTTAGCTGGTAGACGGTTAGTTACCTGGTGTTTAAAATACATATATATATATATATATATATATATATATATATATATATATATATATATATATGTGTGTGTGTGCGCGCGTGTGTTATAAAAATTAAATTAAAATAAAACCAATAGATGCCTTGAATTTAAGTTTAGTTAGTTAAACTTCTTATCCTTGAAACTTAGTTGAGTCATTTGTTTTCAAAAATTTTAGAGAATAAAACTAATATGATTGAAATTTGAAAATGAAAATGAGAAAGAAAATTAACATAAATAATCACTAATTAGGAGAGTTTTAAAATAATTCAAGTGAGAAATGTGAGATTTGAGAAAATAGTGAGAATTAAGAGAAATTTATATTAAAAAATATAATAAGATATATAAATATATATATATATATATAAACTATTGAACAAGATTCAATCAAGGATTCAATTTGTTAGAGAAAACTTTCGATCTCAACCTAATAACCTAGTCTGACTGCTGTTGGCAATTTCAAATCTTTAACCATGGTTAATTCGATTGGATTCCAAAGTCAATCTTGGTCTCCCCTACCGTACATTTTGGGTTTGCATAAGTTGATTTTTTTTTTTAGGTTGCAACTTGGTGGATATGATATGGTTCAAAGGGCTTGAATTTTCTAATGTTGCCTCATATGCTCCGTGTCTCCTAATCTATTCTACCGATGCTTACATGATGCTATAGGATGTCAAACTAGTTAAAATAATATCTATTCAGATCTGTCCAAGTACATGCATTTTTTCATTACTTATGATTGATTCTTGATTAAGCTTAAATAATTTGACTACCCTGGTTTGCTCAATATGCCAAACCCAGTCACATTATTCCTACACAATTTGATTAATCTTACGAGAATATTTTAATTTTTTAAAATTTTATTTTAAATTATAGTGTTATCATTATATATATATATATATATATATATATATATGTATATACTCGTTGGATCTCAAATTTCTAATTTCAATTTTATACTAAAAATATATTCTTTCAAATCCATTCGACCTTTGCTTTGCCATAGAGGATTGTAAGGCCATGGTGGGTTTCTATTATTTGAAGGGACTTGCATTTTGAGTGTGTGGTGCCAAAGTTGATGACAATGAAAATTCTGTTACCAGTAAACTCTTTCCTTTGGCTAATCGAATCTGACAAAGAATACAGATTATATTGCATGCAGACTTTCTTGTGAGGTGTCGCACGTGAAATCCGTTGGCCACTTCTCCGCCACAAAAATCTAAAAAGGTCAAGACTATGCGTTTTCAGACAACTCATGTTATGGTATCACAAAGAGGCTTGTAACCTAGCGTTCTAGTATTTGAATTGTATTTCACGAAAATAAATGTCAATTCAATTTATAGCGGAAAAATAAAATAGTTTTAAATTATTTTTCTTTCAAAAAAAGGGACTTTTTCTGTTAGGATAACTCTTTCAGGAAACGGACTTGCAAAATGTGTTTTTTTTTTTTTTTTATGTGGGGGTCGGGGGTTATCTTTTTTGTGGTATAGTCAATGCTGAATTAGGTAAATTACTCTTTTATTTTTTGGTTGGAAATGGGAATTGGGTAATTATTAGACACCTGAAAAATCTTGGAAGATTCATTTCGTTAGTTTTGGCCATTTTTCTCGTTTCAAAAGGAAAGATTCAATGGATTTTTATGGATTTTGACAGGTCTTAATTTTTTTTAAAAATAAGGAACGTGCAAGATTTTTTTTTCCCCTTTAAAGCGATTTGTTTACTTTTATGTATAAAAGGAAAAAAAACGAAAGGAAAAGAAAAGAATATGTATTGAATAAAATGTAACCTCAGTAATGTATGCATGTACAATTAATATGTATTGAATAAAATAATTCAGAAGCCATTCATTCTTGGTATTATTATTTTTTATTTTTTTAATAACATTGTCCTTGGTAAAATAAATCATAAAGGATTAAAAAATTTTATCAAACAAAAAAGAGGAAGAAAATTAAATAGAAAAAACCTTAATTTACTAAATATCAATTTTATAATTTAAATTTATTACCTTCTATTTGTAATTAAGAATGGTAAAAAAAAAAAAAGGATGGATAAGAAAATGAAACCAAAGGGATATTGATTGATTTTTAACATTTATTATTTAATATTGATAATTTTACAAAATTATACTTTACTTTAATGAGATAACAAAATTATAAAATTTAGAGTTTTTTTTTGTCTAAAAAAAATAAATACAATGCTAGCAAATTCTATACACACGCACACACACACACATATATATATATATATATATATATATATATATATATGTATGTATATATGTATGTATAGGTGTGAAAGTAAGTATGACTTGAGAGGATGCTAAACCTTAAATGTTATATTTCAATTATATTGAAATGTGATAATAAGTTTAAATAGTATATAAAGTGTAAGTGTCTATTGATAATTTGAGATATTTATTGAGTAGGGTAATGACATTGTCAAATATTTGTGTTAGGAAAACAAATACGATTATCAAGTAAATGCTACTATACTCTATAATCACATTTTTCTTATTATTAGATATTATATTAAAATTAATTGAAAACCCAATTAGTTTTATTCACTATAATCTTCTAAAATCGTGAAAGTTGTGAAATCAGTATAGATTCAGTTCATTGAGTAATATTTTCGAGTCCATGAGCATATTTATTTGACTAGCAAGTGAGTTATATTGTTCCACGATATTAATAGTTCAGTGTAAGATCACTCAATTGTAGGGGTAGAACTACAGACTGGAGGTTAGGGCAAACTATGTTAATATTAAATAATACTATTATAATTTTTTTTTAAAAAAAATATAGAAGTGAAAGGCAAAATTTAAAAGATTTTTTTTAAAATAATTTTTAAGATAAAATTAAAAGTTTTAATATTTTTTTGGTGGGACTAGATCTATCTTTGCACAACTAGCGATTTAACTATTCAAGTTTTTTCTTTTTTTTTTAAATATGACGATCGAGAGGAGAAAGTAAAGAGATAAGATTGATATGAATGATCATACGTAACATGGTATTGATTTATGTAGCCGACTTTAACTTTCTTAAGATTAAGTTTAGTTTGTTATTTTTTATTGTATAAACCGGTCACTTCATTTTTAATTTTTTTTATTTATTGAAGTTTTTTAAAAGGTCAAATCAATTTCTTAAACTACAAGACAAATAGTGGTTCATATTAACGAAGTATTGATTCATTCCACGATTTATCTTCTTTGAATTATTTATCTTGCGAGCGGCGGTATATCTTATTAGTGGCGGCCACGTTTACATGTATCAATCAAGATATCGAGCTAAACCCTTTGACTTCAAACTTGTTCTTTTAAAAAAGCTTTAAAGGGCTTCTACCTACTTTGACCCCTCTGTGATTTGTCCTATTTAACCCTATCCAAAACCGAAAATGGCCATTTAATTTAATTTTTCCTAACAAGCAGAAATATATATATATATATATATATATATATATATATATATATATATATATATATATATAAAAGTTGAAGGGAAAGGGTAAAAGTTGAAGGGAAAGGGAAAGTCTCATGTAGTGACACATGGCTATATGTGTTTGTAATACTTGGCTGTTTCAATTTTTTTTAAGTATCTAATTTAATTAGATTTAGAAGTTTATCAGAATAATTTTTTAAGAAAAAAAAAATGAAAGGTCACCTTTCTTAATTGAATTCTAATATATATAAAAGTTGAAAGGAAATGGGAAATCTCATGTAGTGACACTTGACTGTGTGTGTTTGTGACACTTGGCTGTTTCAATTTTTTTTAAGTATCTAATTTAATTAGATTTAGAAGTTTATCAGAATAATTTTTTAAAAAAAAAAAGAAAGGTCACCTACCTTAATTGGATTATAATATATATAAAAGTTGAAGGGAAATGGGAAGTCTCATGTAGTGACACTTGGCTGTTTCAATTTTTTTTAAATATCTAATTTAATTAGATTTAGAAGTTTGTCAGAATAATTTTTTAAGAAATATATAAAAGCTGAAGGGAAAGGAGTGACACTTGGCTGTTTCAATTTTTTTTAAGTATCTAATTTAATTAGATTTAGAAGTTTATCAGAATAATTTTTTAAGGAAAAAAAAAATGAAAGGTCACTTGCCTTAATTGGATTCTAGTATATATAAAAGTTGAAAAGAAAGGGGAAGTCTCATGTAGTGACACTTGACTTTCAATTTTTTTTTAAGCATCTAATTTAATTAGATTTAGAAGTTTATCAGAATAATTTTTTAAGAAAAAAAAATGAAAGGTCACCTACCTTAATTAGATTCTAATTTGCTCGCCGTCAGTGGTCCTTTGTTAACCGGACTAGCAGCAGTAGGTTCAGCTTTTGTGGGCTCTCCTTCTCATGGTTCATGGGCGGCAATGCTAGGAATTGTCGTCAGCGCCCTGGCAAGCGTTGTGAACACATTTGAGCATGGAGGACAAGTTGGAATGGTGTTCGAGATGTACAGGAGCAATGCAGGTTTCTTCAAACACATGGAAAAGACGATAAAATCCAATCTGCTAGAGAAAGATGTGAAGAGGAGAGAAAATGGCTAATTATTGGAAATGAAGGTGGCCTTGCAACTGGGAAGAAGTCTATCAGAGCTCAGGGATCTTGCATCAGATGATCATATTCCTGAGGCTGAGGAGTTTGCAAGCAAGCTATTTTAATTAAGAGACTTGCCTTCCAATTTAGCAAAGCAACTCGAGTACATCCCTTGCGTACATATATATGTGTGTGTGTGTGTGTGCATAGCTAACTTTATCTGTAAATCAATTCTTTCATTCTTTTAAATGAAAATATTAAATCCAATTCTTTTATTCTTTGTTATTCTGCTTGCGTTTTAGTTCTTTTTTCTTTTTTACCTCATATTTTCCTTATTTCTTTCTCTTAACAACTATGGATTGCTCCACTATTGTAAGGGGAATTTACCTAACATAAGTTCACATTAGAAATGAAGGGCTGGTTTGGGAGTTTAGGAAAGATGAAAAGGAGGAGAAATCTTAATTTATGAGAGAAAAAAAAGGGGGGGAGGGAAAAAGATGAAGTTATTTATAGTTAGTATTGTTTTAATAGAATCTAAAAAAATATAAAACAATTAAATTAACATAACACTTTTTATATACAAATTAAAACTTCTCATATTATTGCAAATCACTAAAATCCATTATAATTTTTACAAAAATTATTTATGCTGAGCAATGTCGGGCCTTTGACCTAGTAAATAAAGAATAGACAATGGAGGTGATTTGGATAATAGAGAAGGGAAACTCAAAAAGTCAAAGGGCCACTTGAATTTTAACATCTTTTTTTCTTCTAAAAAGAGTTGCCAAGTGGATTGAAATGCTATTATTTTCTTAACAATTTGCCCCAGATAAATAGCCTTATTCGAAAGCAGGCTATCTAAAAAGGGGCAGGACATGGATTTTTTTATCTTGCCCTGCGAACATTTTAGCTCTTTGGATCTTTCAAATAGTCAAATTCATGTCTGCCAGAGTGACTGGGCTTTATTTAGACAACAATTTTTCATTCTCATTCTAAAGTAAAATTTTATTTTAATTTAAATATATTATTAAATATTTTTTAAATTAATCTTTAAAAATATATAATTGTCTTAATCAAATTTTTAAAAAACTACTTTATTTAATATAGTCCTTAGAAATATGAAAAGTATCTCAAAATTGTAGGGACTAAATTAAACAAAGTAATTTTCGAAAATTTTGATTAAAATAACTATATTTTTTCCCTTTTCACCATTTTTATAATTTTAATAATTTATATTTATTCTTGAGGGTATGTTTTTCCTTTTTTTAAATTCATAATAAAATTTGTTCTCTTTCTTCTTTCTTATAATTTATCTAACTCGATTTTTTTTCTTCAATAATATTTTTTTTCCCATTTATTTTAGATCATATAATTTTTTTCTTTTTTGCTTTCTTAGAATTTTTCTAATTCATAATATTTTCTTGATGTTCTTTTCTCATGTTTCTTTTAACTCATAAAAATCTTTTCTTCCTTCATTTTTCTTGTAATTCATCTAACCAATATTTATTCTTTGACGATATATTTTTTCCTTTTCTTTTGACGCATATAAATTTTTTCCTATTTCATTTTTCTTGTAATTTTTATAATTCATATTTTTTCATTTCTTTTAGCTCATAAAAATTTGTTTGGTTTTCCTCTTTATTGTTTTCTATAATTTATATGTTTCTCAAAGATATTTTTTCGTTTCTTTTAGCTAATAATTTTTTTTTCTCTTTCTCCTTTATTGTAATTCATTTAATTCATATTTTTTCAATGACATGTGCTTTTTCATTTATTTTGGCTCATATAAAATTTAACTACCTGAGATATATGAGTTAAAGTAAACAAGAAAAACATATATTGTAAAAAAATAAATTAGATGAATTACAATAAAGAGAAAAAGAAAAAAAATTTATGAGTTAAAAGAAAAGAGAAAAAATATGAATTATAGAAATTACAAAAAATGAAAAATAGAAAAATATTTATATTAGACAAAAGAAAAGGAAAAAAATATATCATCAAGAAAAAAATTAGTTAGATGAATTACAAGAAAGAAGAAAGAAGAAAAAAAAAATTATGAGCTAAAAGAAATAGGAGAAAAATGATCAAGAAAAATATTATGAATTAGAAGAATTATAATAAAGTAAAAAATGAAGATTTTTATATTAGCTAAAATAAATGAGAAAAATATATTATTGAAAAAATTTTGAGTTAGATAAATTATAAGAAAGGAGAAAGAGAAAAAAAATTATGAGCTTAAAAAAATATTCTTAAAAATAAATATAAATTATTGAAATTATAAAAAATGTGAAAAAAATATAATTATCTCAACTAAGTCTCTCAAAATTTATTTTGCTCAATTTAATCTCTAGAAATATTTATATGAGAAGAAGAGGTGAGCTAAGAGGTGGCAGCAGCGGCGGCGACTTGGGTTTGGCGTACTAGAGGAGATTGTTGGGTTTTGGTTTGAGGACAATAGTTGGGGCAATTTTGGTATATTATATTATTTATTAAATAATTAATTTCTTTCCATTAATTTTCAAACGGAGTTAATTCAAGGAATGGCATTAGAACAATTTTCTTAAAAGGGGATAAATTGAGATTCAAGATGAAGTACATAGTGACAGTGTTATTTTAATTAACCCTAAAATATATTAATGGCAGTGTATGTGTTGAAAAAGTCAGTGCATGAAGAGAGTATGGTGGGTGGGTGCACGTGATCTCAAATTTTAGTCAATCATTTTAGGTTGGAAATCTTTGGTCTCGTGAATGCCCAATACCAAAAGCAAAAATCCAAAGACCATCACACGACAAAATACTCTGCAATACTTGTACAAGATTCCCCCGCCTCTGTCTACCAATGCTTTGGACCACTTCAAAAGAAAGCAGCCTATTCCACAGTCCACAACACATTCCAACCTTTATCCTTTCAAAATTAACGGTAAATATCCTTATTTATTAGAGAAATTAGTGGTAAGATTTACAAGTTAGTGAAATTTGCATCAAATAAATGGAGGAGATTAATTTAAAATTTTAAGAAAAATATGTTTATTTTAGAAAAATAAATATTTCAAAATAAAATTGTAGATATATAATTACAGATAAAGAAAGTAATATATTTATTATATTTGTATCCTTAAAGATAATAGTACAAGTTTTTAACAAATATCGTTTATAAAGATTGAATATATGTAAGTATATTTTATTAAAATTCAAGATAGGTAATTTTGATATTTTAAACATTTTTTTTGAACTTCATATGAAAATCATTTTACTTCATTACATTTTTTCCCCGCAAGGAACAAACAAAACTTTGTTTTACTGAGTTTGTAGATGTAATCAATCAATGCTGTGCAAAATCTCTCTCTCTCTCATGTATTAAAATAATAAAAAAAAAGATGAAAAGTGAACATTTTTATAAAAAGTGACAAAAAGTAAAAAAAAAAAAACAAGGAAATTGGTTGGACTAGCCAAGTCCAGTTATAGCCATTTCACTATTATTTATTTCTACCGCAGAAAAGATTGATAGTTGGTTCATAATTGGATTAATCAATCCGACCAATTCGATTCACTTGTAAGAACATTCAATGGCCACTATTGACAAAATGCCAACTTAGTGCCCTGTGTTTATCCTTTTTGTGGTTCAAATATTTTTCTTTTCATAGATTTTAGAGTTTCTGAGAAGTTCTTTTCCTAAGTGAAAAAAATAAATAAAAATGAAAAAGAATGATTAGTAAAAGGAAGAAAAAAGTGAATTTTGTTATGAAAATATTAAGTGACTGTTCATTTTCTTCAATCTATACATTTATTTTGAAGATAATGTGATTGTTCGTTATCTTAAAAATAATGTGATTGTTCGTTTACTGTGACTCTTCATTTTTTAAGATTATTTTCTTAACCTTTCAGATTCTGTAACCTCTCAGATTCTATATCAAAACATCTATAAATATGAGTCATATGTAAACAAATAAACAATCAATGAAATCGTATCTAAACGATTCTCTATCTTCTCTCTAGTATCTTTACTTTACTTTTTATATTTACTGATTCTATTATGAATTAAATTCACAACACATTATCAGCACGAGACTCTACCGAAATTGTTTTACTGAAAATTATCATCACGGGCTATAACAAAAGAGGAAGGTAGGTACTTTTCCTATTTGCTTTTATATTCACATGGCAAATCTCACCAAACTTAAGTTTGCAGCTCTTGATATTATTGGAAAAAATTATTTATCTTAGACACTAGATACTGAAATGCATTTAGCTGCAATGGGTCTAGCAATACCATTGTAGAAGGAAATCCATCATCATTGCAAAATGATGATAAAACTATGATTTTTCTCCGCCATCATCTTCATGATGACTTAAAGGTTGAATACCTTACCGTGAAAAATTCACTTATTTTGTGGACTAATTTGAAAGAAAGGTTTTATCACCAAAAGATGGTCGTCCTTCTAAAGGTATGGTATGACTGGATGCACTTGCGATTATAAGATTTTAAATCTGTTAGTAAATATAATTCTACTATTTTTAAAATTAGCTCGCAACTAAAACTAAATGGAGAAAATATTACTGATGAGGATATATTAGGAAAAAGTTTCTCTACTTTTATGCCTCGAATGCACTCTTGCAGCAGTAATATCAAGAAAAGGGATTCAAGAAGTATGCAGAATTGATATCTTGTCTTCTCGTAGTTGAGCAAAATAATGAGTTATTAATGAAAAATTATGAAACTCGACCAACAGGTTCTACTCCATTCCCAGAAGTGAATAATGTTAGAATTCATAATTTTGGCCCTAGAAGAGGTTGTGGTCGTGGTCGTGGATATGGCTGTGGCCGTGGACGTATATATGGTCGTGATAAAAATATTCATTATGATCGCAATAGTCAAAATAAAGTTACGAAAAATAATGACAACCACCAGAAGTGGCCAAAAACCAACGAGAAAGAAAAAGGAAATGATGTTATTCCTAAAAATTATAAAGATAAATGTTATTGCTATGGCATGAAAGGTCATTGGTCCCATACCTGTCGTACGGCAAAACACCTTATTGATCTGTATCAGGCATATATTGATAAGAAAGACGTGGCTGATTTCTTTGAGTATTCTGAAGGAAGAATTGAACATTTGATTAGTGATGGAAGTGTCCAGAAAAATTAAAAGTTTACTTTTAATATGTTTCTTTTATATTTTATATTTTTGGCATTGTGATAGTAATTAATGTTTAAAGTTTTTATTGTTTGAGTATTTAAATTTATAAATGTTGTGTTATGCCTAGATGGCTATTATTCCACTTACTGGATACACAAGTGGTATTGAAAATATATGCCTAATTGATAGTGGTACAATACACACCATATTGAAAGATAGAAAATATTTCTCTTACCTGCAGATGGGAAAAACAAATGTTAATACTATAAGTGGTAGTGTAAAGTTGATTGAAGACTCCGGAAGAGCTAATATTGTATTATCTGGAGGAATAAATATTGTTATTCCTAAAGCGTAATTTTCTTTCAAATCTCAAAGAAATTTATTAAGTTTTAAAGTTATTCGCCGAAATGGGTATCACATTGAAACAATGGAAGAAAATAGTTTTGAGTATCTCTGTATTACTCAAATAATGTCGGGTAAGAAATCTGTATTTGAAAAGCTACAATCTCTTTCATCTGGCCTATATAGCATAAAAATCTATGCAATTAAAGTGCATCATTTAGTAAATCAGAAATTTACTGATTCTGCTACATTTATCATTTGACATGACTATTTGAGTCATTTAGGAGCTATTATGATGCGAAGGATAATTGAAAATACGCATGATCATCCTTTGAAAAGTCAAAGGATTTTGACATCTGATAAATTTTTATGTGCTGTATGTTCTCAAAGGAAATTGGTTGTTAAACCATCTCCAACAAAAATGGAGTTTGAGTCTCCAGTATTTCTAGAAAGAATTCATGGTGATATATGTGGACCAATTAATCCACCATGTGGGCAATTCAAATATTTTATGATTTTAATTAATGCATCGACCCGATGGTCGCATGTTAGTTTATTATCAACTCACAACCTGGTGTTCGTGAGATTGTTTGTCCAAATAGTTTGCTTAAGAGCGCAGTTTCCAGATTATCCTATCAAAAGGATCCGTCTAGATAATGCTGGAGAATATTCTTCCCAAGCCTTTGATGCTTATTGCATGTCAATTGGCATTACTATTGAACATCTAGTAGCTCATGTTCATACTCAGAATGGTCTAGCTGAATCATTCATTAAACGATTACAATTAATTGCTAGACCGTTATTAATGAGAACAAATCTTCCAACAACTGCTTGGGGACATGCTATTTTGCATGCTGCAGCACTTGTGCGCATAAAGCCAACAAGTTATCACAAATTTTCTCCCTTACAATTAGCTTTTGGTTCCAAGCCAAATATTGCTCATTTGAGAATTTTTAGATGTACTGTATATGTACCGATAGCGCCAAATCAACGTACCAAAATGGGTCCTCAAAAAAGGTTAGGGATATATGTTGGATATGATTCTCTCTCTATAATCAGATACGTTGAACCATTGACAGGTGATGTATTCACAGCAAGATTTGCTGATTGTCATTTTGATGAAACTTTATTTCCTAAATTAGGGGGAGACCATAAACCACATAAAAAGGAGCTTGCCTGGACAACATCATTGAATTATTTAGATCCGCGCACAAGCGTAAGTGAACTAGAAGTTCAAAAGATCATTCATTTGCAAAGACTTGCAAGTCAACTGTCAGATTCTTTTGCTGACTCTATAAGGGTAACTAAATCGCATATTCCACCTATAGATGCTCCTATTCGGATAGAAGTTCCAGCAGGACAAAATACAATTCATATAGCTATTGAATCAAAAACACATCAGAAACGTAGACGACCCATTGGTTCAAAAGATAAAAATTCTCGAAAGAAAAGAGGATTAAATGATCAGAATGATCCAATTGAAGAATTAGGAAAAAGAGATCAAGTGGAAACTAATGAAAATGTCAAAATATCTGAAAATAGTGAACAGAATAGTGAGATATCCATTAATTATATAACTTCTGGCAGAAGTTGGAATCGGACAGAAATAATTGTTGATGATGTTTTTACATACAACATAGCACTTGAAGTGTTAAAAGATAATAAGGATCTTGAACCAACATCAGTTGAAGAATGTCGTCACAGAAATGATTGGCCAAAATGGAAAGATGCGATTCAATCTGAGTTAAACTCACTTGTAAAGCGTGAGGTTTTTAGACCTGTAGTCCGAACACCAGAGGTGTAAAACCTATTGGTTATAAATGGGTATTTGTGCGAAAGCAAAATGAAAATAATGAAGTTGTAAGATATAAAGCACGACTTGTGGCACAAGATTTTTTCGCAAAAACCGGGTATTGATTATGATAAAACATATTCACCTGTAGTGAATGTAATTACACTTCGATACTTTGTGAGTCTAGTAGTACGTGAAAAGATTGACATGCGTCTAATGGATATTGTGACTGCTTATTTATATGAGAACCTTAATAATGATATTTATATGAAATTCTTAGAAGGATTTAGTATGCCTGAAGCATATAATTCTAAACCTCGTGGAAATTATTATATTCAATTACAAAAGTCATTATATGGTTTAAAGCAATCTGGACGCATGTGATTGAGGGAACGAGAAACAGAGGGAACATGCTCTGTACGTTAAAAAATTTCGGAGAAAAAATACATTTGCGCTCCTTAACTCTTCTAGGTTGAGTAAGAGCGGATTGAACGACTGGAATCGCCTCGCTTTATCCACTTGAAAAAGCTTCTGGTTGAACACCCGCTAGCCTTCTACTCCGCCTTGTTTGCATGAACGCCTATCTTTCCAACTCTCGGGATATTCCTCTGCCTAACCTCTAGTCGATGAACACAATAGAGAAGAAGAATGGTCTCAAATCTCATTGGTTCTCTTGCTATTAGTTAGCAAAGTTCCAAGGAGAACAAACAAGAAGAGGAGCAACGTGAGACAAGAGGAGAGAGAGAGAGACGTTCAGTGAGAGAGCTTCACATGAGTCTCTTTCTTGTGTTTTTTAAGATTAGGGTTTTTTCTACCAAAGAGTAGTTTATTAGTTAGCCAAAAACAGGTTTCTCATTATCTGATAGACATATCCCCGATATTTCAAAACACCCAGATGTTATCCTGAAAATCAATTTGGCCTAACCCTAAACTCCTCTTAACCGTATCTGGAAAAAACCCTAAGGTCCAAGCTATTGGGCCAGAAAAATATTTATTATTTTCTTGGACCCAAAAGGCCCAAAATAATAAAAATTAATTATTTATTTCCTGAGCTTATATAAACAACCCAATAAATAATTAAGAAGCCCAAATGAACTATAATAATTAATCTTTAATTATTTATTTCTTGGGCCTATATAAATAACCCAATAAATAATTAAATATTAATTATTTCCCCTAGTTTAAGCCCAGGTTAATTTCTTAATTATTCATACTGGACCTAGGCCCTGAATAATTAATTAACCAATTAAACTAGATAATTAATTTCTCTCAACTCCTATTTTAATTTATTTATTTATTTTATTCCAATCCAATAATAAATTAGACTTTCTGAATAAAATTAAAATAAAATAAAATAAAATAAAATCCTCTTCATACGAGACCAATTCCTCAACCTAAAAGTAGTTAGGACTTACGGGCTATCTCGAGGACCAAAAAGACACATCGACTTGGCTGTTAAAATGACCAAAATACCCCTGCTATATAAATAGCTGTATTTTACATTTTAAATATTTCCTAATATCACCATAAGGAAATATTGACCACAAGGACAATACTGCATTCGCAAAGTCTCCGACCTACAGGTGAAATGACTAAAATACCCCTCTACACATCGCCGTACATTTAGAGAGGAAGAAGTGTACTAACACCCCTCTAAATGACATCTACCATCCTTAGGCTTCTAGTCCAATGATCCACGACTTCCTGGAGTGTTTCCGCTTTCCAAGGGAGCTACCTTAAAGCAAACATTCAAGCCATGTTTCCCAGGGCTCTGGACATTTTAGACCATTTGGACAACCACAATGGGTGATATAGTGCAGAAACTATCTTGTATAAATCTGTCTTAACTAACTAGTCACACATACCCAACATGCAAGTATATTGGCCCTACGATAGAACCTCAACTATAGCAAATCCAAGTATATGCTTCCAGCTTCGCCAGACCACTAACTCATACTCAAGTGTAGAGTACTAGTCCACGTTGTAGCGGTAGTAATCTAGGTTTCTATCATATAGTACTTTTAGAAACCACTACTACAGGTCATGTTCTACGTATTCGAAATACGCTTATGTCATGAAGTGAGTGGACTACTTACTGGCTAAAGGTAAGCCATTCTCCATTTGGAATTCATAACATAATAACCTAAACATGATGAGGTTCCCAGTCTCATCAATAGGTTAAGAACAAATATTTATGTGTTAAATAACCCGTGATCCCTACCTTACTATGAAAGACCACCATTCACATGGATCACTTATTTAAACACAATGGGTCTGTTCCAAACGAAAATCGTGTACAAACAAAAAATAAATTCACAAACAATTTCTGAAAATAAATTCTTTTATTAAAATATTCGATTTTACATTAGAAACCTAGTCTAAGAGGGCATAAATCCAACAGTGGTATAATCGTCTTAGTGAATATTTATTGAAATTAGGATATAAAAATGATCCACTATATCCATGAATTTTTATTAAGAAATCTGAATATGGTTTTGTGATACTTGCGATATATATTGATGATATTAACCTTATTGGGACTCCAAAAGACAAGAAATAGCTTGAAGTAAGAATTTGAAGTTAGGGATTTTGGCAGAACCAAATTTTGACTTGATTTACAAATTGAGCATCTAGAAGATAGTATTTTTATTCATCAATCAATAAATACAACAAAAGTTCTTGAAAGGTTTTACATGGACAAAGCACATCTATTAAATTCTCCAATGGTCATGAGGTCGTTGGATATAAATAAAGATCCTTTTCGACCTCGGGCAGGTAATGAAGAACTACTTGGTCTTGAAGTACCCTATCTCAGTGCAATTGACGCATTGATATACCTTACTAATAATACTAAACCTGATATAACATTTTCTGTGAGTTTATTAGCAAGATTCAGTTCTTCCCCAACACGTCAACATTGGAATGGGATTAAACACGTCCTAAGATATCTCCAAGGGACAATGGATCTTGGATTATTTTATTTAAATAGAACCAGTCCAGTGTTGATTGGATATATTGATGCTAGTTATCTATCCGATCCATATAAAACACGTTCTTAAACTGGTTATTTATTTACATATGGTGGTACTGCTATATCATGGCGCTCTACAAAACAATTTATAGCAGTTACTTTTTCTAATCATGCTGAAGTTATAGCTATTCACGAGGTAAGCCGAGAATGTGTGTGGTTGAGATCAATGATCCATTATATCCGAGAAAATTGTGGATTACCTTCTGAAAAGGAAATTCCAATACCTCTTTATGAAGATAATGCAACTTGTATAGCTCAATTAAGAGGTGAATATATTAAAGGAGATAGGACAAAACATATTTCACTAGAAATTTTCTTTACTCATGAACTCCAGAAGAGAGGTGAAATTGATGTGCAACAGATTCGATCATCTGATAATCTGACAGATTTACTCACTAAGGCATTGCCGACTGCTTCATTTGAAAAATTAGTACATAGAATTGGAATGCGACGGTTGAAAGACATAAAGTCATCTTGAAAATGTTATTAAGAGAGGGAGTATGTATACTATATTCTTTTTCCCTAACTAAGATTTTTTTCTATTGAATTTTTTTTTCTTAGTCAGGTTTTTAATGAGGCAGTATTCTCTCCAGAACGGAAAGTGTACTCTTTTCCTTCACTAGGTTTTTATCCCACAGGGTTTTTCCTATGAAGGTTTTTAACGAGACATTTTTCGAAGTGGTTGAAAATGAACATCTAAGGGGGAGTGTTATGGAAATATTAAGTGGCTATTCATTTTCTTCAATCTATACATTTATTTTGAAGATAATATGACTGTTCGTTATCTTGAAGATAATGTGACTGTTCGTATACTGTGACTCTTCATTTTTTTAAGGTTATTTTTTTAACCTTTCAGATTCTGTAACCTCTCAAATTCTATATCAAAACCTTAAATATGGATCATAGGTAAACAAACGAAAAATAAATAAAATCGTATCTAAACGATTCTCTCTCTTCTCTCTAATATTTTTACTTTACTTTTTATATTTACTAATTCTATTCTGAATCAAATTCATAATAAATTTTCAATGATGTTTCTTTCTAGTTCCTTATAAGATTGAGATTCACACCAACATTTTCCCATCCAAGAAATGGATACAGCACCTCGAATAAACAAGCGAGAGAGTTTAACGCCTTTTTCTAGCTCAGGAGAAATCATTAAATATGCTAGTAATGTTTCAATTATCTTAATTTCGTCCAATAATATTAGTAACTTTTTGGATGATGCCCCTATTTTTATCCCAAGTATACTTCAAGTTTTATATACTTTTTTAAGGTAAAATATAATTTTACCAAAAGTTAAAAAATGGTTATTTATCAATAGGTTCGGTAGATTAAAATGCTTATCCACTAAAGGATTTTTACGTAAAACCTTCAATTTTTACTTTTTGAATACTTTTTATTCAATTCAACTTTGTTATCATCAAATGTTCTCCTAAAATTTTCCGAGATAATTGCTTTATCTAAAAAAAAAAACTTTGGCATAAAAAGAAAAAAAATCAATGCGATTGTGTCAATTACAATCCTTTATAAGTTTTAAGAGTACTTTCTCAAAATTTAAATAATTGTCACTCTTAGAGAATTTATACAAATTAATGAAGTTTTAATATTTATAGAGTTTTTAAGAGGAAAAGATTAAATTTCCTTTATTGAAAATTGAAAATAAATTAATATTATAATTTAATAAAGTAATAAATTATAATAGTAAAATTAAATAAAATAATAAATATATTCTTTATTTTATAAAATACTTCTTTCATGGCAAAATAACTATAACTTTTAGAGCGTTTTATAGTTTAAATTATTTGTCATTTATATATATAAAAAAAAAAACTTCAAATGTAACAGATCATAAACTAGATAGGGTGTTGAATTGCTTGAGTTAGTAGAACTTTTGATAGTAACTATTTAGCAAAATAAAAAATGAAATAGAGCATTTGATGGTAACTTCTAAATTGAGATTTTCAAGAAATTTCAATAGGCTCCAGCTCACCAAATTGATTGAGTGTGAAGTCACATGTTCAGTTTTTGACCTTTTTGAAAGTCGATCGATTAAAATTTATTTATGTTAATTTAATTTTATAAAATTATTTAGTCAAAATTTATCTATATTAATTTAATTTTATAATTTTTTTTTATCATTTATAACTTATGTATATCTAATAACGACTGCGTACTTTTCGATTCCTAGATTCCGAAGAAATTTCAATGCCTAATCAATAATTTCTCGGAGAACAAATAGAAAAAACTTAAATCTGGTCAAAGCCCATGTTGTCGTGCTGGTTTTCCGTATCAACATCACAGCAATCCCACGGCCCCCAACCCGCCCCTTCTTATACCCAGCTTAAGACACAATTAACTATGTACTACTTTTCTTTTTCTTTTTCTTTTTCGGAGAATGTTAATTCTTTCTATTATTAGATGTTTATTTTTAAATATCTGTCTAAAATAAATACGTATAATTTTATTTTCTATGAATAGAAAATTGACATGTTGTGGATGGATTTTGGTCTAAAAAAAAAAAAAAAAAAAGAAGACAAAGGCGAAGAGAGGGAAATTACCTCTTCATAAGTAGGCCCCACAATTCCGCGCAATAGACGTTGGTAATTTCACTTTCACATTGTCGCCACATGCTGCCCGTTGATTATTAACCCCCAAAAGACCAATTTGAAATCCAAAACCCATCTGCTCTTCTTCACCCCTTTCTGTTCTCTCTCTTGGCTAATCGCATTTGTTTCTCCGGGGAGGCTGTTGAGAGATCTCATCATCAGAAGGTAGTTTTTCTCTGATCTGGGCTGTGCAAAGCTTCGTTTCTCTTTACTGGTTCAGTTTTTCAATTCTTGGATTTTAATGGGTTTTGCTAGTTTGTGCTTTTCGTTGCTTTAGATGGAAATCCTTCTTTATTGTGAATTATTCTTTTCTTTGGAGGGCGTTAGAATGAGTGTGTTGAAGTTCTTATTTTGGGGTGATATATATATCATGATTTTATAGTCTGACGTTTTTGTTCTGGATTTGCAGGGGTTTTCTGATTCTGCTTTAAGGTACTTTGTGTAAAAAGGTCCCTTTTTTTATTGCCAAACACGGAGAGGTTAGGAATTTCTTCAGTAGCCCTTTTCTGTTGAGAATACACAGATCTCGGATATTTGATTTTGATTTATTTGTCATTCCTAAATTCTTGGATCTTAGGGATTCCTCTGGCCCTTAGATACAAAAAATCCGAGAAGTAACTGTGATTCTTGGACTCCAGTAATCCCTTTGATGTTCTTGAGTGGTAGATTAGCTTTTCCTTGCTAGCTGTTATTCAATCTTGAGCAGACTGAGAGAGTTAAAAGTTTTCCAGAGATGAGTGATTCAAACACAAGCACACCCTTGATACCGCCCTCATCATCGAGGAAGCTTCCGGATTTCAAACAATCTGTTAAATTGAAATATGTGAAGCTTGGGTATCATTACCTTATAACTCATGGAATGTACCTTTTTTTGTCCCCTCTAGTTGTTGTTATTGCTGCTCAGCTTTCCACGTTCTCCCTCCAAGACCTTTATGTTCTATGGGACCATCTGAGATTCAATCTCATATCTGTTATTGTCTGCTCTACCCTTTTGGTATTTCTGTCAACTGTTTATTTCATCACCCGTCCTCGTCCTGTATACCTTGTAAATTTCTCGTGCTATAAACCAGAGGATGCTAGGAAATGCACGAGGCAAATTTTCATGGAGAGATCACAGTTGACTGGTTCATTCACCCCCGAAAACCTTCAGTTCCAAAGGAAAATTCTTGAGAGGTCAGGTCTTGGTGAGTCAACTTATCTCCCTGAAGCTGTATTAAGAGTCCCTCCAAATCCATGCATGGCAGAAGCCAGAAAAGAAGCTGAAGCTGTGATGTTTGGTGCCATAGATGAGCTTCTTGCCAAAACTTCTCTAAAGCCGAAGGACATTGGTATTTTGATTGTGAATTGCAGTTTGTTTAATCCAACCCCATCATTGTCTGCAATGATTGTTAATCATTATAATCTTCGAGGAAATATTGTTAGTTACAATCTTGGGGGAATGGGTTGTAGTGCTGGTTTGATCTCCATTGATCTTGCAAAAGATCTTCTTCAAGTACATCCCAATACCTATGCACTTGTTATTAGCATGGAAAACATCACTTTAAATTGGTATTTTGGGAATGAGAGGTCAATGCTTGTTTCTAATTGTTTATTTCGAATGGGAGGTGCTGCAATTTTGCTTTCAAATAAAAGGTCTGATCGAAGAAGGTCCAAGTACCAGTTGGTCCACACTGTCAGAACTCACAAAGGTGCTGATGACAAATGCTTTTCTTGTGTTACCCAGATGGAGGATTCTAATGGAAAAATAGGTGTTTCTTTATCAAAGGATTTGATGGCAGTCGCTGGTGATGCCTTGAAAACCAATATCACCACATTGGGTCCCCTTGTGCTGCCCATGTCTGAACAATTGCTCTTCTTTGCCACATTGGTGGGAAGAAAATTGTTAAAGATGAAGATAAAACCTTACATCCCAGATTTCAAATTGGCTTTTGAACATTTCTGCATTCATGCTGGTGGAAGAGCTGTGCTAGATGAACTAGAAAAGAATCTCCACCTCTCTGATTGGCATATGGAACCATCTAGGATGACTCTCTACCGCTTTGGTAACACCTCAAGCAGTTCACTTTGGTATGAGTTGGCATACTCAGAAGCTAAAGGAAGGATTAAGAGGGGAGACAGAACTTGGCAGATAGCATTTGGTTCTGGCTTCAAATGTAACAGTGCGGTTTGGAAGGCCATAAGAACTGTCGACCCGGCCAAGGAGAAGAATCCATGGATGGATGAGATTTGCCAGTTCCCTGTGGAAGTCCCCAAGGTCTCAGCCCTCTGATCAAAGAATTCTCTGCTATTTGGTTGCTCATGCATGAATATGAGTTATTATATCCATGTTCTAGCCGTGTCTTTGTTGACATGAACAGTTTCTCTAGTATCTGAAACTATGGTAGTTAATTTAATCCTGAGTTTTTATCCATCTTTCTTCTTTCCTCGTGGCACCATGTAGGTTGATGGTTCTGCTGCTTATTTGTGGTTGTAGAAAGCATGCATTCCGTAGTCTCTAGATATTAAGGGGGTATTCATAACTGAAAGTTAACTGGAGATTCTCCATATTGATTGAGGGCTGAATAATTTGTTTTCAACTCCTGCCGGGGAAACTTTTACGTAGAAGGTTGTTAGGTAGAGGGGATGGCTTCTCTTGTCGATGATTTCATGGTTTGGGATTACTTTGCTGTGTAACTCTTGATGAACTCAATGAATATAATTTATTTATTCTCTTACTGATTGATGTAAGAAAATTTATTGAACTGGAACAAGATTGTTTACCTTGCCTGAAATTCATATTTCCCAATTCTGTCAAGATTGGCTTTGTTCAAATTTCTTGATGGGAACATTGCACTGAAAACTGCATTTTTCTAGAGCTTCATATTTTGACAAGTCTGATAAAGCAATCATCTTCTCTTAGATTTGTACAGTTACTGCTGCTAAAGAAATTCCAGAATAAAGGAAAAAAATGAGACTTGAGTTGAAAAGAATCCACAGATGTTCCCATTTAAAATCCTCTTCTTCTACAAGCTTTGGCTACTCTGCAAACAGAAACAAAATCTTTATTAGAGCTTTGTTGAAAATGTGAAGGGAGAACAACTTTGTGTTCAAAAACACATTGTATTAAAAGTTTGTGTCAAGTGCTTTTGAGCTTGTTCTCTTATGTAAGCTGTGTTCGTTTTTTCCCCTTTTTTATCTGAAATTGAAAGCCTAGAATTTCAATAATGGAAAACGAGATACATACAAATGGTAACAATTAAGCTTAACTAGTTCCACTTTAGTGTTGAGAGATGGATGATCAAAATTGCCTTTGGGCTCAAAAGCATACATACACAGTGGTAAATCTTGAAGCTGCTTGAGCAGAGCCAATCAAAATTAAGCAGCTGATTGTAGTCCTTGAAAAAGAGGGGGAAAAAACGACGAAAAGAAAAGTATCAAGCTATAACGTATAAATAGATATTTGTATCCAATAACTAGAAAAAAAAAAATGGAGAGGGACTAAATCCGCCCTCTTCTAGTCTAAATTCACACCTCAATAAATTAATATTTAGTATTTAAACCAAAAAAAAAAAAAAAAGGAAGAAACCGTTCTCCTTTACTTCTAACACTTCATCCACGTTCTGATCTCTAGTATTTTCAAGTTAATTACATAAAACTCATAATATTTCTTCCTTAACTTCCTAACTAACGATTAAATTTATATCTTCACAACATGAAAAGATAATCAAATCTGTTGGTATACAATCAAGCATATTGGATGGGGGGGAAAAAATGAAAAAGGCTATCGTTTGCAATTAAAAAAAAAAAAGGGCAGTAGTGAAAAAAAATGGTTAATACAACTAACTTTTAGGTTAAGAGATGAGAAGGGACAAGAGAAAGGTAGGAAATATTCTTAAAATGTAAGAGAATGAGGGCATTTTTGTTTAAGTGTTATATATTAATTGATAAAATTATGAATATAGGTTGAAAGTGTGTGAATTTAGAGATTTTTAAAATTATATATTTAGCTCTCGAATAATAAAAATTTGATATATAATGCACAAAATACTCAAATTTTAGGTTTAGTTGGCAGTGGTAGCAGCAGTGATAGCAATCCCAATGATATTGAAGCTGAATCTCTTTTAGAAACAAAGAGTTTAATGAAAGCAAAGTTGAATCTCTTCTGGAAATTACATACTCTTAGATGGACAAAATTTTTATTGGCTAACTGCATCACATAAATAGGCTAATGTGATGTAGCGGATGCATAAAAAATTTCTCGGTAATAATGCAATAATCAATTAATTTAAAATACTTTTTATTTTAATTAATATTTTTATCTTCCTCTACACAAATAAATGATTATTTGATAGGGCTTAAATTAATCATATTTTTTCTAGTTATTTAAGACTATTTTGTGATACATTTTGTTCAATAACTAGTCACATTCCTTAATATTTGAGATTTTATCTTGGAAATGTATTTTGTACATTATTTTAAAATTTAAAGGTAAAATAAGATAAAAAACTTGCAAAACAGAATAGAGGTGGCGCCGGATAGGCCAAAGGAACCAACGCTGGCCACGTGCTGCTGGCATCCACTTCGAAGTAACGAAAAATCAGTAAAACGGAGCAGAACAGAATCGAACCGGCTGCAATCTGGAAAAGATTGCACGAAAATCAAGAAAAATCGACGAACAACTGGCGAAACAGAACACAACCGGCGCCGGCCCTAGTCAGGACAGGCGACGCCGGCTGTGACTTGATGCTGAAGCGGTGCCTTGATTTTCATGCATAGTTTTTGGCAAGTTACAGAGTTTTAACATCTTCCTACTTCTAGTCGGCCAAGAACACAAGAGAAACAAAATTAGACACTTCTAGAGCCTATAAATAAAGGAAAAATATAAGAAAAATGGGGGAATTCATAGATCATAACAGTAAATCACTCAAATCAAAGGAGTAATTCTACCAAATCAGGGAGGATTGCGTAAGAAGGTCTTCAAAGGAAGAAGAAAGAAGCTTATCTATGAGTGCTTTCTTTTACTTTGTTTTCTTTTTCTTGAACAATGATGTGTTAATTGTTTTATTGTAATTCAACATTATTTTCGGTATTCATGATTTTTAGAGTTATTTTGATCTTTGATTAATTAGTTGTTCTTCTTGGTATTTAATTACTTGTACTTATTACGAGATTAGTTGGTTGTTTATTTCCATTAACTTACTAGGCCAAGGGGGTTAATGGTGGTTTCAATTCATTAATTTCATATTCGTTGTCGATTAACTTACTGGACCATGGGGGTTAATTGATGAGAATTGGTAATTAAAAGTTAATTAATGTCTGCCGAGACTAAGAATTTATTGATTAATTTCATATTTTAAGTTTGCCGAGACCAAGAAAATTTAATCAAGGATTGTGTTTAATGCATCTTTTGGGTGAATTAGTTGAGACGAGACCAAGTAATGCTAATTTATCTAGAAAATAATGATTTCATAGATTGACCAAAGAAGTGAATCTATCTTAATCCTTCATGATGCTAAGAGAATAATTAATTATGATAATGATTAAGTACTTTAAGATCATGTTTGTCAAAATAATGGTTTAAGTTACATAATTCTCCATCATTGACATGTATATATTCTTTTATATTATATTATATTATATTATTTTAATTTTCTTTTTATTTTATTTTCACTTTATTGAGTCGGTTAAACAATGAAAGAAAAGTAATTAATGTATACTTGTTCTTGGAGGATCAACACTCATTTGAACCCTATGCTATGTTAATGATAAGTATGCTTGCTCATATGTGTAATTTGAGGTTAACGTTTTAATTTAAATTTTATTGGGAATGTAATTATTTTTATACCCAAATAAATACGCATGACGGCGCCTGTTGTGACCTGATGCTGAGGTGGTACCTCGATTTTTGTGTACAATTTTTGGTAAGTTGCAGAATTTTAGCATCTTCCTACTTCTAGTCGGTCAAGAACCCTAAAGGAACAAAATTAAGCATTTCTAGAGCCTATAAATAAAGGAAAAACACAAAAAGGGGGGGGGGAATTCATAGATCATAACAACAAATCACTCAAATCAAAGGAGGAATTCTACCAAATTAAGGAGGATTGCGCAAGAAGGTCTTCAGAGGAAGAAGAAGGAGGCTTGTCTATGAGTGCTTTCTTTCACTTTGTTTTCTTTTTCTTTAACAATAATGTGTTAATTGTTTTATTGTAATTCAACATTGTTTTCGGTATTCTTCATTTTTAGAGTTACTTTGATCTTTTGATTAATTGATTGTTCTTCTTGGTATTTAATTACTTGTACTTATTACGAGATTAGTTGGTTGTTTCTGTCCATTAACTTACTGGACCAAGGGGGTTGATGGTGGTTTCAATTCATTAATTTCATATTCGTTGTCAATTAACTTACTGGACTAAGGGGGTTAATTGATGAGAATTGGTAATTAAAGGTTAATTGATGTCTGCCAAGACCAATGATTCATTGATTAATTTCATATTTTAAATTTGCTGAGACCAAGGAAATTTAATCAAGGATTGTGTTTAATGTATCTTCTGGGTGAATTAGTTGAGACGAGATCAAGTAATGCTAATTTATCCAGAAGATAGTGATTTCATGGATTGACCAAAGAAGTAAATCTATCTTAATCCTTCATGATGCTAAGAGAATAATTAATTATGATAATGATTAGGTACTTTAAGATCATGTTTGTCAAAATAATGGTTTAAGTTATATAATTCTCCATATTTGACATGTATGTATTCTTTTATTTTATTTCTTTTTCACTTTATTGAATTGGTTAAACAATGAAAGAAAAGTGATTAATGCATACATGTTCCTGGAGGATTGACACACGTTTAAACCCTATGCTATGTTAATGATGATACGCTTACTCATATATGTATTTTGGGGTTAACGTTTTAATTTAAACTTGATTGAGAATGTGATTATTTTTATATGATTTTGATACCCAAATAAACACGTATCAAGTGTTTCCGGCGCCGGCTGCACTCTGAAAAAGATTGTGCAAAAATCAAGAAAAATCGGCGAACAACTGGAGAAACGGAATACAACCGGCGCCGGCCCTAGTCAGGACAGGCAGCGCCGGCTGTGACCTGATGCTGAGGTAATTTTCATGCGCGATTTTTGGCAAGTTGCAGAGTTTTAGCATCTTCCTATTTCTAGTCGGCCAAGAATCCTAGAGGAACAAAATTAGACACTTCTAGTACCTATAAATAAAGGAAAAACACAAGAGAAAGGGAGAAATTTGTAGATCATAATAGAAAATCACTCGATTGAAAGGAGGAATTCTATCAAATTAAGAAGGATTGTGTAAGAAGGTCTTCAGAGGAAGAAGAAGGAGGCTTGTGTTGGGCATCTCAGGCTCGTATCCTATACAACGTAGCGGAAGAATAAAACGAGATACCATTCCAGGACCCGCCTATGTATGGAAAACAAGATATAAAGATAATAAAGGTAACAGTTTTTTACCTTTGTTTGATCGTCTGAAGAATAAAAATTTCTTCTTCAAGTCGAGGTGCGATCCAGCAATCCTCTTGATCCAACTTCATGAGAGTTGAACATCTAACCACTATAATCACATTGTGTGATTATCTCTAATAGTAATCCACACAGAAGATACACTCAAGCACAAAGTTTTCTGTGCTAGCAGAACAACTAAGTGGCGGCTAGAGTTGTTTGCTTCAAGAGCAACGAGAGAGAGAGAGAAGATCGTGGCTGTTGTTTTTCGTGTCACTTACCATTAGCCAAGGTCACGAGTATATCACCCATATAACTGAAAAATCCTAGTGAAAAACTGAGATTCTAAAATAATTAGAAATTCCCTAATTATAATTGGAAACATCAAGTTCTCACAATTACAATTTGGATCACAAATTATAACTAATTATAATTTGTCCACAACAACTTCTCTTTCTCGCAATTAACCCCACTATGTTATCAAATAATATCTTGAGTATATAATCCTCTATTGTGTGTGATCTATTAGTTTTCCCAGTCAATTGGTAGAGAACATGAATTAATTCAAACGTATTTGAGATTAACAATCTATAATTAATTAGAATTAATCATATTAATTCTAATAAGGATTGATTTACTAATTCATCAATTAATAAACTCATATTTTCAGATCATGAGCGGTATCTAGAAATACATCATGACCACTCAAGAGTTTAGGAAATCAAGTGGCTTGACATGAACCCTTCAATAATAAACTTCAGTGCAATTAACTCCTTTCACCATACAATATCTCATTCGGTTTGGAGTACGGAATTAGTGCCAACTCCCTCCAGAATTAATTCTGAACCGAATACAATAGTACTTGTACCAGGAACCCACTACTCTAGATGTGTATCAATTGAAACTGTTTCCAATACACAATCGCCTTGGCCAAGGACTTCCTGAGTAGTAATTCCTACAAGTGGCCATGAGATATTCGCCCCTACTATTAGGAGTGGTGAATCCTTTATTGACCTTCTCAACTACTTTCGTTTACCTCACAATGTACCCAATATCCATCCCATAGGCGGCCCTCGATCAAGCTCTGGAGATTGGAATCAAAGTACAATGCTCAGCAAACAAAGTACCTTGGAATCTCAAGTCTAAGGATACTTGCACGTTTGCTATATTGAGATTATATCACTGGCACTAAATAGTTATCCATGTGATTATCTCAAAGTTAGGTCATCCAATGAACTTGTTCCCTTAACAAGAATCCATGTGTTAACTTTGAGTATCTCAATACTCATGGATATGAGAACCACCGCATGATCGAATCAAGAAGTCTAACACATGCTAGTCTTAACGCATTAATGATGCCCTATCTCATTAATTATGAAACCCCAACTAAAACCAACCCTAGAGTAAGGCGATCGGGATGCATATTATTTTCTTGCATGCATAAATATATTTTTGAATGATTTTATGTGCTTTAGAATTATAATTTATAGTTTAGAAATCGTAGTTGTGCTTACTGAGTAGGAAGGGTAAAATAGTAATTTTGCTTGAAGTGAAAATAGGGAGATAGCTTGAGGATTAAATAGGAAGAATATTTGGGAGAGAAAATAAGAATAAGAGTTAGTATAGTTTAGTGGTTAGAGCTTTAGAATTAAACTCTAAGGTTTTGAGTTCAAGTCCCATCATTTAAAAGATAGCATGAATAATTTTATTTTGTTTAAGGATTGGACTTTTCGGCCTTTGTATCCCATAAGTAGAACTAGGAGTGTTGTCCTAGGAGAGACATGAAGGGAATGTTCTGGTCCTATTCTTGTGCCTTAAAAGAATTCTTAAAGGATTCATGTCCTTCTACTTTCTAGCTTACCTTAATTCTTTATCAATTAAGTTGTTCAATTTATCCAAAGCCATTTTTATTTCCAGAAAATTCAACAAGGTTTATTAACCTTAGAATCTTGAAAATGACTCTTAGAGGATAGAGTATTGACTGAAAATGGGGAAGGAGTTAAGGAAGGTTCCCAAGAGAATTAATCTTCATGATTGAACCTTCAAACTTCACTCCATAAGTATTCATCTTCGTTATGGTAGCAGTCTGAAAATTTTCCAGCTTCTTGGTCAGACCAGCTTTCGAAAACTTCAGCCATTTTTCTCACTCAAATGCTGCCAGAAAAATAGCCAATTTTCTCAGCTTGAAGACTGAAATCCTTGGCCAAAATTCAGACTGCACAAAGTTGTGTAAACAAGGAAAAAAATCTTGGACAGTTTCGCATCTTAGCAGGCAAAAAACTAAGCTGTTTCTTCTAGCCTTCAAACCAGTAATTCACCTCTGTCTTTCCTCCATAAAGAAGGCTGGAAACCAGCCTTAAAAAACCCTCCAATACCTCTTCAAACTCACTGCAAGTCTGTTGGAATATTGCAGAAAAAACTACACAAAAATTTCAGCAAATCATTTGAATGAACAACCAGAAATTCCAACTTTACTCCCTCTTCAAACCTTGTCTGAAACTCGCTTCAATTTTCTATGAAACCAACCTTAGTCAGCCATGAACTGAATTTCATCACCTCCTCCATTGATCTGCACGAAATGAACACTATAGCCACTCCTTAAATTCCTCCATCAATTACTCCAATCAAGTTCCCAATTAGAATTCAAAATTTCAGCAAATTGCTCCATGAAAACTTCCATGAATTAAGCTTCAAATAACCAGAAATTCTCCCACCCTTACACTCAGAATTTCAGCCACCCTATAGCTTCTTCAAACCTCATTCATCTCAGCAAAACCCCAACAAAATCCAGTCAGTCATAGCAGTTCCAAAGAACCTCCATCAATCAAACCACTCTACCATATCTTCTACTTTAATTCACTTCATATATTACTCCTTTTGAATTTTAAACAACCAACTTTCCCTCTTTCCCCTAATCTGAAAATCCAATCATAAGAGTTCCTCTAACTATTCGACCAACATCCTTCAGCAAATTTCATCTAGCTTTTTCTCCATTCTCTCTATTTCTCCAAGAACACCAAGAACACCAAAAACACACACCACCATCCTCCAAGCCTAAGACCACTCCAAACCTCTCCAATCCCTTCCAAAAACTCCAGATCACGTCAACTCACCCTCTAGAGTCTATTTCTGTATTTTATAACATCAAACATTGAAAACAAAATTCTGCTATTGTATCAAAAACTAGAATTTTTCTTGAAGATTCAAGAACTCTCTCAAGGTGACCAAGAACAATTTTGATCATCTTCTTTCCTTTAATCTTTAAACATAATATACTAATGTTCTCTCTCTCTCTCTCTCTCTCTCGGCAGAAATGGTTGTTTCAACCATGACTGTTTCTCTTCTTCTTCCTTGGACGATTCAAGTCTCCTACACGTGTGGACCTCCTTGGATCTTCAACAAGATTGTCATCAACTAAGTATTTCTCTTTAACCCTCTTTTCAATTCTAAAAATCATGTCTTTTAGATGTTATTAGAAAATGATAGAATATGATTAGAGATTGAGTATGTGTCGGTATGAAGGAATTGAGATTAGAGCATGATGATGTTTTGTCATGGTTGAGTGTTATGAAATTTTGTGGTTTGTTGCATGCTCTTCATGTCGTGAGTAAGTATGGATGATTAAGCATGGTAGATATTATGTCACCTTTGGTGAATATGATTTTATGTTCTTGTATTCTTATTGAACCCATGCATATGATTATGCTTAGTAAAGATTTAGCCATATGCTAGTAGGTATGGATTTAAGCCTTTATTCATAAATGGAATGGTTTGATGATTGATGTTGGATTTTATGTTCATGATTATTGTTAGCAATAGGAGAATTATGATCATGACCTTGTTGATCCTAGATATTTTAATTAGTCAATTTTATTACGTTAATCAAAATTAAGACTATATTTTCCCTCAATAATTTCGAATGCCTTGGAGTTGGAATATTAAATAAAATAGTGAAAATTTAGCCAAATAAATGATATCTTTTGTTAAAAATAATATATATAAATATTTATATAATAATAATAATAATAATATTATTATTATTATTAAATAAGGCATTTTATAGAAATAATAATAATAGGTAAAAGTAGCCAAAGCCACAACACCTCATAACATTTAAGGATTCACTCAATTCCAAATACAAACACATAAAAACACAGAAATAACTTGAACTTACATCTGCAGATTCATCATTCACATCCTCTTGCATCTCTTCTGTCACTTCATTTTGATTTTCTTCTTCAGCCATACTGATTATCCCATTCTTAGAAACCTAAAAGTTCAGATAATAACAGCAAATCAAATAAAATTAAAGCACAAAGATCAAACGAATTCAAGGTACTTAATATTATACTAATGTGTATATCAGTGGGCAAACATTATACCAAATGGGTCAGTTCTCTAATAAGCTACATATGGCAAATGTGTACATTTTAAATGACTACACTTTCTGAGAATGCATGCCATACTAGAGATTTATATCATAATTTAAAATTAAAATTAAAAATTTAAGAACGATATATCCCATCAATCATAAAAAATAGTAAATCAAACAAATCATCAAAGTACCTGGTGTTTTGTCAAGCGCCTGCGTATGGCTCTGGTTTTCTTAGGGCAGATATCAAGTGGCAAGTACTTCTTATTCTTGTAAGCCTCTCTCAGCACTACTTTCTACTTTTGAGAAATCACCGTCATCAGTTGAGCAATTGACAACCTCACCACCTTTCTGCAACCACACACACATATATTAGCATTTTTCAATCAACTACAAAGACAATTATGAGATTGACGAAATATAACTGAAATTTACCCTAAATTAGGCTTCCGCTATAGTTGTAAATTTCTCTCAATAAGTCATTTTTTATGCCCATCTCATCGAAGCTCATATAGGCTCCATGCCTTTTGAAGTCTCGAAGAGTAAGGACCCATCACTTTCTACCGCTAACAGTTGCTATTTGCTTGGTCAAAACAATAGAACAAAAGGCGTTCACATCTACTCAGATCTATGTAGAATAGATTTGAGCGTTTCATCCACTCAGATCTTTGTCATCTCCTTTAGATTCTTGAAATGCAGATTCTTCGAATGCATTATCAGATTCTATGATTGAAGGGTTCTTTGCATCCTTGAGGAGTGAGTAGTGATTGAAGGATTATAGCCAGTGAATGTAGACAACAAATCGAAAAGACAAAATGGGAGTAGATGAGAGAATTGAAGAGCCGAGGAAAGAGTCAAGAAATGATAAACAGAGCCGATAGGAAGCCGAATTGGGGGTTGCGTTTGTTTAGGTGGAGATGCCACCACCCAATTTGCCGCCATCCTTCTTAACCTTTGTTAGCCAGATGACACCGTGGACTATATCGTGATAGGTTCTTGGGAAGATAAGGCCTACAAGGAAGCTGTGAAATACAGCAAAACTAAGGTTATTTGGAGTGCCAAACAATGGCTTTTCACCTAGGAAATGGATTCTGAAATGATAGGGGAGATATGTTGGGTTGTCTTTTGAAAGATACGGAAAGATGATAAGTTGGGAGGGGTTTTAGAAAGGTGTTGTGAGTAAAGAAGGAAGGGGAGGCACATGTGGAGAGGCTAACGTAGTTGTAAAAAAATTACCACGTGTCATGCTATAAATCCATTTCAAAGTATAAATGACAAAATCACAACCTTCTCCTTTGGCGCTTATAGGTAGATATATATATATATATATATATATATATATATATATATATATATATATATCATAAAGATACCATAAATCAATTGGACATTTATTTAATATCAATTTGGTAAATAAATTTAAGTTCACAAATGAATACTAATAAACAGATAGGCATTTAATCATTAAATAAAGATTCAGAAATATTTATGTAACAACAGTTGGTATTAACTATAGGTTCATGAATAAGTCTTAAATAATTACTAGCAGCCAAATTTACATTTATACTAGTTATCAGCAATTAGCCAAATTAATTAACCCAAGTTTCTATCAAATTAGCAACTAATTTTAATAGGTAAATAGTTAGTAATTAAATAAACACATAATTATATAGCAAATAATAATCGAATAAAAGATAAGGGTTTTTAAAAAATAATTCAAAATAATTTAATATTTTATCTTAACGTTTTAAATAAATGTAGTTAATGATCAAATAGATCCTATCGACAAGAATTGGTATTTAGCTAACAATATAGTAATAAATTAACGGTGGATAATGAACTAATACATGGAAAAATAACTAATTAAGTGAGTAAGTGATTTCTTAATTCAATAAAACCCCATGAGAATTAAAAATATTAATTGTATAAAATACGTCAACCATCCCTATTAGTGAACAAATCGCTCTATTCAACACCTCCGAAGTCCTACGCATACAATTCTTCAATTCAAGTCATGGTCTCCAAATCATGTAGCTATGAATTAAATAATACAAAGGCCCCAAGCATATCATTATTATTTTATTTTACAACATGATGAAGTGAAAGCATAAATACATCCATTTGCACAACACACGCCAAGCCGGATTATATTGATTCACCCACGTCGTTAATTTTAAGGGAAATTCTTGAGTACATTGTTGTACGTGCATCGAATAGTTTAAATGATTATATTACGCGCATTAAAAATTATATAATAAATATTATATTGTTATGAATTATTGGAATCTCCATTAATTAGTGGAGGCTCCACTAATTATGGATTTATGTGAATTATTAGAAGATTTTTATGGATGTCCACCATTTAGTGGAGACACCATTAATTGAGATTAGTTGAAGATGATGTATGCCATGATGTATTTCACTAATTAGAGCTCTATAAATAGAGCTATTCTCTAAGCTTGTAATACACCATCATTTTGTGAAAGAAAGATTGGAGAAAGAATTGTGAGAGAAAGAAAGAGAGAAGTTTGAAGAGAAATTCTTGTGCAAAGAATAGTTAGAATTTTCTTAGTGTGTAGTGTGTAGATTTTATTCTAACACTACCCTAATTTTATAATATTATATATAATTTTATCAATATATAATATAAATATTCAAAATATCTTATATAAATACCGTATCCACGCAAAAATTTCCCAAATTTTAGACTCAACAAAAAAGGCTTCTCCACAAGCTCCCAGATTATTTACTGACACAATCGCCTTTTACAAAAAAAAAAACATTGTGAGTAGATCTCCCCCAAGTAGACCGGGATTTCCCACAGAAAAACACCCATGGTTTCGCACGAGCAAGGGACACGATCACATTAAAAAAAAACACACACATCACACGGTTAAAAGAGAGTAAGGAATCCGAGAATTACAGGATATGAAAAGCTGGATTTGGCTTGCCTTGAGAGTCCAAGATTGCTAAGCCTTGGTAGAGTCGGGTGTGTTGCTGTCTCTTGCTTCAGTCGAAGTGAGTAAAGAGTGGAGAAGATGTAGGTGTTTTCTGGATTTCGGCAGAGAGTAAGGAAAAGAGAGAGTAGAGAGGAGAGAGCAGAGAGCAGGGAGGCCGAGAGGAATTCTCGTTGTGGGTATGAGTATTATTTTGGCTGAAGAGAATTAGGGACTAGGCTTTGGGTGTTTTGGTTCTTAGGTGAAGTAACGGTGGAGGAATATTAGGTGATTAATGGGAGCAAAGAAGGAAAGTGTTCAGCTCTTGAGGAAATGATTGAGAAGGAGAATGGAGGAAGGTCTCTCGGTCTCAAAGATCTTGCTTGTGCGCAAGGTACCTGGCTTCAGGAAAGAAGAAAGAAAAAACGATAAATATAAGAAGAATAAAGGGCTGCTGTTTCGATGCTCTTGAAGTGGAAGGGCTGAATGGCCTGATGTTGTTGTCTTGGTTTTGAGAGGGGAGGAGGTGCTGCTGTACGCTGCAGTGATTTAGGGAATGGCCAAAACCTGTAGTGCTTTACTTTCCAATGCTGTTTCGGTTTATGCAGCAGAAAAGGGTCTGAACTCTTTTAGGTGAAAAGCTATTTTCCAGTTATGTTTAACTGAATGGAGAGTTTGTCCAGTACACTCTTGGCCGAAATCTTGGAAACCTATAAGGAATATATTTATTTGAGTTTTGAAATTAAATCTTAGGAAAAGGTGGAAGGTGCGGTTAACTTGGAAAAGAATGGAATTGCCAGCAATCCTAATTGACGAAATTAGTGATTGCTTGGGCATTCACGGAGGGAAAAGGAAAAGAGAGGAAGTTTGAAAAGGAAATAAGAACATACCTCTCCTAGAAGCTCCTAATTTTCGGATGCTATGGAAGAAGAAATAAAGACGGAAATTCTAGCTTTGGAAACAAGATAACTTCTCTATTAATTTAGCTAATATGAGGTTGGAGAAGTTAAGGCTTGATTGAACGGCTGCCATGATGGGTGAAATCGAGATGGAAAGTATCCATGTAGGGGTAAATAATATACAATGGAGCTGGGGTTCAAGGAGCTCAAATATTGAAGATCCGTGATAAATATGGTATGTGCGTCCAGCTTGGCAACGTCCTCACTCACCAAAATATGATGTTTAAACCGTTATATTTGAGACAATAAAATTGGTTTGGACCGATGCTCTATAGGGTGGACTAATTATAGAAAGCTTGCAATAGTAAGGTATGCATATATTGAATGGAAAGATTTTAGCAATAAATCTTGGTGGAACATTCTCCTATCCTATGATGGAAATGGCAATTAAGGTTCTTGCAGGTGCCGACTTAAAAAGGAAAGAAGAAGTGTATAAGAGAATGTTCAAGTAAGAATTAACCATTGATTCCTCAGCCTATTAATAGCATTTCATCACTCCTACCAATAACCTACTACTGTTCTTATGCCTTGAATGAACAGCAAAATTCCTAAGTACTAGAGTCCGTCTCCTAAATTTCTTCTTTAGCATAATTAACTACAAGAGGAGGTAGAAAACACTCAAATAATGCATGTAAGCACAATGTAGTAACTTGATTTAATGAGCAAAATATGTCGGCCACCCTTGAACTTTCACAAATTTTGATTTTCACCATCGAACTTTAAAATGTGTGATTTTAGCTCTCAAACTTTTAAAACACCTAAAAAATAGCCCCTTTAACAATAAAAGCTCAAGTACAATACAAAATTATCAAATTTTAGTTCTCATTTCCCCATTTTTAATTTCTAAAATATTATTCTTCAACTTTAATCTCACTCTCTTCTCTTCGAATTTCTTCATTTATCAACAACAATTTTAAGATCTAATTTCAAACCTTTTATGAGACTCAATAATCTTGAGATTATTCTTTCACACTTTTTTGAATCTAACCGTACAATAAAAATAACATATTTTACCCTTTAATAAACAAAATTAAGACATAAAGATGAAGAAGAAAAAAAACTGATTTAGTTATTGAGGAATAGTAATTTTCTTGGCATCTCTACAGGAAGGAAGAATAAATTTGAAAGTAAAAGTGAATTATCAAAAAAAAAAAAAAAAAAAAAATTTAAAAAGAGAAGTGAAAAACATGCAAGTCGCAGTAGTCTTTTCCTGTCATATATAGAAGTTACTTTATAAGAATTAGAAGGATGATATCACATTGTGAGAGTTGAGTAAATGAAAATACCTATAAAATAGATCATGTGGAAGTTATATGATGAACTTCTGCGAGTACTTAATAGTTTTAATTAATGGAAGAGATAATTCGAAGAGAAGAGAGCGAGATTAAAGGTAAAGAATAATATTTTAGAGATAAAAATGGGAGAATGAGAGCTAAAATCTAGTAATTTTGTATTGTACTTGAGCTTTTATTGTTGAAAGGGCTATTTTTTATGTGTTTTAAAAGTTCGAGGGCTAAAATCAAGTATTTTAAAGTTCGAGGGTGAAAATCAAAATTTGTGAAAGTTCAAGGGTGGCTGACATATTTTGCCCTAGAATTTATACCCATTTGAATTACACCCAAGACATGTAAGATTCGTAAGATCAAGAATAATTTACACTAGAATATAGATGATGCAATGCATGTTCCCAGGTGTATTAAGGTGGGGTTTTACAGGTATGTTCTCTATTTAGAGTTTATATTCATGGTTGGATCTTCATTCACTTGAATTATGGATTCTAAAACCACTGATCATGTCTATAACTCTTTGTAGGGGTTAAGCAAGATAAGGAGACTCAGTAAGGAAGAGCATGTATTTCGAGTTGGCAATGGAGCCAAATTATGGGCGGAAGCAGTGGCAGATTTGACATTATGTTTTGATTTGCATTAGATCCTTGTTTTAAATGCTATTTTATACGTTCTAATTTTCAAATAGAATTCAATTTCAATTTCTAAATTGATGAATCATGATTATTCTATTTCTTTCCATTTCAGTGTTACTATTAGTAAAGATAGATACTTTATTTATTCTAGAAACATATATGGAAAATTATTCTATTTGAACTCTAGAAGTCATCAAATCAATAATACAAAAATGGAACTAATTAATAAGAAAAGAAAGACCACACTAAATGATTCATATTTATGGCACCTTAGATTGAGATATATTAATCTAATCAGATTTAGAGACTTATCCATAATGGGCTTATGGGTTCATTGAGATTGGAAAGGTGGTCTATGTATGAATCATGCTTTAAGGAAAAGATGACCAAAGGTGGAAAAGGCTAAGAAAATACTGAGCATTGTTCATAGTAATGTTTGTAGCCCAATGACTATACCAGTTAGAAGTAGATACGAGTACTTTATTATATTTACTGATGATTAATTATGCTTTAGTTATGTTTACTTGATAAGGCATAAGTCTAACACTTTTAAGAAATTTAAAGATTATAAGGTTGAAGTGAACAATCGAATAGGTAAACAATCAAAGCATTAAGATTAGATCGTAGAGGAGGATATCTTGTTGGCGAGTTTAAGAATTACTTGGTATATCATAGTATAGTATTTTAGTTAACTACTCCTAGGGTACTCTAGCAGAATGGAGTAGTTGAGAGAAGGAATAAACTTTACTTGAGATAGTCGAAGTATGATGAGTCATGTATCTCTTCCTATATCCTTTTGGAGATATACTTTAGAAATGACATTATACATTCTAAACTTAGTACCTTCCAAATTGATGCCTAGGACTTCTTATGGGATGTGGACTGGACATAAGCCTAATTTGAATCATCTCAAAATATAGGGATGCCCAACTTTTGTACTAATTAGAAAAAGTAAGTTTGAATTAAGATTAGAATTATGCTATTTCGTTGGATATCCATAAAAAAAATAAAAAAATAGAGGTGGATATTTTTATCATCCTAAGGAGCAAAGTGTATTTGTAAGCACTCATGCTAGATATTTAGAGGATGATCAGAGGATGTCTACTAGTGGCTGAAGTCAACTGAAATTAGAAGTGAGTACATTTACATCTTAAGTTTTAAATACCCTAATTAAAGAACCTATAGAGACATAACTTGGCATTCCTATACAAGCAGAGTCTCGTCGTAATGGGAAAGTTACTTGAGTTTTAGAAAGATGGAGGAGAGATCTTTGATTTAGTTTCTGAATCTCAAGAACAAGATTCTATTAGATATGAAGAGACAATTGCTGAGCTTGACATAGACATATGGCTAGAAGTAAAGAATATAGAGACAGAATCTACGTATATTAATTAGGTGTCACTACATTTGAAGGGATTAAACCCATAGGGTATGAGTGGGTAAACAATAGAAAAAAATAGAGTAGATGAAAAGGTTGAAACTTTCAAAGCAAGGCTGTTATAAAATGATATACTCAGAAAGAGTGAATCAATTATGAGGAAATATTTTTACTAGTAGCTATGCTTAAATCCATCAGGGTTATCTTTGTCATCACATGCCATTATAACTGCGAAATATAGCAAATGGGTATTAACACAATTTTTCTTAGTGGCAATTTTAGTGAAAATATCTATATGGCCCAATCCTTTATTGTTGAAGGTTAAGAACATATAGCCTGTAAGTTTAAGAAGTCCATTTATGTACTAATTTACAGGACTGATGATTTGGTTCAAATCGGATACACAGACTCAGACTTCCAGTAGATAAATATAAAAGTGAATCTAATAGTGGATATATGTTCACTTTGTTTGGAGAAGCAATTTTATGGAAGAGTGTTAAACAATCATGTATTGTTGATTCTACCATGGAAGTTGAATATGTGATAGCTTTGGATGCATCTAAGGAGGCGGTTTGACTCCGAATGTTCTTAACTTGGAGTTGTGCCAAATATGAACAAGCCATTCATAAGATTTTATAATAATTTCGAAGCAGTATCATAATGTAAAGAACCTAGAAATTATAAGAAAGGTAAGCACATTGAGAGGTTTCACTTAATTTGGAAATTCGTTTAGGAACGGTAGATATTAGTTAATAAGATTTTCCTTAGAGAACGATCTGACCGACTTATTTATCAAACCTTTGACAGAAAAAGTGTTTCTTCTATACTTAAATGCCTTAGGAATAGTCACGTATAGACTATCTTAGTTTTTGTGTTGCAAATGGGAGATTGTTAGAAATATTCTAACAAAGACTAAAAAATTTAATAAAGATATTTATTTTGCAATGATAATAATATTTCTTTTATGAGTTTGTATTCACATTTACATAAATGAAGGTGCAAATATGTTAGTAAATAATCTATATATTGGTTCGTGCTTCACAGTAAGATATAGATCATGGATACTTAATATACAGGAATGGGTTCTTGATTGTAAGTAATAGATATATAGGGTGGTCTATAAACCATCGTATTACTAGAGTAAATACAAAAATAAAATAAAAAAGTGTCGTATTAAGTTAAACAAATACGATGGCTAATAAACCGTCTTATAATCTAAGGCTAAATATGACAGTTAGAATGATCTGTCTTATTATTTTTGTTACATACGACAATTTTTTAGCAAACCGTTGCATTTGTCTTAGCACGTTGTCATATTTTACTATAGAATAATTACGACGGTATCTAATCGTCATATGTTATTGTTCAAATAGCATGGTTTCTGTAACAATCATTTATATTCAGTTTAAAACAACGGTTTTTTTGCCGTCATTGTTGGTTTGAAGTACAACAAAACTCTTTTATAACAATTCAAATTGTATCCGATTATCTTTAAATTTGATTATAATACTTTTTTCAATGATTTTAACAAATATAATGATTGTATCTTTAATTTGATATGTGTTTGGTTTTCAACATATTAGGGTTTTTGGCTCTTGTATAAAGATTGTGCTATTGTAGCAAAATATAACCGATTACTTTTAAATTTGATCATAACATATTTTTTAGTAATTTTAAAAAATCTAATGGTTGAATCATTAATTTAATATCCTTATATTTATATATGCACTAGGTTTTTTTGACTATTTTATAAAGATTATATAGATAAATGTGATAAAATATAACAAATTTGCTTCAATTTTGGCCATCAAACTTACTTCAACTACTTCATGAATGCATCTAACGGTTGGATTATTGATTTGTCAGGCAAAATTTCCTATATATCTTATGTCTTCATGTATTTGTACCTAATTCATATATAATAGAGATTCTATGTTACAATTGCTTTATGATAATAAATATATATGGCAAATAGATTTCGATTTAATTTGATTTTGACTATTTTATTTCTATGTTTATAAATAATATAAAATATATATATACTATTTATGTGTGTGTGTGTGTGCATGCGTACGTATGTACATACATACATACACACACACACACACACACACACACACACACACATACATACATACATACATACATACATACATACATACATACATACATACATACATACATACATACATACATACATACATACATACATACATACATACATACATACATACATACATACATACATACATACATACATACATACATACATACATACATACATATAAACAAATAAATATAATTTTGGGAAATATTTAAGAATTGATACAAATATGACTATGCAAAAATGACGGTTTACAACTGTCGTAGTGTAACATCCCACACCCTAGATACCTAGATAGGGCAGGATGTCGCCCTGTCCAAAGGACAAAGGGTTTTTATAACGAGGTATAAATAGAAAAAAATTGCTAAATAAAATTAAAGGAATAATTTCATTACATCCGGAAGCAAAACTTATACAAGTCTGAAAAATCAAAATTAACAAACGTCTCTTGAAATAAATTCAAAACATAAATAAATAAATAACTGGAGTTCATCTCCAAATGCTTCACCCTACTTAGTATAATCAATCCCCTGAAATCATGATATAAAAGGTGTGAGATTGACATCTCAGTAAGTCCCGTGTGTGCAAGTGTTAATTGAAACCATTTCGTGTATGCAGGTTTATCCAAATCACAAAATCGTGTTTGAAAGTCAATTTCACCAATAACAGTTATACAAAGGAGCCTTTCTCAATAAATTCAAAATAGTTCACAATAAATCACTGTTTCATCACATTCATAATTCGTTAAGTAGGGATTAACAAATGATTTAACAATATAGTAACACAATCCATATCATGGTTACCACCATGATAGCTTCCCAATGTATTCTTTCAACAATGGGCAGTGGGGGATCCACCCACTAGGTGAGATACTTCTCCATCTCTACACCCAACATTTTGGTTGTCCAATTCGGATCAACAATGTCCACATGGATCAATATGTTAGCACGGACGGCCTGACTAAGTAGTACTGTCACCTCTCTAAATTGAGTTCCTCTTCTAGAGGTGGCCTCCTGCCAGAAGACTCACTCTTACTCTTTGAGACTAGTACTACTAGCCTACCCTCGTTGAGTACTCAACACTCCCCAGTTAGGGGCAGAATCATTTTTCCTTTTTGAAAGTGTTTGATTAGTTTGATTACAAGACGTGGTTTTTCGTAATAGCGTTTTCAAATCGTTTAACAATAGTGTAAAAAATCATTTTTGAGTTTGAATAATTAAAATTTAGTAAATTCGTTTTGAAAATAAAACATCCACGTTTTCAGTCTAAGTATCACAACAATCCATTATAACTCATCATTTTTAGTTAAGTCTCAATCTTTGCGTCAAAACATCATATTGACATCAATTCCAAATAATATTGTAAAAATTGCTTGCAAACATATAACTCGTATCAAAATAGTTATGCAGAGACTTACCTAGATATTCTCAATAATCAACTAAAGTGATACTTGATATCTTTTTCACTTTCTTCCTTATCTAGAATCAATGATTCTATACTTAGAACCCAAATATGCATCCACTTATCTTTTCATGCATCATGAATGTCTATGATCATACTAATCATCTAATTCATCCATAACACTTAGGTGGATTAATTCATTAAATTACCTCCATGCTTTCTATGGTCATATATCTCACCCATGCATGCTTACACTCGGCTCACATCAACTTATATAATGACCCCCTTAATCAACTACCATCAATTCCATATATTAACCATAATTGCACCAAAAGATCGCATCTTTGTTCGACATACAATAGTTCGAGGTCATCATAGCAATATTTAACTATGCTTTACTCCTTATACACCTAGTTCACAATATTGCACCATCAAACCTCATCAATTCTATCTATTCATGCTTTTCATGCAAGACTTCATGCATATTAGCATTACTATAAGGTCAACCTTATTTAAATCAGTAAAGTTAATTCTTAAATACCTCTTTGACGGCACAACAAGAGCAAATGTGGTGCCTTTGGTGCTTGATGGAGTTTACTTTAGAAAGAAGAGTCGAGTGGTGGCTCTTGGTTTCCTTGATTCGAAAATCACAAGATGATAGGGGTAACTCAGTTCCATTTGGTTCGAAATTTAGGAGAAAAGAAGAAGAGGAATTGAATAAAATTTGAAGGGGTTTGAAGAGTTGCTTACCTTGCTCTTAGGGTTTGATTTTAGTGGAGATTGGTGTTGTTTTGGCCGAGTTATTGGTGGGGGTTGGTGGCTGGAATTTCTGAGCAGAAGAGGGTGTTTAGGAATTAATAGAGTTTGATCTTGCTTCAGTCTCTTGATCACAAGAAGGAAAAGATGAAAGCTTTTGTCCCTATTATTGTAGCTGAATTCTAGCAAGGTTTAAGGGGGTTTAGGGCTGGTTTTTGGTGGCTATTTTTTTGTTGTTATTGTGGCCACAATAAAGGAGGAAAAAGAGATGAAAGAAGCTAGTTTTCTGCCTTCCTCTTGGACGAAATTGGGAGGAGGAAAGAATAGGGTTTTGCGAGTAGCTTTTGCCTAAGATAAGAGGGAAGTTGAGTAAGGAAAAGTTAGAATTTTCGTTAGTGTGTGTGTGCGTGCGTGTGTGTGTGAACAGTGACAAAAATTGATGGGAATGAGGAAAAATTTCTGGTTTTTGATTAGCTTAAAAGAACCTTGATTGATTAGGATCACTTAGGAAAGTTTCCATCTTTATTTAGGGAACTTGAAAGGAAATAAAAACTTATCAAGGTGGTGGCTAGGGTTGGTTTTATTCCAGAAAATTCAGTTAATAAAAATGGGATGTTGATCCAAGAATTAATTTAGATAATGTCCTAATTTATTTTAAGCAAAAACAATTAATTGAGGAATAGTCATATTAGGTGATAAAATCTAGATTCCTGGAATAAAGCTGAAATTTTCTTTCCTTAAACACTAGCTTTCGAGAATGTCATAAATCTTGGGAGAATATTTATTTCCTTTAAAGCTTTGGACAAGATTTCTTTATTTCCAAATAAACTCTTTTAGAGGGAACAACTTTGGGAAACTTTCATTCTTTTGAAATTAGTAGCTATAATACGGTTTCCAAAAGAAACGTTTCTATAATCTTCTTTCCATAATGAAACTCTTAAGTAAGATCTTTGAAAAATTCTAGATGATAAAATAATTAAACTTCCTAAAAGTTTAAAATAAAATATTAATTAGAGAATATTAGGAATTTAATTTATATTAAATTCTTTTTAATAAAACTCAAAATAATAAAAAACCCCTATTTTAGGAAATTGGAAAATAAGAAGGCAGCAGCCCCTAGGATTTTCGACCAAGGGAAGGGAAAATAAGGGAAAAAAGGTTTATCAAAAGTGAAAAGAGAAAGGGTTTGCAATAGTTGGGATTCAAACTCAAGTCACCAAAGAATACACACCAAGCTCTAACCACTATTCCATAATAATTCTTGGTAAATATTCCCCTAATAAATTTCTTTGATTCCTACTCACTTGCTTCATTCTCTTTCTAATAAATTCTTCTCAATAAAATAAAACTCAACTAATTCAAATAATACGAAAATTAATTCATGTAACAATAAACTGATATTTTCATGAAAATAGTTCAAATCATTAGTATAAAACAATGTGACATGCATGACTTTTCCCCATATACTAAAGGTGTTCTAATATGGGGTATTACCACTATTGGAAAAAGGCTGATTACCAACTGTCAAATTCTATTGGTGGGTGTCCAATTTCTGTTGGTAATACTAGTTTACCAACAAATTCCCAACTGAATTTGGTCTATAGGTAAAACGTTTGTTGGAAAGTATTACCAACAAGAGATTTTTAAGTCTGTTGGTAATTACCAACAGAGTTTATTGTTGGTAACATTATATTTCAGTTGGTAATGATTTTTTTTTTTAGAGTTAAGTATTTTCTGTTGGTAATTTTATTACGTTACCAACAAACTAATGACGTCGTTGGTAAAGTTGTTGGAAATTTTCGAATTGTGTATTTTGTTGGTATTTTTTCCAATTGGTTGTTTAATTGGTAATGTTGTTGGTAGTTTGCCAACGATTTCGTAGTTGGTATATTTATGTTGTTGGTAATTATTATTCATTACCAACAAACGATTTCGTTGGTACTTAGTTGGTAAATGTCGAAAAAGAAAACGCGTATTGATAGCTTACCAACTACAATTTAGTTGGTACTGCAAACATATTCTGTTGGTATATAGCAACAGATAAATCCGTTGGTAAATCGTTGCAAGGTGTTGTTGTTACGTACCAATAGTGATTTGTTGGAAATCACTTATAGATTGCTGTTGGTATGTACCAACTGATAAATCTGTTGGTATGTACCTGCAATTTTGTGTTGGTAATTTCTGTTGGTATGTAGCAACAAATAAATCTGTTGGTAAGCACCTACAAATTTGTATTGGTAAATGCCAACAGATTTTTTGTTGGTAAGCACCTGTAAAATTTAATTGGTATGTACCAAAAAATTGTTTTGTTGGTACGTACAAATAGCTTTTTATTGGTAAGTAGAATTACATGATCACTATTTAATCCATACACATATTTAATAAAGCAATTCTACATAATATTAAAAGTACATCCATACCAAAAGTCATACATCCATATTGAAAGAACATCAATATCCATAACCAAAGTACATCAAACTCTGATATGGAACAAAAATCAGATAAAGTAAATTTGTTATAAGCTTAAAACAATATTTTATTTCAGTAGTCCAAAATATGAAATAAATTTAAGATCCAACTCGTGAAGCATCCTCTCCCTTGAGTTCCTTGACTTCTGATGTTAAAGATTTCACCTCGGATTGCAAGCGTTCATTCGCTTCTCGTAGTTCTTGAATAGCCTTGTATAATGATTCATCAACACTTTGCAATTCTGTCCTTTGGACATATTCTGTAGACTGTGCTGACGAACAAGATGAAGATGATGACTTGTATGTAGTAGATTTTTCGAGGCAGCTCAAACTGAGGGATCCCATGCCATAAACTGTATTACCCTTTTTTGGTGGTCCTACAACTCGCAACCAAACATCAACCTTGTTAACTGGTTTTGGTTGCTCCCCTTCAGGTGTTTGATTTGTTATTAGCTCCGTCTCTTTTTGTAATTCCTCTTGGTACCTTGCCTATAACAACGACAATAATATAGTATCAATAATAAGCCAATATTTATACATGCTACTAAAATAGTCCCAACAAAACAGCCTCCAAAAAAATAGCCCCAACTAAGAACAAGTTTCCTCCAACCCTAAACAAGAGGACAAGAACCCCCCTCACTGTAGCCACTTCACTCACATTTTTCCAACTATTTCAATTATATTTTTCCAACCCTAAACAAGAGGACAACAACTCCCCTCACTGAAGCCACTTCACTCACATTTTTTCCAGCCACTTAACTCAAAATTTTCCATGTAGTAGTATTTTACCACTCAATTCATTGATAAAAAATCAACTCCCCTAAACAAACAACAATCAAACCAATTGTTCCAACACAAGTTTCAATATACCCAACACTATTTCAACCCACACTTCACAACTTAATCAAACAATCGACATACTCCTCCTCATAATTGCTACAACAGAAACTTAACAATCTACACTTCAAAGCTCAAATCACTAGCCAACCAACACAAATGCAGTAATTAACCAACACAAATCAAGCAATAAAACTTAACTTCTCTTGTGAAGTTTAATAGTATAAAACTAGTATCCAGTCAACTCTAACTCAAGTTTAACATTTCACATCAAAGGTAGCTCAATCATATATCAATTTAAACTCAACAGGCAAAATCATAATGCAGCACAGTCAACTTAATTCAATTCAAATTTCAGAGCCAATCTCAATACCAATTGCACAATCTAGTCCGTAGTAGTTTAACCATTCACACAATACCAATTAAATTCTCTGTCTAATTATAACACCAATCCTTAACAATTAAAAATTCAAACTGCTGTGGATTACTAGTTAATATTGTGGAAATAATAATTTCATTGGATCCCCATTAAAATAACACCGCAATCAGATTAGATCTCGTAAAACTAAAAGTAGAAATATGTTGATCTTGTACTTCAATAGATATGACACTTATGTATATTTCCTCAGATCGCTTGTCAAAAAAGACAAGTTTTGGCACCTCTGGCAGCTCCTCTTCCCCCTCTAACATTAGTCTTTCTCTTTTTATTGCTTGCTCAACCTCATCTTCAATGTTTGTTATGTGAGTGAAGACATAGATGTCCATCTGTGAATATTCTCTATGGTATTTCTCCTACGAAATCGTCATAACATATAAGTTGTAATGTATTATACATAAGAACAATAATTACAAATATATTTCAAATAATGAATTAAAAGAAAATTCTATGTATTATACAAGCTTTCTCTTGTGTACAGTTGTTGGGATAGATCCTCCTGAATGATTTGAGGCTCCTAAAGCACTCTTCTTGTTTGCTAACATAGTCTTTGACATTTTCTTGAATTCATCACTATCCCAATATGTTCGAAGCTCATTGTAATGCTCCCTTTTTATGAAATCATGAGAGATATGTCCATTTCGTACTTTTTCCATTAAGTACCTATAACTATTATTGGATTTCCCCCCCTATTTTGCTCTCATGATCGAATCATATTTGTGGTCCCATTTGTATTGTTACTGTAATTTTCCCATACAAAATGACCAAATTAGCATAATAAGCATAAAATATAACCTATACCTATAATTGAAAAAAATAAATTTAATACTTACTACCCACTCAGCGTACCATACATCCCTTGTGGTAGGTGGGACCTTTTCCAAGTAGGATATGGTCCCGAAAACATAGATTCTATTGTTGGACGAATAGATCGCACTGGTTTGTTGAGCGGCTTGGCATTGCAAAGAATCCTACAACAGAAAAATAAATATGTAAGGATTTTGCTTGATACATTTAGAATGAATACTAAATTTCAGAAAATAACAAATTTTGAAATCACTTACTCATCCCCTTCAATCCAACATTCAATCTTGCCCTGTGCTGGTGTAGTAATAGCTGTAGATAAGTTAGAGTTTTGCATATTCTCTTGAGCTGGAGTAGACTTAACTTGATCATTACGAGTGATAGGTGCAACTCGCTCATTGTGAGTGATTGACTCGACTTGTTCAGAACGAATCTCTAGTTGGACACTTTCTCTAGAATTGCTGTCATTGTGGGCATCAGTAGGAGCAGGCAATGTAGGTGGTGGAGTACGGAAATCATCTGCTGCTCTGTGGCTAGTATTTGGAGAATCTTGATTTTCTGTTGGGAGTGAATTCAATGGTTGACTCTCGGAGTCGTTATTGATTGGGCTACACATCGCCTTACCTTTCGCCTTTTTTTTTTTGCATTTCTTTCCTACCAGGTGCCATCTGAAAATAATGTATAGAAAACAAGTAACTATGTCATTGAAAGAGAGGAGAAAAGTAAATAGAGAAAAGAGAAGATAGAGGGGTTGTTTCAGAGCTTGTAGGAGCAGCAACTTTAGTCACATTAACAAGAGGACAAGAATCCCCCTTAGTGTAGCCATTTTACTCACATTAAGGAACCTTTTGATGTAGGTTTTGATGGTTGAATTTTAAAGAATGCATGTAGTTATGGGAAAACTTTTTGTTGTAAGCTATTCAATGTTAGGGTGTTAACCGGTGGTCAAGAAGGTTGTTTTGGTGCATTTTTCATTCTTATTTGATGATTTATGAAGTAAAGGAAAATGCAGATAAACATATATCCAAGAAAAATGCCTCAAAAGAACAATAGGCTCAAAATAAGAAGGTGGAGCTTGGGAAGAAGAGGTTTCACCCCTGTTTCTTTTAATGGGAAACTTGGTGGTAGCATGTTGTACTAGTTTAGCTTATTTGTAGAATGGTGCTAAAACAAGAGCAAAAAGGAAAATGCACAAGAAATTGGAAGGAGAAACTTTTCCCACTATCACAACTTCAACAACTCCACAAATCACCCATAAAAATTCAAAAAGAAACACAACCACACCAACACAAAACCAACACAGTTTCTAATCCCTTCCACCAATTTCCACAATGTAAAACAACAGAAATATAAGCTAAATTCAATATCTAATCTGAATCACCTTAGCAAAACCAGAAATTAGAAAATACAAGTCAACAACTGCTCAGCACTTATTGATGACATACCTCACCATAAAACATATATCCAAGAAAAATAGACAGCTAATGACAAATCAGAGCATACACTGTCAATGCCTCAATATCTAAGGATTGCAAAACATCAAGGGAAGCCAGTGTTGCAGGCACAAACAACGTTCCATCTAATCTTTTCCAAGAACTGATAATGTCACTAACAATTTCCATATTAGAATAATTGCAGATTTTGATGTACCATATCAGTCAAGACCTAAGTACAGAGAAATTAACAAAAGGTAGAAAGAGAAAAATGTTAACAAAACTAAAAAAAAGTTGATTTTTCAGGGTTCACAGAAGATCTCGAAATTCCCTGTTACTGGGCATAGTAATCTAGCATCATAAATAAAGCAAACTTATTGACTCTCTTTATTAACTGGATCGATCTTTCAGCATATTTATGTTTGCACTTTCCTAGTAGGGGTCTTCCCTTTGTAACTGCTGCAGGACATACCTTCCTTGACATTGTATTTCATTTCTAATTTTAATAAAATTGTTGGAAGCACCACAAATTTCTATGACCTCACTGCTCCTGCTGCTTTTCTATGTTAGGATTGCAATGTCCTCAGACATCAATTGTGACAGATAACAATAATCACATTGATCAAAGCCATCATTTATATCATCACCATAACTCCAATTCCTTATTGAAGTAAGCCAGGAGAAAGAAGCAAAGTTGGCAACTTATGGCCAGAGACTAATGCCTCCCTCAACACTCCTCTTGCAATCCCCTGAATCATGCAACTACAGGAAATTGATTAAACAACTAAATTCAACTTCTGTACTATAGGAAAAAGTCCCTCTAGCCTGTAAGTCCTTGTGTAATTAACTTAACACCTGAACATTGTTTAGTAACAATAAGCAGAAGAAAGGGAACATCCAAACCCTATAGGGTACAAAGTACATTACTCTCGTGCTATATAGCAGCCAAGAGTAACCATTAATTTTTTCTCTGTTATCTAGAAATGAGTAGCTTGCTACTTAGAAAAGAATAAAAAATTTGACTGGAGTTCTGCACTTTAGCATGATTCACGTCATTCCTGGGTACCTTTTTCTAACACACCGAGATAAGTCAGTATCCAGCATATCATCTTTAGGTGGCAAGGCACAGCATGATACCAAAGTTCTAAAAATCTTATCTTGTACCATATGCCAAGTAATCAAAACACTCAAATTTTCATATAGCACACCTTCAACCATATATATACTATGAGATTATAAGCAAAGGCAGAAATATGAAGTAAATATCACAAATGAATAATCAACCATTGTATCGCATAATAAAGGAAAATTATGTCTTTTCATCAAAAAAATTTACATTTGATCACATGTTACATACAAGCGGGTAATGAGCTATATACTGTGTGCAATTCAACTATTCTCCCAAAATTTACAATGAATTTGGGAAAGAAGAAAAAGAACAAGTTGCAAAGGTACACATGACTATATGATCTATGGTATGAAGGGAGTAGCTGCACGAGTTAAGGTAATTGGATAGACTTATTGCCTAGTTGCAGCAGTACTTTGAAACAGAAGTGGCATAGAGATACTGTAAGAAAAATCTTGCTGTTTTGCTCGGTGTTTCCTGCTTTTCTTAACCAAAATGCATTCTACAATTATTCCTTCATTGTTATAGGACTTAAACATCATTTAATCCATTTCATTCTTCATTTTAACGACAGTTAATCTTCCAATTTTCAATCATGAAGGAAGTAGTTTTTCCATGTATACACAACAACAAAACCGGCAACCATGACATGAACGTATTAACCTTCTATTTTCTCCAACAATTACTTAATTTTTTGCTTCATTTCCTTCTGCTACATATGTAGCCATGATCAATCCTTCACACACCTTCAAAACACAACCAAACAACACACATAACACAGTGAATTGCCCCTCAATTCCACTGCCATGTGGCACACGTACAAACAGCTTTGTAACATAAATTTTTGCTAACCATAATTCATAATTCAAGTGTATTTCCTTGAAAACTTTTGCCACCATTGAATAACATTAAAAAAAAAGTTTATCCCTACACCAAAGGACTCTTTAAAGAGATCCTAATCTTCTTCCTTAAAGAGTTACAAGTGATAATATTCCTTGTTGACCATGTTCACATTCAACAAAGACAACTTTAGGAATGCAGTAGTTTATAATCTTCTGGAAAATAGACAGAATTTTTTCTACTGCACACAAGATCCTAATCTTCTTCCTTAAATCTTGTGTAGTAGAAAAATACAAGTGATAATTTCTGAAAAATAGACATAAATTTTTGTGTAGTCTAAAAAAAGTAGTTCATAAGAACAATCAAATCTTGTGCTTGAGTATGTTACATTAGGAATGCAGTACAAAAAATGCAGTAGAAATGCAGAAATATAGAAGGTCATAGATTTTCCTGAGTAGAAATGCAGTAGAAATGCAGAAATGGAGAAATGTAGAAGGTCATGGATTTTCCTGTGTAGAAATGCAGTAGAAATGCAGAAATGCAGAAATATAGAACTCCCATTAGTCAAATGCATCTTCTGTCAAACTTCAAAATAAACCTAGTGTATGCATTACAAAATAACCCTAGTGTATGAAGGGAGTAGCTGCATGAGTTAAGGTAATTGGACAGACTTATTGCGTAGTTGCTGCAGTACTTTGAAACAGAAGTGACATAGAGATACTATAAGAAAAATCTTGTTGTTTTGCCGGTGTTTCCTACTTTTCTTAACCAAAATGTTTTCTACAATTATTCCTTCATTGTTGTAGGACTTAAACATCATTTAATCCATTCCATTCTTCATTTTAACGACAATTAATCTTCCTATTTTCAGTCATGAAGGAAGCATTTTTTCCATGTATACACAACAACAAAACCGGCAGCCGTGACATGAACATATTAACCTTCTATTTTCTCCAATAATTACTTAATTTTCTGCTTCATTTCTTTCTGCTACAAATGTAGCCATTGATGGAAAACACAGAAACAGGGGAGCCATGGACGGAAAAAAAAAAAATAGAGAGAAAAATTAAACGCGAGCCTTAAAGGCTATGCGGAAGAGTGAGGATCATACATTTGTGTTCCTTAACCCTCCTAGGTTGCGTAGGAACAGATTGAACGGTTGGAATCGCCTCGCTTGGCACACTTGAAGGAGCGTCCGGTTGAACACCCGCTAGCCTTCTTCTCCGCCTTGTTTGCATTAACGCTTAGCTCTCCAGTTCTCGGGATATTCCTCAGCCTAACCTCTAGTTGGTGAACACAATGGGAAAGAAAAACGGTCTCAATTCTCATTGGTTCGCTCGCTATTGGTTAGCAAAGAACAAGGAGAAAACAAGAAGAAGAAACGTGAGAGAGAGAGCTAGAGAGAGACGTGAGAGTCTTGTGGCTTGGGAAAGAATTAGGGTTTTTTTTTTCAAAGAGTTGTTTTTATTAGTTAGCCAAAAATTAGGTCTCTCATTATCTGATAAACATATCCTCGGGATTTCAAAACACCCGGATGTTATCCTGATAATCAGTTTGGCCTAACCCTAAACTCCTCTTAACCATATCTGGAAAAAACCCTAAGGTCCAAGCTATTGGGCCAGATAAATATTTATTATTTTTCTTGGACCTAAAAAAACCCAAAATAATAAATATTAATTATTTATTTCCTGGGCTTACATAAGTAACCCAATAAATAATTAATGAGCTCAAATGAACCATAATAATTAATTTTTAATTATTTATTTCTTGGGCCTATATAAATAACCCAATAAATAATTAAACATTAATTATTTCCCCTAGTTTAAGCCCAGATTAATTTCTTAATTATTCATACTGGACCTAAGCCCTGAATAATTAATTAACCAAATAAACTAGATAATTAATTTCTCTCAACTCCTATTTTATTTATTTATTTATTTTATTCCAGTCCAATAATAAATTAGGCTTCCTGAATAAAATAAAATAAAACAAAATAAAATAAAATCCTCTTCAACTGAGACCAATTCCTCAACCCAAAAATAGTTAGGACTTACGGGCTATCCCGAGGACCAAAAAGACACATCGCCTTGGCTGCTAAAATGACCAAAATACCCCTGCTATATAAATAGCTGTATTTTGCATTTTAAATATTTCCTAATATCACCATAAGGAAATATTGACCCCAAGGACAATGCTGCATTCGCAAAGTCTCCGACCTACAGGTGAAATGACTAAAATACCCCTCTACACATCGCCGTACATTTAGAGAGGAAGAAGTGTACTAACACCCCCCTAAATGACATCTACCATTCTTAGGCTTCTAGTCCAATGATCCACGACTTCCTGGAGTGTTTCCGCTTTCCAAGGGAGCTACCCTATAGCAAACATCCAAGTCATGTTTCCCAAGGACCTGGATAATTTAGACCATTCGGACAACCACAAGGGGCGATATAGTGCAGAAACTATCTTGTATAAGTCTGTCTTAACTAACTAGTCACATATACCTAACATGCAAGTATATTGGCCCTACGATAGAACTTCAACTACAACAAATCAAAGTATATGCTTTCAGCTTCGCTAGACCACCAACTCATACTCAAGTCGTAGAGTACTAGTCCACGCTGTAGCAGTAGTAGTCTAGGTTTCTACCATATAGTACTTTGAGAAACCACTACTACAGGTCCTATTCTACGTATTCGAAATACGCTTATGTCATGAAGTGAGTGGACTACCCACTGGCTAAAGGTAAGCCATTCTCCATTTGGAATTCATAACATAATAACCTAAACATGATGAGGTTCCTAGTCTCATCAATAGGTTAAGAACAAATGTTTATGTGTTAAATAATCCATACCTTACTGTGAAAGACCACCATTCATATGGATCACTTATTTAAACACAATGGGTCTGTTCCAAACGAAAATCGTGCACAAACAAAAAGTAAATTCACAAACAATTTCTGAAAATAAATTCTTTTATTAAATAATTTGATTTTACATCAGAAACCTAGTCTAAGAGGGCATACAATCCAACAATCTCCCACTTGCATTCTAAGACTAGGTAAGTCCATAGATGCCCACCCTATGGCGTCTAAGTGTCTCTTGAAGACTTTCTCAGCCAAAGGCTTGGTGAATGGGTCTGCTAGATTGTTTTCTGAGGTAATATGCTCCACCACGACTTCCCGTCTCTGGATGAAATCCCGGATCAGGTGGTACTTTCTCTCGATGTGTTTCCCCTTCTTGTGGTTCCGAGGCTCCTTAGATTGCGATACTGCTCCAGTGTTGTCGCAATACATCACAACCGGCCTGTCCATACGTGGTACGACTCCAAGTTCTGAAAGAAACTTCCGGAGCCAGACTGCTTCCTTGGATGCCTCCAAAGCGCCACATACTCGCCTTCCATGGTTGAGTCGACAATACAAGATCGCTTAATACTCCTCCATGAAATTGCTCCTCCGGACAAGGTGAAGACATATCCACTAGTGGATTTTCTCTCATCCTTATCCGCTCGGAAGTCCGAGTCCGTGTATCCCGTAAGAACCAAATCATCGACCCGTAAACCAAAGCATATAATCTCTCGTTCCCTTGAGGTACTTGAGAATATGCTTTACAGACTTGCCAATGAACCTCCCCGGGTTTGACCGATATCCGCTAACTAAGCCCACGGCAAGCGGATATCCGACCTAGTACACAAGCATGGCGTACATGAGACTTCCCACGACCGAAGCGTAAGGAATCCTACTCATTCTGTCCTTTTCTTCTTGAGACTTAGGACAGATCCTTCGAAGAAAATGACAACCCATGTCCGCAAGGGATTAGAGCTCCCTTGCATGAGTCCATGCTCGTACTTGGCCGACATCTTGTCAATGTATGTCGTTTGGGATAATCCTAACATTCTCTCGCTTCCTATTTCTAAGAAGCCTAATCCCGAGAATGTAGTCGGCTTCTCCCAAGTCCTTCATACCTGAATTGACTAGACAGTCAAACCTTTGTAGATGACAATGTCCCTACATCATTTCCAATGAGTAGAATGTCATCCACATACAGGACAAAAAAAACCACATTAATGCCTTCAAGTTTCCTGTACATGCATGGTTCATCTTCGTTTTGAATAAAACCATAAGACTTTACAGTCTCATCAAAACGAATGTTCCATGCTCTTGATGCCTGCTTAAGTCCATAAATGGACTTGTTAAGCTTGCAAACCATGTGTTCCTGGCCTTCAGCAATGAAGCCTTCCGGTTGGGACATATAGATGTCTTCGCTAAGATGGCCATTCAAGAATGCCGTCTTGACATCCATTTGCCATATCTCGTAGTCATAGTGATAGGCGATGGCAAGGAGGATGCGAATGGATTTAAGCATGGTTATCGGGGAAAAGGTTTCCTCATAGTCGATACCTTCTTTTTGAGTATACCCTTTCGCCACAAGCCTAGCTTTGAAGGTTTCCACCTTTCCATCCACTCATTTCTTCCTCTTGTATACCCACTTGCACCCAATGGGTTTTATCCCTTCAGGTGAAGCTACAAGATCCCAAACTTGATTGAGGTACATAGACTCAATCTCGGCTTTCATTGCTTCATGCCACAGATTTGCATCGGCATCAGCAATGGCCTCCTTGTATCTAGCGGGGTCTTGTTCCTGATGGTCGGAGACCAGCTCAAAGGCTTCTCCAGTCCATCTATCCGGAACCCTAGACACTCTCCCACTACGACGAGGCTCCATTTGCACAGGCTCTTGAGGCTGTGCCACTTCTTGTTCCAAAATCGGGTCAGAAGAAGTTGATTCCGTAGATAACTTCTCCTGAAGTTCCAACCTCGTTGAACCTTTAGTGGAAGTACTTTGATCATCTTCCAAGTATCTAGCATTAGTACTGACTAGTACCTTCTGCTCCTTAGGATGATAAAAGTAGCCTCCTTTTGTCCCTTTTGGATACCCAACAAAATAGCATAATTCTGATCTTGGTTCCAACTTGTCTCCCTTGATCAGTACATAAGCTGGACACCCCCAAATCCTAAGATGATTCAGACTTGGCTTACGCCCAGTCCACATCTCATAGGGAGTCCTAGGTACTGACTTGGAAGGCACCAAGTTCAGAATATATGCCGCTGTTTCCAGGGCATATCCCCAAAAGGACACTGGAAGAGTAGCATAAGACATCATGCTTCTGACCATTTCCATCAACGTCCTGTTCCTTCTCTCAGCTACTCCATTCTGCTGGGGGGTTCCCAGCGTAGAGAGCTGGGATACTATCCCATGATGTACCATGTAGTCCTTGAATTCACCTAGGAGGTACTCTCCACCACGATCCGATCGTAAGGTTTTGATTAATTTACCTGTCCGACGCTCCACTTCACCCTTAAACTCTTTGAACTTGTCAAAAGAGTCAGACTTGCGTCTCATCAGGTAAATGTAACCATACCTCGTACAATCATCCGTGAACGTGATGAAGTACTCAAAACCTCCCCTAGCTGGTGTAGACAATGGACCGCACACATCAGTGTGAACAAGACTCAACACCTCTTTGGCTCTATCCGCCTTTGGTGTAAAAGACCTTTTGGTCATTTTTCCCATCAGGTAGGATTCACACTGAGGCTAACTTTCCAATCTCAATGAGCCCAAAGGCCCATCATGAATTAGCCTCTGAATCCTGGTTGAGTTAATATGACCCAACCTCAGATGCCAAAGGTATGAATCATTGATATTGGTCTTTCTCTTCTTAGTTAAAGGTTCTGACAGAGCGTTATTTGATTGGTTGTTAATAGGGTTTAAAAAGAACAAATTTCCATACATGTGCCTAGTACATAAAATTTCTCCATCTCTACTGATAGAAATACCAGAATGGAAACATACAGAATATCCTTGATTAATAAGTTTTGCAACTGAAATCAAATTCTGACGAAAACCAGGTACATATAAAATGTCTTTTAAAACCACTATCTTATTACAATAAAAAATAAAATCCAGCTCTCCCACTGCAAGGGCCCAGACTTGTGCTCCATTACCCACTCGAAGCCCATGTTCGCCCTTCTTGAGTCTTCTTATCTTCCTAAACCCCTGCATGGAGTTACAGATATGATCAGTGGCTCCTGAATCAACAATCCAAGTGGAAGTTGATCCTACCATTGATATGGACTCTAGAAAGTAAACATTACCTGTGGGGTTTTTCTTGGCCTGAAGATCTGGACACTCTTTTTTCCAGTGTCCCTTCTTTCCATACTTGAAGCATTTGCCCATTGGTTTGTCCTTGGGCTGGTTCTTGGGCTGGGCTGCTGCATTCCCCTTCTTCCTCTTGAACTTTCTGGGCTTAGGCCCAATTCTTGAAGAAGAGGTCTTAGCAATCATGGCCTTAGACTGTGGCTTCATGACCTTCTCCGCCATCTGGAGCTCCTTCATCAGTTCAGTTAAACTCATGTTCAACTTGTTCATGTTATAGTTTAACTTGAATTGAGTGAAAGAGCCCGGTAGAGATTCGAGAACCATGTCCACTTGGCTCTCGGGGTCAATGACAGCCCCTAAGATTTCTACCTCCTCGAAAGCAACAATCATCTTGAGCATATGCTCTCGGACTGATGCTCCCTCAGCCATCTTAGTGTTTACAATTGTTCGAAGAGCCTCCTGCCTTGCGGGCCGGCTCTTGTCCGCGAACATAGTTGCCAACGATTGACTTATGTCATATGCGAAGCCATGTGCTCGTGTTTTGATCGGAGTACATTAGACATGGAAGCTAACATATAGCAACGTGCCATTTCGTCAGCTTTCTTCCATGCCTTTTCAGCCTCTCGCTCTTCAGCGGTGGAACCTTCCCCGATAACAGGGTAGGTTTCGTAAAGGACATACTTATACTCCTCGGCTGTGCGTATTATGTCCAGGTTCCTTTTCCAGTCCACATAGTTTGGACCCGTTAACTTATTCTCCCTGAGAATAACGGCCAATGGACTAAAAGAACCTCCCACCATTTCTGAAAATCGAAAATAAAAGAAAGAAATTAGTTTGTGAAAACAAAATGAAATTTGTGCACTGAAAATAATTTGGCTCTTAGGAAAACTGACATAGCTTCTTGGGAAGATTAACAGTTTCCTAAGCCAAGTGTATTAACCACCACAAATTAATTTCCCTTCTAGGTAATGGTCTAGAGAATAACTCCATCGTGGGATGGCTGTTTCCTCTCATTTCCTATGGACATACCTCGCACTATAACCTCCAACGTGGGCTGATCGATCATAGTACGTGCCCTGGGTTATTAATTACATCCTTCCATTAGATCTAGATCCTTGTGGTATCCCCATCCTATACGGGTTCACTCCCAGGGTGACGCGAGGGGATCCACGATCTCTAATGAGGACCGTGATGGAAGCCGTGGGGCCGTTGGAACCCCTCTCCCACTTAATCTTTTAAAATAAAGGTTTTCTGGAAAATATCCTTTTGAAATTTCCATTAAGTTTTTCCTTAACTCAAAAATAAAATATCTAAGTCCAATAAAATCTCCATGTCAAGGCTTATATCCTTTGAGAGATTTCCTCCATGGACTAATTTTATTTAAGTTAAAACTTAATGATTTCAAAAATTTTCCAATTAAAACTTTCTAGAGACTTTGGTCTCAAGTTTATTTGACAAAATAATTTTTCTAGTGCAAAATAAAACAAAATGGCTCTCCATTTTAATTTACAAAAATATCTAAATCCAATATATTTTCTATGTCAAGAATTAAATCCTTTGAGAAAATATTCAAGGATTAATTTTTGTACCAATTAAAATAACCATTTAGTTTTTGAAGAAAAATATTTTTTCTTGTCAAAACAAAAAGTTCCCAAAGACTTTGGTCTTTGAGGAAAAGCACACATAGGTACATAAAAAAAATAGCATGCTAGAAAACAATAAACGTTTTCATGCTTTTCTATTTTTTAAACCTAAGTGCCCAAATAATAGAATTAAACACATTAATTAATTAATTAATGATCTTGTTTAATCCTAAAATCCCTTACTAATATTTTTCATGCAAATATATTCCAAGAATATAAATATTGCAAAAATATTAACTTCGCCTGGTATGGGACCCAAAACGAAAAAGAAAAAAAAAATTAAAAAATTTTGACTGGCGGTCTACTGCACCGGCCGCACCGGATCCTCGCCCGCATGGCCTGCGGTCCACCGAGGCCGCTATGCACCAGCCGCACCTAATCTCCTGCAGCTTCAACCCGTGGAGCCGCCCCACGCCCGCGTGCCCTCCGCTTCCGACCCACGAACTCGCCTGATTACCCGTGCGCCAATTGAATTTCAATTGCAACATCAGATTGATTCGGCTTCAATTCACATGCAATTGGCTCGGCTTCGCGGCTCCAGCAGCACGGCTCCACTCACAGAACAGAAGCAGCTCGGCTCGAACACGGCGGCTTATGAATAGTTGTCTTCTTCGTTTTTTCTTCTTTCTCGCGCCAGAATTGCAGAAACTCTTCTGCTTCATTTTTTTCAGCCTTCTTTGGCTTCTTTGGACATTTTTACTTACAAAAAACATCCAAACCAAAAACACAATTGCCTATACCCATTTAAATTGGGTTTACACGATTATCTAGCAAAGCCAAAAAAAAATTTACAGTAGCTCCTATGCTTCACGGTGAAGCTTACAAAACCATCTATCCCATACCAAAACAGCGAAGGATCACAGGTATAATCATCTTCTCCATTTTATTAACTACCATGCTCCCTATATTGATCAAAACCAGTGGTCCTGATACCACATTGACGGAAAACGCAGAAACAGGGGAGCCATGGACGGAAAAAAAAAAAACAGAGAGAAAATTAAACGCGAGCCTTAAAGGTTATGCGGAAGAGTGAGGATCATACCTTTGTGTTCCTTAACCCTCCTAGGTTGCGTAGGAACAGATTGAACGGCTGGAATAGCCTCGCTTTGCGCACTTGAAGGAGCTTCCGGTTGAACACCCGCTAGCCTTCTTCTCCGCCTTGTTTGCATTAACGCTTAGCTCTCCAGCTCTCGGGATATTCCTCAGCCTAACCCCTAGTTGGTGAACACAATGGGAAAGAGAAACGGTCTCAATTCTCCTTGGTTCGCTCGCTATCGGTTAGCAAAGAACAAGGAGAAAACAAGAAGAAGAAACGCGAGAGAGAGAGCTAGAGAGAGACGTGAGAGTCTTGTGGCTTGGGAAAGAATTAGGGTTTTTTTTTTTCAAAGAGTTGTTTTTACTAGTTGGCCAAAAATTTGGTCTCTCATTATTTGATAAACATATCCCCGGGATTTCAAAACACCTGGATGTTATCCTGAGAATCAGTTTAGCCTAACCCTAAACTCCTCTTAACCATATCTGGAAAAAACCCTAAGGTCCAAGCTATTGGGCCAGATAAATATTTATTATTTTTCTTGGACCCAAAAAAGTCTAAAATAATAAATATTAATTATTTATTTCCTGGGCTTACATAAGTAACCCAATAAATAATTAATGAGCTCAAATGAACCATAATAATTAATCTTTAATTATTTATTTCTTGGGCCTATATAAATAACCCAATAAATAATTAAACATTAATTATTTCCCCTAGTTTAAGCCCAGGTTAATTTCTTAATTATTCATACTGGACCTAGGCCCTGAATAATTAATTAACCAAATAAACTAGATAATTAATTTCTCTCAACTCCTATTTTATTTATTTATTTATTTTATTCCAGTCCAATAATAAATTAGACTTCCTGAATAAAATAAAATAAAACAAAATAAAATAAAATCCTCTTCAACTGAGACCAATTCCTCAACCCAAAAATAGTTAGGACTTACGGGCTATCCCGAGGACCAAAAAGACACATCGCCTTGGCTGCTAAAATGACCAAAATACCCCTGCTATATAAATAGCTGTATTTTGCATTTTAAATATTTCATAATATCACCATAAGGAAATATTGACCCCAAGGACAATGTTGCATTCGCAAAGTCTCCGACCTACAGGTGAAATAACTAAAATACCCCTCTACACATCGCCGTACATTTAGAGAGGAAGAAGTGTACTAACACCCCCCTAAATGACATCTACCATTCTTAGGCTTCTAGTCCAATGATCCACGACTTCCTGTAGTGTTTCCGCTTTCCAAGGGAGCTACCCTAAAGCAAACATCCAAGTCATGTTTCCCAGGGCCCTGGATAATTTAGACCATTCAGACAAGCACAAGGGGCGATATAGTGCAGAAACTATCTTATATAAGTCTGTTTTAACTAACTAGTCACACATACCCAACATGCAAGTATATTGGCCCTACGATAGAACTTCAACTACATCAAATCAAAGTATATGCTTCCAGCTTCGCTAGACCACCAACTCATACTCAAGTCGTAGAGTACTAGTCCACGCTGTAGCAGTAGTAGTCTAGGTTTCTACCATATAGTACTTTGAGAAACCACTACTACAGGTCCTGTTCTACGTATTTGAAATACGCTTATGTCATGAAGTGAGTGGACTACCCACTGGCTAAAGGTAAGTCATTCCCCATTTGGAATTCATAACATAATAACCTAAACATGATGAGGTTCCCAGTCTCATCAATAGGTTAAGAACAAATGTTTATGTGTTAAATAACCCGTGATCCATACCTTACTGTGAAAGACCACCATTCACATGGATCACTTATTTAAACACAATGGGTCTGTTCCAAATGAAAATCATGCACAAACAAAAAGTAAATTCACAAACAATTTCTGAAAATAAATTCTTTTATTAAATAATTCGATTTTACATCAGAAACTTAGTCTAAGAGGGCATACAATCCAACAGCCATGATCAATCCTTCACACACCTTTAAAACACAACCAAACAACACACACAACACAGCGAATTGCCCCTCAATGCCACTGCCACATGGCACACATACAAACAGTTTTGTAACATAAATTTCTACTAACCATAATTCATAATTCAAGTTTATTTCCTTGAAAACTTTTGCCACCATTGAATAAGATTAAAGAAAAAGTTTATCCCTACACCAAATGACTCTTTAAAAAGATCCTAATCTTCTTCTTTAAAGAGTTACAAGTGATAATATTCCTTAAGAAAACTGTGTAAAGCCCCTTTCATTTCAAAGGTTTGCTGAACAAAACTACAAACTTGACAACCCCAAAACCTAAATAAGTGCAAGATTTAGAAATTTAGAAATAAATTAGAAAGAAGAGGTGTGCTGAAAAATTTAGTCCTACCAGCATTTTTTCTAGACACTCCACTCACATTTTTACAACAAAATCACAACTCCAACTCCTCAAAACCACAACATAAATATCAGTACGACACCAACACATCAACAATCAAACACCCCAATAAAGTTTAAAAGAAAAGGTGCAATAAGTTTTCCACTCTTGTGATAGATTTATGAAGATTTAATTTTTTTATATGCATTGAATTAGAATAATACCAATGCTACTTGGGGATAGCTTCAGCCTTGTTTGACTGAAATCCCCACAGATTCCCATAGCTCTACCAGTCCAAGAAAACACATAAATCAATAACGTCATTGGTTTCAGACATTTGAACAATCCACAAAAAAATAAAAAAATAAAAAGAATATGGTGGGACTTTGAGCAAAAAGCTGCTAAATAATCAACAAAAGGTCACAATTTTATTAGATAAATAAAACGAAATTTATATGTTCAATTGAATACATCCAAAAGAAATGTTTATTATATATAAACATGTCTCAAAATTCTAACATATTATAACTATTCACTTTCACTACAGAATTCGCTATCTACTTCATCTTCTGACTCTGAAGTAGATATTACTGTATTAGATGCATCGGAACTACTTTTCAAGTCTTTTTCATTCTCTTGCAAACTAACATTAACAGAGGGATTGTAACATCCCGGAAAACCTAGGCCCGCCAGGGCCGGGGATGTCGCCCCGTCCAAAGGACAAGGGGTCTTTATAATTAGGACACAAATAAAATTGCTGGATTAAATAATACTTAAACTAAAAAAGAATTTATTACAACCCAAAATACTTCAAAAGTACACCCATGAAATTCCAAAACAAAAACCATAATTAAAATCATCCACTCTCGTCTCCCCAAAGCAATACATAAAATCAAAAGACACATTCTTTTTCAAGGTAGCTACTCACCCACAACATAATCAACCTGAAATCATGATAAAAGGTGGTGAGACAGAAATCTCAGTAAGTCCGTGTGTGCTTTGGGTGTTTAGCAGAAACAGTTCGTGGATGCAAAGTGTGAAATCTTTATAAGAGAAACATTGGCAAGCAATAAACATTAGTCAAAAGCAAGAGTGGCGTTTTGGCTCTTCTAGCCATACATAAGTAATGAAATCAACCACTCGAAAGAAAGCGATATGGGTTACCACACTTTGGGCCCCATAACCGACCAGAATGCCTAACATGTTGTGCAGACTGACAAAAGTAGGTGATCGGGCTACTGGGCAAGATACTCCTTCTTCTCTATACCCAAACAACTGCCGGGTGTCCATTCCGGTAAAAACACAGTCACTTGACTGAAACAAAATAAATTGCTAGCTCGGACCGGCACGATTCACTGGAACTGGCATCTTATCCGGGAAGGACTCACCCCTCAGAGGTGGCCACCTGCTGAGAGACTTACCCTAACCCTTCAAAGACTAGTCCTAGTAGTCCACCCTTATTGAGTACTCAACGACATTCCCCACTTGTGATAAAATGAACAAAGCATTGTGCTTCATGAAAATAACAATTTGAGGGTTTCCAAAGCTTTGGGAGAAATTAGTTTTAGAAAGAGTTTCAAGTTTGGGAAAATCTACTCAAAGACTTTCAAATAATTTAAGCGTTGGAATTAATGATGAATTCAACCCTCAATTGCTTTCAAATAACCGAGTGTCCTTGCACTCCACATTTGGCTTGCCATAAGGAAATCATTTCACATCAATCAGGTTTTATGCAGGAGCTTACCTAATTCTTGCTCACAACAACAAGGTCTCGAACAGCTGACCTAAACCCACATGGGCAAATACAAATCTTAATCAGATTCAAGCCACAATCCACTTCCTCAATTTTAAATCAACTCAATTCACTACTACCATGATCCTAGTGTCCCAAGCTTTAAGGCAAAACAATAATTGAATAGGTTTATAAGCTTAGTTTAATTTGTTATTTAAAATAATTAATGGATTAGGAAATAAATTCTAATAAGTTGAAAGTTTAAATATTGTTAAGGAAAATTTAGAGTTTATTTGATCAAGAGCCATAGGTGGTACTAGGTAAAATAGTGATTTAATGATAGCTTAGTTGTTAGAAAATCATTGATAGCTAAAACTAGTTAAGATTAAATTTAATAAGTCTTTCTTGGAAAATAATAAGTAAATCCTTAAGGGTTTTGATTTAGTAATTATTTTATTAAGTATAAATCTTTTCCATAAAGGCTTTAATTAATTTCTTTATTTTAAATAATATTTATTTATTTTATTTTCTAGAAAAGTTATTATTTATTTGACTAAAATATCCTTTACATATATCATAATTCCAAATCTACCCTTCCTAGGGTTTTCGAAATTCTCTAGCAAAAATTATTAGTAAATATTTTATTCATGAAATAAAATTTGCTTAGGGACAACTAGATCATGATCAAGATTCCATGGTCAACCATAATCAATAACATACTCAATCCTTCAATTCATCAAATCATCCAAGTCTTGCACATAGGCATAGATCTAAATTTATTATTACATGATTTAACCTCTACTAGCATAAACATGATCATTGCTTGAAAATCTAATCATGCATATAAATCCTATTCACCCATGGTGACATAATCTCTAGCATGCTTCATCACAAATACTACCTATGATATGCATCAAATCTCAACTCATCATTAAATCCACCAATATAATCCTTCCATGCATAAATCCCATCTCCTTCACAATCATACATATGCTCATGCTTCAATCAACAACATTGCATACACAAACCCATCGCCATTCATCAACCTAGAGACATGATTCTAAATTTTAAAAAGAGGATTGAAGGTACTTACTTGATTGATGAATGACTTGAAGGAGTTTAGAGAAGATCTCAACTCCTAGATGGCTAATCTTGTTCAAGAAAGGTGGCCAAAGCATGGCCATGGAGGAAGAGACCATTCGGCCAAGAGAGAGAATTTTGGTCCATGAGAGAGAGAGAGAGAGAGAGAGAGAGAGAGAGAGAGAGAGAGAGAGAGAGAGAGAGAGAGAAAGAAGAAGAGATCATTAGCATGCTTATTCATATAGGTTTTCATCAGAGATCAAGTTTGAAGAGGATGAAGTTGTTAGAATAAGTTTACCTTGAAGATGTTCTTGTTCTTCATAGAAATTTCTGCTTTTTGATCTAAAGTAGCAAGATGATTTGTGGAGTTTCATGTTAATAAGGGTGTTGATGGATGCACAGCAAGGAGTAGATCAAATCTGGAAATTTTCGTGAGGGTTTGAAGTGGTTTGGAGGTGTATTAGGTGTAGAGAAGAGGTAGGTGTTCTTGGTGTAGTGTGTGTGTGTTCTTGTTGCTTGAACAAAATCAAGAGAGAGAGAAGAAGAAGCTGCCGATTTTTTTGAGGAGTTGTGGCTGCCGAAATTCTGTAGGGTTTAGGGAGTGACTTCTCTGATTTGGAAGGGAAAGGAAAGATTAGTTGTTACAATCCTTGAAGAATATTTTTAGGAAGAGAATTTGGAAACTAGATATTCTAAGAATATCTTGATTTTTCTGGACAGCTTTGAAGTCTCTTATGGCCGATTGGATTGTGCAGTTTTCTGGGGAATTAAAGCTGGTTAAAGGAGGCTTGTGATGGCCAAAACTAAGGTGCACAATGGTGGAGAAGATGTCTGATCAATTGAGCAAAATTTTATGGAAAGTTGTTAAACAAGATGGCTGAAATTTTGGAAAGTAATCAAGCTAAATTGCAGGGATTTGGTTGAGGGATTTTCGGTCAGCCATGGAGGGAATTTCGTGCAGAAGCTTCAGGGAACAATGGATCTCTGTTAATGGAGGTTTAAGGGAGGTTTTTACAGAAGTAGGTTGGGGTTTTCGGTTGGAACAAAATAGGAAACAAGCTGGACAAAAATTCTGTACAGAATTTTGCTGAACAGAAGTTTTCTGGCAGAATTTTTGTCTGCCATTTCCAGCAGATTTGCAGCGCGTTTTGAAGGGGATTTCAGGGGTATTCAAGGCTGGTTTCCAGCCTTCTTTATGGAGGAAAAAAATGGCTAAGGTGCTGCACAAAATCTGGGAGAAAACAACTTGGTTTGGAGCTTACAAAGCAGATTTTCGTACAGGAATTTTTCCTGCTTTGCTCCAGCTTGTGCAGTCCGAATTTGGGCAAAAACTTTTAGGTTTCAAACTAATCCTAAAGACCATTTTTCTGGTAGCATTTGGGAGGGAATGTGATCTAGAATTTTCCACATTTTGAAGGTACAACAAGTTGAAAAATTTCAGCTCATTTCATGAAGATAGATGAATTAAGTTAGAGGAAAAATTTCAGCAAGCTTTTAAGAGGGATTTTCCTCTTGAATTTTCCCACAAATCATTTACATTTTCCAAACCATGAGAAGCCTTTTACTAGGACATTTTGATCCTAAAAGACCTTAGTCCTCTACTGAATTTTCTGGAAAGGAAAAGGATAGAACACCTTGATCAAACTAAGGAGTTGGAAATTAAGAAAAACTAAAGTCCAAAGGAGAATGAATTCCCTTTAGGCATTTCGCGAAGAACAAAAGAGTGAAGTGAGAATTCTCCTAACATGTCTCTCCTAGGACATCATCACCACATTGATCTAGGCCCTCATGGCCAAAACCATCCTGTTCCAAGCAAAATAAAATTTACTCAAGCTAAAGCTTCTATGATGGACTTTGAACCTTAGACCTCAAGAATTAATTCCAAGGCTCTAACCACTAAACCACAACAACTCTTGTTGCTATTTCTACTAGAAAAATTATTTCCTATTCAATCCACAAGCTATCTCCTTATTTTCACCTTGGGAAAAAATTACCATTTTGCCCCTCTCACACATCACTCACCAACAAGACTTCAAGATAATAAAAATCAAATTCAAAGCACATAGAAATCATATGAAAACATATTTAATCATGAAATAAAGCAAGATATGCATCCCAACCCCCTTTACTCTACGGTTGGTCTTGACTGGGGTTTCACAGGGATCCATATCTTCATAAATATTGTTTGGGTCCCTTAGATTGTCTAATGGATCATCCATAATATCAATACTTGGATTCTGCACTTCATTTTCTTGCAATGCACTATCAATTGTAGCCATCTCTAACGTTCGTCTTGCAGCGACATGACAAACATGCAACCAATCTGTAGTATCCTTTCTGGGACTTGGATATGGTACGAAATACACTTGAGTTGCTTGAAATGCAAGTGTAAATGGCTCAAATTTGTTCCATAATCTTTTAGGATTAATATCAAGCAGTTTGTACCTAGGATGAATTCTTACTCCCATGTCATGTCTTGGATCATACCAATCACAATGAAATAAATAGGCATGTTTAACAGGCAAACCAGGATACTCCAGCTCCACCACTTCCTTCAAAGTACCACAGTAATCCACTGTGCCTCCATCATCATTATTACAGCCTTTTATGCATACGCCACTATTTGTAGTGGCTTTTCCTTTGCTATGAGCAACTGTGTGAAAGTTGTAGCCGTTAATAAAAAACTGTGTGTATGTGTGCACAAATCTCTTTGGCCCCCAACTCAGATGTTTTATTTCACCGTTTGAAACATTGTTATCTGGATCATGCACCTATTTGACATAAAAATATTATAACTAAAAAAGATAAAGTTAATTAGAATAGAAATTTGGGATGACACGACATTAGATATTTTCTTACATATTCCTTCAACCATTGAACAAACTCTCTTTCCAATGCTAACTCTAAATCAGAATCAGAAATGTTGGTTGTATTAGAGAGCTTCTCAACCTTGAACAGCCTGAATTTTATTAAAATAAAAAAAATGGCGAGATGTTAAAATTTATGTCATTCCAAAACAATTTGTGCAAATTCATACTCACTCCACATATGGTTGGACCTCTTCGATATTTAGCAACACATATAATGCAGCTGCATTATACTCTTTATCTGATAGGCACCTCGTCTTTGTAGCACCTGATGGCCGCCTAGGACAGCTAAATGTTGAAATACTTGACCTCGTTAACTCATCAAAACCATCACCATCGTCATTTCGTTCAACCCTTCTACTATTTGTTTTGACATTACGATTAAAGTAAAAAGTACAAAACGTCGAAACTTCTTCAACTAGGTATGCAATGCAAATTGAAGCTTCAACTCTTGCTTTATTTTTCACCTTCTTCTTTAAATTGTACAAGAACCTATGGTTGGAGATTTATTAATATGGATATTAAAAAATTGAGGTTTAAAAAATAAGAAATTACATATTTAACTAACCTCTCAAAAGGAAACATCCACCTATATTGCACAGAACCTCCCACTAAAGCTTCATACGGTAAGTGGATTGGCAAATGTTCAATTGAATAAAAAAAGCTTGCTGGAAAAATTTTCTCCAATTTGCATATTATCATAGCAATATTCTCTTCTAGTTTCAAAATTTGTTCAACACGTAACATTCTACAAGTCAAGTCCTTGAAGAACAAGCTCAATTCTATTAGAGCATTGCTGACAACATCTGGAAGCAAATAGCGAAACGCTATTGGTATCAACCGAAGCACGAATACATGACAATCATGGCTCTTAAGGCCAAATAATTTGCATTACTTCTCATCCACACATCTTGAAAAATTGGAAACAAAACCATCTGGGAATTTCAAAGATTTAATCCACTCACACAAAATTTTTTGAGCATTTTTTTCCATACAATAGCATGCTTTTGGTTTCTTGGTACCTTTTTCTACTAACTCTAAATCCTTTCGTAGGCAAATCTCACGTAAATCTCTCCCTGCATTCTCATGGTCTTTTGTCTTCCCCTTCACGTCAAAGATTGTATTGAAGATATTATCAAAAAAATTCTTAATAATATGCATTACATCAAGATTATGCCTAATGACATTTGTCCTCCAATATGGTAAGCTCCAAAATATACTTTGCTTACTCCAATTGTGGGATTTCCCGTATCCTTCAAGTACGTGATTCCCACCATTTTCAATGACAGTTGGAAAATCCTTCACCTGTGCCCATATTTCATCTCCACTTAGTCTAAGTGGGGGTGCTGAATCCTTAATTCGATTATTCCTAAATGAGCTTTTATTCTTCCGAAAAGGGTGGTGTAATGGTAAAAACTGTCGATGGCAATCAAATAAGCATTACTTTTTAGAGTTTTGAAGCCTGAATGCTTTTGATTTTTCCATACAATATGGACAAGATAATCTACCAGCTGTACTCCACCCAGACAACATGCCATATGCTAGAAAATCACTGACCGTCCACATTAGAGCAGCTTTCATCTGAAAATTTTGCTTCTTTGAAATGTCATATGTAAGAACTCTGACTTCACATAGATATAGCAATTCATCAACCAAAGGCTGCAAATAGACATCGAGCTTCTTCTTAGGGTTCTTAGGACCAGGTATTATTGTACTAAGGAAAATGTATGGCGTTTTCATGCACATACTAGGTGGTAAATTATATGGTGTTACCATCACAGGCCAACACGAATACTGCTTACCAGATATCCCAAATGGAGCAAAACCATCAGTGGAAAGTCCAAGTCTTACATTTCGAGCCTCAGAAGAAAATGTTGGGTGTGTGCTATTGAAACCTTCCAAGCTTCTACATCAGAAGGATGACTAATGATGCTCTGAACGGATTCATGTTCCGCATGCCATCTCATATGCTCAGTTGTAGCTTTCGAAGCATACAATCATTGCAATCTTGCTGTTAATGGGAGGTAGTGCATTCTCGCATATGCTACATTTTTCTCCATGCCTGAACTTCCTTTTTTTGGCTTCCATCTAGGATGGTTGCAAAACATACAGTGTGTGAACCCAATACAGTCTTTTTGAAAAAGCATACAGCCATTTACACAACAATCTATTTGTTCATACGGAAGTCCTAACCTAGATACGAGCTTTTTTGTCTCATAAAAATTTTTAAGAAGCTTATCCTCTTCAGGTATGACATCTTTAATCAGCTGTGATATTACATTGTAACAGGCTTAAGGTTAGTTATAATCAGACTTAATGTTTAGAAGTCGCACAACTGTAGATAACTGGGAGTGACTACACCCTGGCCATAAAGGCTCATCTGCAGCATGTAGCAAATCATAGAAACTTTGTGCATTCGTATTAGGCTCTTCTTCCATCTGTATAGTTTTGTTAAATCTTATATCATGTCCTATTGCATCAAATACCATTTCCCTAATTTGATGGCTTACAATAGGACTTTCCTCCCTTTCATCATCAACCTCTATGCTATTCCTTCGCTGTGAACTAAAAATGTAAGGTTCTCTATGAGCATGCCATTGATAGTAATTTGGGATAAATCCCTTCTGACACAAATGTAGCTTTACATCATCTATCTCAGAAAACCTACGGTTTTTGCACTTTGAGCATGGACACCTTATTTTTCCTCCACTAGTAAAATCAACTTGTGTAGTTGCAAATTGAACAAACTCATCAATTCCATGAAGAAACTCCCTTGTTAACCCTTTTTTACCAGGTAAGAGCCTATTATACATCCATGCTCGAGCTTCTGTCATCGTACCAACCTACGTTTGGAGACAAGCTATATCACCCATTCACCTTAAATACACACAAGATTTTACACATTTCCCATGTATATACACACATATACAAATGAAGATCAAATTTATAATGGATAATACCACCACCAAGGAGCAAAAAGAAAAAAAAGATAGAATAGAAGGATGCCAGCTTTAAGATCATACAATACCCAACAGAAATATCTAGTGTTTTTGTTAGAATCGACATCAACCAAAGAAAGTAAATATCAAGGTGGATTGTTCATAGGAAGAAAAAAAAGATAGAACAGAAGGATGCCAGCTTTAAAATAATGATGAAAATAGATAATAAATCTTCTTTCTTTCCTCCAAAAATTCACCGTCCGATGAAGTGAACTTCACATAAATAAACCAAAATTTTAAGAAATGTACAAAGCATTCCATAGAGATAAAGAGTAAAAAATGAAACATAGCAGCACTCAAAAATTTTACTCCTCTGTATTGTACCTCTCTCTCTCTCTCTCCTATTCCTTTTCCCATTTTTTCCCTATTGAATATCAAATAACAAATGCAAACTTCAAGAGTAGGAGACAATCTATTGGAAAGAAACCATATCTACCATGCTTCTTCTCCTATTTTGCAAACCTTCTGCAATTGTCAAGCTATTAAGATGTCTAATAATTAACAGCTGCAAGCTTCGCACTTAGGAATTCAACTTTCTTATTCCACCACAAGTGGATCAACTCACATAACATCATGTAGTTTTAATTCAGCAGCACAAAAGCTTCATTGTTGCTGCTGCAGTTTTGAACCACTGTTTTTTAATCAAGCAATATTCGAGGCTTTCCTTGTTTTCTAAAGCAATCACAAATATTTGCAACTACCCACATTCAAACTGAAGCAGAAACCTATTCAAACTACAGTAGAAACCCACATTCGAACTGAAGCAAAAAACCTATGTTTGAACTAAGGCCACAGCAAACATAGCAACAACAAACCAGTAAACTCAAATTTCAAAGCCTCGTTTCAAAATTAACATAGATTTCACACATCTCAACGTGAATGTGGCATAATCAAGTTAAAATTATGTCTCAAACAACAATCAAATCGACAAAATAGTACAATAAAGATGCCGTTGTTACTTGCAGTGTACTTCGAAGGTGCAAACTTAGGCGAATGTGGCCTGAGATCTGAGAGAGATTTTGACGGCTTTTCTTTGTCTCTGTGTGCGTTAAGGTGTGTCGCAACCGATGAGAGGGGGAGCCTTGTAGTGAAGAATGGCGACGGTATTAGCACCGACAAGCAACGGCAAGCACCGAGAGGGAGAGGGTTAGGTTGAGGGTGAGAGTGGGATTGCAATTTAATTTATGTTTTTTATTTTTATATTATTACATTTTTTTCCTTCTTATATTTATAAAGTTGAATTATAATTAAGTTACTATATTTCTAATTCATATAATATATAAAAATTAACTATATATATTTATATTTTTGTGTATATATAAATAATAGTAACTACAATATTTTATGCATAATATATATATATATATATATATAACACAATAATTATACTTATACATATATATATATTTATATAATTACTATCAAAACTACTTAGTTTTTAATTTTAAGTTATGCTATTTTATCTCTTCTTATTGCCTAGACATTGTTTCTTAATTCAAAAAAATTAGTATAACTTTTTCAATCCTTCTTTAAACAAATTTAATTTTGAGAATCAAATAAATGAAATTATTTTTTTTTTTAACTTGTAATTCTTTGTTTCTAAGTTTATTGCTCTTATAATTTATGATATGAACATAACCACATAAATATACATTTTAAAGATGAAATAGATATAACCAATTAGATAGATTACTTTTAAAATAATATATAATATCATTATTTGATTTGATACGTCATATTTCTACTATAATTATTAGGCTCAATTTAGAGATCCTTTCAATTGCAATGAATTTCATTTTAATTTATTAATTTTGAAGCTATTCCCAAATATAGCCCTAATATTTGTATATAAATATAAAATATAAAAGTATTGTTTAAACAGAATGATTGAATTTCACTTTAAACAAATGTTTGTCAATAGGCATAATCTACCAAATAATTTTGGCATGTTATATAGAGGTTATATTAGATTATATAGAAAAATATATTCAATTACTTTCAAATTTGTTCATGATAATTTTGTTAGCGATTTCAAAAAATATAACGATTGGATCTTTAATTTAATATGCTTTTCTTTATAACTGCATTAGGTTTTGAGCCGTTATATAGAGATTATGTTATATTATGTGAAAAATATAAAGATTAAATTTGGTCATAATACTTTTTTTAAAAATAATTTTAACAAATCTAACAGTTGAATTTTTAATTTGATATGCTTATCCTTATAAATGCGTTATGTTATGAGCCGTTATATAAAGATTATGCTACATTATGTGACAAAATATATCTAATTATATTCAAATTTGTTTAGGATACTTTTTTTAATAATTGTAACGAATTTGACGATTGGATCGTAAATTTGACGTGCTTATATTAACGAGAGTTAGGTTATTGGTTGTTATATAGAGATTATGATACATTATGTAGCTAAATATATCCGATTACCTTCAAATTTGGTCACAATACTTTTTTTTAGTACTTTTAACAAATCTAACAGTTAGATTATAAGTTTGATGTGCTTATATTTACGAACGAGTTCGGTTATTGGCTGTTATATAGAGATTATGCTAGATTGTGTACCTACATATATCTAATTACCTTCAAATTTGGTCAAATACTTGTTTTAGTACTTTTAACAATCTAACGGTTGGATTATCAATTTGACGTCCTTATATTTACAAACGAGTTAGGTTATTGGCCGTTATATAGAGATTATGCTAGATTGTGTAGCTAAATATATCTGATTACCTTTAAATTTGGTCATAATACTTTTCTTAATACTTTTAATAAATATAACGGTTGGATTGTAAATTTGTCAAGCTTATATTTATGAACGAGTTAGGTTATTGGCCGTTATATAGAGAATATGCTCGATTGTGTAGCTAAATATATCCGATTATCTTCAACTTTGGTCACAATACTTTTTTTAGTACTTTCAACAAATCTAATGGTTGGATTGTAAATTTGACGTGTTTATATTTACAAACGAGTTAGGTTATTGGCCATTATATAGAGATTATACTAGATTTTGTACCTACATATATCTGATTACCTTCAAATTTGGTCACAATACTTTGTTTAGTACTTTTAACAAATCTAACGGTTAGATTGTCAATTTGACGTGCTTATATTTATGAACGAGTTAGGTTATTGGCCGTTATATAGAGATTATGCTAGATTGTGTACCTAAATATATCCGATTACCTTCAAATTTGGTCACAATACTTTTTTAAGTACTTTTAACAAATCTAACAGTTAGATTATAAGGTTGATGTGCTTATATTTACGAATGAGTTAGGTTATTGGCCTTTATATAGAGATTATGCTAGATTGTGTACCTACATATATCCGATTACCTTTAAATTTAGTCACAATACTTTGTTTAGTACTTTTAACAAATCTAATGGCTGGATCATCAATTTGATGTCCTTATATTTATAAACGAGTTAGGTTATTGGCCGTTATATAGAGATTATGCTAGATTGTGTACCTACATATATCCGATTACCTTCAAATTTGGTCACAATACTTTTTTTAGTACTTTTAACAAATCTAACGGTTGGATATAAAATTTGACATGTTTATATTTACGAACGAGTTAGGTTATTGGCCATTTTATAGAGATTATGTGAGATGTGTACCTAAATATATCCGATTACCTTCAAATTTGGTCATAATATTTTTTTTAGTACTTTTAACAAATCTAACGGTTCGATCATCAATTTGACGTTCTTATCTTCAACAAATCTATTTTTCTTCTACTTAAATGTCTACCAACTACCCATGTCTGTTGGTATTTCGTTGGAACATCGATAGGGAAAAAACATTCCTCTTCCCTTTACCAACAGATTCCCATCAGATATAGTTACCAACCATGCATATTTAATTGGTAATCGGTTGGTAAATATTTTCCTATATGCCTACCAACATATTACCAATAGATACCAACACAAATATTAACACTAAATACGCACCGTTGGTAATTCGATTTGCAATTTGTTGGAGATTTATTTACTATATTTTCAACGGATATGTTGGTTGCTAATGCTGTTGCTAAAAAAATAAGCTATCATATTACCAACTATATTACTAATTGCATTAGCTACCAACTACCCACTTCGGTTGGTATTCCGTTGGTACATTGGCGGGAACAATATTCCCTCCCTATTACCAACAGATTACCATCCGACAAAGTTACCAACCACTTATATTTTGTTGGTAATTGGTCGGTACATATTTTCCCTCCCATTTACCAACACATTACCAACCGACTACGAACAGCAAAATCACCAACAGAATACGCATAGTTGGTAATTTGTTGGTAAGTAACTGAAATGCAACATATTCCACATTTGTTGGGAATCGGTTGGTAATTTGTTGGTAATTACCAACCAAACTTGGTTTGTTGGGAATGGTCTATTGGTAATCAGCCTTTTTCTAGTAGTGTACATGTAGTTATTCATAAATGAAGATTTTTAAGCCGTCGTAATTAGTCTAATAAAATTAAAAGAGACACCACGATTCTATTTTCCCTTTTCTTCTTCTTGCTCAATTCCAGACACTGCAAATTTTCTTCATCATGCTATTCTTCTTCCTTTCATCTTCTTCTCAATTCTCTCCTTTGCTCTTCTTTCTTTCTGTTATTTCCACTTCTCCTCAACTCTTCTCTGCTCCTATCTCCTCCAAAAAGCCTTCATCGCTGTCGGGAATCTTTTCACAGTCCTCGTCTGCCGGTGCTTTTGATTTGGCCACTGTCACTGCCTGTCGTCATCATTCATCGTATTTTGCTCTATTCATCACTACCATTTCGTCACTGGTGGTTCATCTTTCTTCTAGTAAGAGTTTAGTAGGATAGGAGTAATCTTAGGCTAATGTCCTTTAATTTTGCTATTACTTTAGTACCATAAAATAGGTTCATATCATGACGTCAGAATAATAGAGAGAAATTAGTATAGATAAAGAAGAATATTCTATGAAAATTTTACTTTAGCTCTGATTCTATTCACTGAATTAGAGTAATTTTATATCAACAAGAATGAAAATAAACACAAATTAGAGAGGGGTAGTAGGTGAGCTATAAGGTTTGTGAATTTATTTTAAGTATATTTTTTTTGGACCTCTGGGTTGTGCTAAATGAATTCAAGAATGTGTAAACTTTTTGTTGAGATTCAAGTATTCACTAATCAAAATTGTTGATCTGATTCTTCGTATCACAATACATATTCATTGGACAAAGATGGACTAAATTTAAGATTTACCATGTAGTCTTGACCATAGATTCTAAGCCAACTTGCCTCAAATCTGAACTCTACATTTTGATTAAACCACATTAACCATCCAAAATTTTGTATTTAGACAACTAAAAAAAGTTAAAATTGTGTACTAAATGCAGAATTTTTGTGGCTTTAGAATGGAGGTTTGGTTGGCTGGGTATTTACATGTATAATGAGACTTGTATGAAAGAAAGATGATGAAATGCTACTTTCCATCAGTTATGTATCGCTAATGCACCTATAGATGCACTTAAAGAGAATTAATGTGCAAACATATACTGTATAGCATTCTATCTAGCTAGGCTTTGATTAGTATATGCAATGTTTTATTTTAAGTCATTACATTAAGGTTTCATTACTATATTACTGGATCGCACTCACTAAATGTTACTCAAATTGGATTCTCTTGATTTGTATGATTTTTTTTTCATCGTAGTTTCTAAGCTATTAGGACATCTTTTTGGCAAGATTTGAATTCAAAAGCAATGATGGTAAATGTTGCTCCAAGGTGCATAACAAATGCGGGAACTGAGTATTTCAGACATATGCTTCAGTGTGATTTAGTATGTTCATCTAATTTTTGACATACAATAAGAATTAGTATATATATAGCTGAGATTGCCACATACTCAAAAAAAAAAAAAATATATATATATATATATATATATATATAAATTCCATGTACATGATTAGAACTATGCAACATATAACATTGCAAAACACACTACCAATTCTCAAACATGAAGCCCCGTGGAGGACAAATAATTGTTTCCTCATTCAACTTTATAGCTACTATTGTAAACCCTCCCCTAGAATATATCTATCTTGCCAAAAAAGAACATCCCTTTGGTAAATACATAAATTTAGTTTATAGGCTATGTATTTTTTGCATTTCTCTAGTCATTTCATTCTGAGCTATTAACCCCTATGGTCTCAAGTGTTTTCTTGCATTCCAAATCAACAGTTGGTCACTTCAATTATTGTGTATTTTGATGAATTATGGTTCGCATATGTTGCAGCTTATGAAACATGAACAATGGAATGCAAAGTGTCATAGTATTTTCCAAATACTAGAATAAGAAACATTCAGCCATGTTGAAAAAGTGTTTTTAAAAAAAAAAAAAATTTATATGCAATAGTAGCCAAAGTTTTATTCCTTACTGTTTGCTAGTTTTTATAAATAGATATTTATATCAATAATTCTCTCTATTATAAATGGTATCTATATTACTACATGTTCTATTCTACTATAAGCAGTATATATATTATTTTCTATTACAAAGAGAATGTATTGCAAGTGTTGGAAACCTAATGGATAGGTGTCTGACTTACGTTCCATGACCATCCAAAATGCATAAGAAATTTTGGCTTTTAAATGTTAGTTTTCAATATGGTTATATGAGTACGAGACCCTTGTCATAGTTTGTGTGGTGTTCATGTTGCCTTCGTTAGAGTGTTGGCACTTCATTTAGAGTATTTCTTTGATTAGTCACATGCATCAACCAGCTTGTGCATAATTTTTATAGCTCTGTTTTTGTAAGTCATTTCCTTCCATTGTGAATCTTGTTCCTTCTTGCTACTTAGTTTGTAGAAATTTAGATTTTTCTGTATGAAGGTCAAGTCGTAGAAAAATAAAATGCAAGAAAATCTTTATTTTTACTACTTTCTAAGCTAATTTTTAATCCTTAATGTGTCATTTTGCTATGTTGTAGAGGTTAGAGTATATAGATGTTTCTTTGATTGTCAAAAAGAGCATTACTAAGGTAAGAAAATCTTCTAATGATGTGAAATTTTATTGCAATTGTTTGAAATGGTATGGAATAAATTTGTATAATAATAATAAGGTCTAAAAGCTTTACTACTATAGAATTCTTGCAAAATCATGATATATGAAGGATGAAATCAATATTTTGACTTGTTTATTTATTTTGTCAAATAATAAATCTTTTTCATATTCTCATTTTTCATTTTGGATGATTGGATCCCCATGAGTGATAGTTGATCATTTACTATGAGTGATGGGTGATTACTCCCTATAGTTAATGGGCGATTACCTTTAATTATGCTATATACCATTAATTGTTCTATCTTTGTTGGTTGAATTGCATGGTTGTTCATCTTGAGGTGGCCTAATACTTGGAAAATGTTCAATTTATAGGGGAACTTTTGTTAAATTTTTTAAAAAATTTATTCATTAATTTTTGTTTATTTGTATTCTAATAATAGAGTTTTTATTCTATCATCATTATAACAGTAATTGGAAATACATTTAGATATTTTTTAAAACTATCTTTAAGCACTATATATATTACGTTAAACAAGTAAAATGTCTTATGATTTGTATCTTTAAGCACTATATGTAGCACTTGGTCAAAAATGTTATTTGCAAGAGTTGGTCTATATTATCACTTAGCTACAAAAATTTGCATCTGAAAAACCTTAGGGAGGGGGGGGGGGGGGTGAATAAGGTTTTTTTTGACAAACTAAAATTTTCAAGAAATCTGTTATATAGAATATTAATGTTCTTCAAGTTTCTTGGACCAACTTCATGGCAACAGAGAAAGCTATCCAAGGAAAGTTTGAGAAATATCCTGATTCAGACTAAGGTAAGAAATACAATGCAGTTAATGTTATATAAAGAGAAATGAGACACAGAATGTATAGTGGTTCGATCTACCAAGATTTACATCCACTACCTTAAGCTCACACTTAAGGATTTTCAACCAGATTTCATTTACCTAACTTAATGGAATCAATCTACACCAAATACAAGAGAGGATCACCACACTTGGTTTTCCAAAACCTCTCAATCAATTAACAAATCAAGGTTCACCCCAGATAGGTTTTACACCATAACCTTGTTATACAAAAGAGATTGAATATCAATGAAACAGTAAAAACTCACTTGTTTGAGCAGATATGCACCAAGGAAAAAAGCACAAATACTTTTACATTTAAGACACAATTTGAATTCACTTTGAAGCACTTTGATAAAGGAGATTTTTTATTTCTATAGAGCAAGAGTGTTTCTTAGAAGGATACATAAAAAATCTTATGTCAAATCAAGTTTAGAGATTTTATATAGAGACATAAAATGAAGTACCAACGGCTATAATTTTACTGTCAAAATTATTCGTGTTTTGGACTCATATTTCGAATGACAAGGTATCCAAAAGGTAAGTCCAAAATGGCATTTTTTTAGGCAGAAATAATTTGACACAGTTTATAGGATTTTAAACGAATCTTTTTGATGCAGAATTATCTAAACTAATCAATCCAAAATTCTGATATTTAAAACTTTGAAATCTTTTTCTTTATGTGCTTCAAGGTAGAAATAAATTGAATTATAAGGTAAAGAGACATAGGAATTAACAAGAAATACCTTAATAATAATTCATAGTCTAAAGTTCTTCTATAAGGACTTCTTGATATGCAATCTCATAAGCTTAAACTTAATCTCGATCACCCATTCTTGAATTCCATTACTCAAGAGTTGCTTCACAATCTTATTTGAATGCCTTAGAAGAGCAGAAGTCAAACATGTCCTATCACATATAAATCACATAAGTTAGTCTACATCAATATTTGTCATAAATCAAAACATAGGAGAAAGCCTTTAGGGCTAACAATCTCCCCCTTTTTTAGTGATGACAAAAACTTGATGGGATTGTGAAATAAAAGCTATATAAACATGTTAGACCGAGAGAAATAAGAATATTTTTCATTGAAATATAATCTCTCATTATAGAACTTAAAGATTGCTTATGAGATTAAGATAGACAGTATATATAAGCTTCACAAGCATGGCTCAACCTGCCTCCATATCCTCCATCCTCCCATCAAACGATTATTCCATAAAGAAATAATTGATACAATGATTTTTATAAAAGAGATATAGTAGACAAGTTATATGATGAGATGCTCCCCCTTAATATTTGCATATATGAATATTTGTAAATGAGGGAAAAACTGAAGTTAATTTTGTACGTCCAAAACATACATCCAAAACATTGGTAAAAGTGAGTATAAAACCTTTTTGAATGTAAGTTTTGGATGTCCAAAAGGTATGTGTCCAAAATAGTATGATTTTTTTGAAGAAAATTTTATTGGACAAGATTTTTGGATTAAGAAAATATAAGTCCAAAACTCCCCCTAACATAATACACGGGATAATAGATTTTTTATAATTTTGATCTGTCCTGATTTTCTCAAAGAGTTTTGATTATAAATGAAGTAATCCATCTGACTGAAATTTTTATTAATGAAATTATCACAGAATCATGTCAATAACTTAAAAACATCTTATCAATCTAGTCTCAAATATACCTTTATTATGAAAAGAGTACTTTTGGATGAAATTCAGGATTCCAAACTGGTGTCCAATTTGGATATCAACAAACTGAGATCACAGGTAATCAATATTCATATCAAGCAGTTCATCTAAAACTTATTATGAATTTCATAGAAAGAATTAAAGAACCTTAGCTATATTCAGAGGTAATATGCTGGTGCAAAATATCAAATTAAAGCACAAAGTTTCCCTCAAGTAAATTTACTACTCAAGGACTGTCAGGCAGACTGTCAATCAGTTATGCATTATTAACAATTAGGAATAAAGAGCATAGCATACTATCACATAGATAGATAATCAAATAAATTAGTAGAATAATCATAGCCCAGTCGATGGTGCCAATTGTAACGCTCGCAATTATAAGCAGAATCTTATGCAGAAAACTATCCCAACATTTCCCAATCATATCCAACTATATCCAGTAATTATCCCAACATTTCCCAAGTAGAAACTGCCCAACCATATTCAGTCAGTTTTAACTATCCCAACATTTCCCAAGCAAAAACTTCCCAATCATATCCAGCCAGTTTTATGTTTTCTCTCCCTTTGTCATCAATCAAAAAGAAAAATAACAGAAAAGAAGCAGAAGAAAAAGAATATATATAGATATGAAGTATTCAGAATTTAAGCAGATAGGCTTGTGCATAAGTAAAGACAGAAAATTAAATTGTTCAACTACAAAAAGAGAAAGTTAGATTTGTTCATGATAGCAGAGAGAATTGAGGGCAGTCGGGTTAGAGGTCAGTTGGAGAGCATTCTGCCAATCTGGTAACTTAGGAGATGTGAATTGTTGCAGTTTTTTATCCTTCACCCTTTCGAGAGTGTTGACCAACAATCCTACTTGATTTTCTCTTAACCACAACATGTTGTTGTCTCTTCCCAGATGAAATATAGGGTTCAGAAGAGGCAGGGGGTGCTATAGCTTCCTAAAGCAGGGACATTTCCTTTGCTTACATAGTAATAGTCACTTCCTCCGCTGTAGGCTATTCTTGTTCTGTTTCTTTCTCAATGACTGGTTCCTCTTCTTTTGCTTTTGCTAGAGCAGATACTGCAAGAGCAGACACCGGGTCATCTATTTATGCTTTCTTCTCCACTGTAGTCAGTCTATTGCCAAGATTTTGAAGTTCTGAATTGAGGTCATTCAATTTAACAGCCAAAGAGTTGATGCCATCCAAAATGCTTTCAGATAGTCCCTTGTCCTGAGCCTTTTCTTTTCCTTTGGCAGAGGATCCTTCTTGAGGATCTTCCTTATTTTTTTTTTTTTTTTGCTCCAACAGAAGAGGCATTCTTTCCTTTTACTTTTACTTTCAACAGCCTTTCCTTTTCCTCACCTTCAGTGTCACGGAGCAATTTCCATTCATTGCCTATCCTCACATATCCCATATGCTTAAAGGATTCAAAGCTGTAAATATTTATTTCGAATGGGGCACAGGGGACTGAATTTAAATTAACATCAAAAAATCTGAAGACATTTTGGCAGCTAAAAACCCAAAACTAATTTACCTTCCCTCAGCTAAGGCTAACATAATTAGCATCTGCAAAATATTAATGGAGGTCTTATAACTAAAACTCAACACCACCATGGTAGAAACCATATGGTGTAAGATCTTCCCTACTCCATTAAGCCATTTAGTATTTCTGTTACTTAAATTCTCAAAACTCTTTCTTGCAGCAAATATATCTTCAAATTTCTTTAACTCAAACATGTCACTTCCCTTTGGAAATTTATTTAATTCAAATTATTGAATCCCTCCATCTCCTACTTCACTGATTCTATTCAGAAAACGATGATCAAACTCAATACTCTTACCTCTAACTCTAGAAATATACCGACGAATCATAAATCCTTCCCCAATTTCCTCAAGGCAACCTTTCCTCAAATTGGCATAAAATTTTCAAATGAGTGGGGTAAACAATTTTTCATCAATAGACAGTAAACTACCCCAACCAATAGACTCAATCATATCCAACACATTGGACAGATTTAGAAAAGACAATGGATTAACACGATACCCAGTAATAATAGTTCTATTTCTTAAAACCCTATCATTATAATCAGACTCACTCTTACAATCAATAAACGGAGTACCTGATTTTCGAAAATCTCTTGTTTCGGTGATTATTTTGAAGAATCATAATGTGATGCCGAGAAGTCTGGTTCTGATGAAACTTGTTTTCCTTTGTTTGATGCTAAACCCTTCTTCTTTGTATTTGGAGATATTTTTTGTACCTTCTTTAGTTTTGGTGTAGTTGATTTTGTTTTTGCCATTGAGAATATTAGGGCTTTGATTGTCAGTTGTTTGGAGAGGAAGAACTTAGAGAGTTTTTGGAAGATGGAGTGTGTATTTGTCAGTTATAGAGATTGGAAGAGAGAAGAAATGAAGGTCCTTTGAATGTTTAGAAAGTTGTGATATAAAGCATATTGAAAAGACAACTTAACTCAGAGATTAAGAGAAACTTGTTGAGAAAAGCGCAAGCCCATTTTGAAATTCAAAAATTGAAATATGAAGTATAAAAAATAATTATGTTTTGGATTTCGATCCAAACCAAAATATTCATCCAAATGGAACTTTTTAAGAATGAGCTTTGAAGGTGGGTTTTGGACTCAAATACTGCGTCCAAAAACTTTGTTGGCACATTTTGGATACAAACACTGTGTCCAAAAACATCGTCTCCATTAATCCTGCAAAATAAATAAAACTTGTGCAACTAGGATAGTTATGTGATTTTTGTAATTCCTAAACCTCTTTTCAGATTGTTGAATCTTTCTTCGGCCAGAGGTTTTGTAAAGATATTGGCAAGTTGTTTATCAGTTGAAATGTATTTAACACATATATCGCCTTTAAGAACATGATCACGGATAAAATGATGATTAAATTCTATATGTTTTGTCCTAGAATGTTGAACATGTTAGATTGATAGCACTTGTATTGTTACATAATATAGGTATGCAATTAAAGTTAAGACCAAAATCAAGCAATGTATTTTTCATTAACAAAATTTATGCGCAACAACTGCTGGCTGCACTATATTCGGCCTCGGTTGTGGATAAGGATACACAAGCTTACTTTTTGCTATGCTATGACACTAGAGAGTGTCCAAGAAATTGATAATGGCCACTTGTGCTTTTTCTTTCCACTTTACAGCCCGCATAATCTGTATCAGTGTATCCTATAAGATCAAATGTGTTAGTGTGAGGATACCATAAGCCATAATCATATATGCCGATTAAATATTGAAGGATGCGTTTTACTGCACATAGGTGCGATGACATCCTATTCCACTTTACAGCCCGCATAATCTGTATCAGTGTATCCTATAAGATCAAATGTGTTAGTGTGAGGATACCATAAGCCATAATCATATATGCCGATTAAATATTGAAGGATGCGTTTTACTGCACATAGGTGCGATTCCTTTGGACAAGATTGAAAATTGGCACAAAGACACACTGAAAACATAATGTCAGGCCGGCTAGTAGTAAGATAGGGTAAGCTTCCAATCATACCTCTATACTTATGTTCATCTACCTTCTTACCATTTTCATCTTGGTCAAGTTTTATAGAAGTACTCATAGGTGTGCAGATTTCTTTGGCTTCATTCATAGCAAACCTTCTGAGCAACTCCTTGGCCTACTTAGCTTGATTTATGAAGATTCTATCCTCTGGTTTACTTAATTTTAGCCTAAGGAAGAAGTTTAGTTCCCCCATTATGCTCATTTCAAATTCTTGTTGCATTGTCATAGCAAACATCTTGCGTAAAAAGTCATTAATAACACAAAAAATGATATCATCTACATAAATTTGAATAATAAGTAGATCACCGGATTTATCAAATTTAATGAACAAAGTGGTATCGATCAAGCCTCTTGAAAAACCTTTTGAAATCAAGAATCCACTAAGCCTTTCATACCAAGCTCGTGGATCTTGTTTTAATGCATAAATAGCCTTAGAAAGTTTGAAAACATAATTTTGGATAGTGCTCATGAATAAAATCAGGAGGTTGTTCAACATATACTTCCTCCTCAATAAACCCATTTAGGAATGTACTCTTAACATCCATTTGATAGAACATGAAATTTTTTAAGGATGAAAAAGCAAGAAGCATTCTTATAGATTCTAGTATAGCAACGGGAGCAAATGTCTCATCATAATCAATGCCCTCTTCTTGATTGAATCCTTGGGCGACCAACCTAGCTTTATTTCTAATCATATCTCTGTTTTCACCAAGTTTATTTCTAAATCCCACTTGTATCAATAACCGGACGATCAAGTGGTCTAGGAACAAGTTTCCAAACTTGATTTCTTTCAAATTGGTTTAATTCTTCTTGCATAGTAATAATCCAAAATTCATCATATAGTGCTACATCAATACAGTTAGGTTCTATACTTGAGAGAAGAGTAAAGTTATCTATAAAATACCGTCTAGTTTTAACTCCATAGCTTAGATCACTAATGATTTATTTTTTGGGATGACTTATTTTGTATTTCTAATCCTTTGATAATTGTTGATTCGTAGAATCTTTAGTTTGTTCCTTTCCTTGTTCAGCTTGTTGTTCTTCAATTTCTTCTTCTTTTGTATGAGTATCTAGCAGTGGAGTTTTGAGTTGGTCTTTTCTTACTTCCTTTGAACCTCCTACATCATCATCATCTTTCATTGGAGCATAAATGTTAGATTCATCAAACACAACATGTATAGATTCTTCCACACATAGAGTTCTTTTATTGTACACTCTATATGTCTTTTTATTGGAAAAATATCTAAGAAATATAGCCTCATCATATTTGCTATCAAATTTTTTAAGATTGTTTCGGGTATTAAGGACAAAACATTTGCAACCAAACACTTTAAAATAAGAGATTGATGGAGTTTTTTTCAAACATAAGTTCAAAAGGTATTTTTCTCAAAAACGATTTCAGCATAACTTGGTTTATCATATAGCAAGCTGTATTAACAACTTCAGCCCAAAAATATTTTGGAAGGGCGTTTTCACAAAGTATGGATCTAGCCATTTCTTGCAAGGTTCAATTTTTCCTCTCAACAACATTATTTTGTTGAGGTGTTTTGGTTGCTAAAAAATTGTGAAATACTCTATTTTCATCACAAAAGTGTGTAAATTCATTGTTTCAAAATTCTTTACCATTATCACTTTTAATAGAAATCAGTTTCCATCCAATAGAGTTTGGACGCGTTTGATCAGTTTCAAAAATTTAGAAAAGGCTTTGTTCTTTTGTCCAAGAAAAAAAGTCCAAGTAAATCTAGAAAAATCATCAACTAGTACATATGCATACTTTTTACCGTCAAGACTAACAGTCCTTATTAGTCCAAACAAATCCATATGAATTAATTCAAGAGGTTTTGAGGTTGAAATCATTTTCTTGGGTTTAAAGGAAGTTTTGATTTGTTGGCATGCATCATAAATTTTGCTTTTATCAAACTTCATTTTGGGCAATCCTCCAACAAGCTTTTTTGAGGACAATTTGTTTAGCAAATTCAAAGATACATAACCTAATCTTCTATGCTAAAGATAACCATCATTGTTATGTATGGAGAGGCATCTAATACCATGACCTATAAGGTCATTTAGATAGAATACATACACATTTCCAATACGGTTGGCAACAAAGATTGTTTCAAGATTTGAGTTATTCATAATAGAACAAGAATCCCTTTCAAAAATGACTTTGCAACCATTTCATATAGTTGGCTAATTCTAAGAAAATTATATTTCAAATCATCTATTAGTAATACTTGTTTTATAATGGTTGAGGAACCTTTACCAATATTACCAATGCCAAGAATCTTTCCTTTCTTCTTGTCTCCAAAAGTAACGAATCCTTCATTTGTGGTCTGTACATTTTCTAACAAGGTTGTGTCTTCAGTCATGTGTCTTGAACAACCGATGTCCAATAACCACTTGGTGAAGCTCATTTTCTCCAAAGAATGTGCCTATATATGAGAAAGAGGAGTGATTTTTGGTACCCATACTTTCTTGGGTCCATGAGGGTTAGTAGCGTTTTCTTTGATTTTCCAAAAAGTTATTTCACTGGATTCCACTTTTCTTTTAATAAGACATCTTGATGCTATGTGTCCCGATTTTTCACAATACGTGCATGCTTTGTGTGTCGTGTAACATGAGACAGCTTTAACAAATCAAGGCTTGTGAATTTTGTCCTTATTCTCATATCTATATCCTAAGCTATTTCGATTTCCAACTTGATGTTAAGTCCCAAGTAATTTTTCCAGGTTGCTTTTTCCATTTGTGAATTTTTCAATCCATATGGTAAGGTCATTGACTTTATTTTTCATGTCATCAAAAGTGTTAAACATACTTTCAAGAATTTGAATTCTATCATACAGACTTTTATTTTCTAGAGATACATACTGTAAAGTAGTTATGATCACATCTTTTTCAATAATAGCATTTATGTGTGACTCAAGAGACATTTTGTTCTCACTTAATAACTTTTCGTTCTCATTTAACAAACAATTAATCTTCAGTTTCATTTCTTTATTTTTTTTGGACAGTTTTTTTAGTTCATGGAACATTTGAATTAACAACTCATGGATCATCATGCTTTTCAGTCATAGATATAAGTGAATTAGACATGAAATTAGTGGTAGTAGAGTTTACCTCCTTTTCCATGGCCATGAAACATATGTTGGTAGTTTCGTTCTTCAAATCTTCTTCTTCAGACTTAGTCTCATTTAGGTCCCAAGTCCCCATAAATCCTTTGCCTTTTTTTGCCTTCAACTCCTTCTTCTTTTTAAGCATTCTGCTTTCCTTTCCTTTTGCAACTGGACAATCAACAATGAAGTGTTCAGTGCTTTTGCATTCATAACATCGAGGCTTGAACACTATGGATTGTCCTTTCTTTTTTGTGAACTTCTTTTCTCTTTTGAATTTTCTTTTATTGAACATCCTTCTGAATTTCTTTGCTATCATTGCCAGATCTTTATTATCTACTTTGTTTCATCACTACTGTCACATTGACTAGTTTCTTCATCCTCTTTTTCAGCTTTTAATGGTATTCCCTTTTTACCTTTATCATGATCATCGCATTCCTGAAACCTCTTAAGTTTCATTTCATGTGTTAGAAGAAAGCCAATCAGCTCTTTAATTGGTAAGGATTTTAAATCCTTGGATTCTTCCACAGTAAGAGCTTTAGGCTGCCAGCTTTTAGGTAATGCATCCAAAATTTTTCGATTTTGTTCCCTAAGAGAATACATCTTCCCATAGGCTTTGAGACCATTTGTGATATTTGTGAATCTAATGAACATATCAGTAATACTTTCATTCAGCTTCATTGTGAATAATTCATAATCATGAATTAGAAGCCCCGATTTGGATTCCTTAACTTGATTTGTTTCCTCATGGGTGACCTCGAGTAATTTCCACATGTCATGGGCTGAATCGCAACCACTAACTCGATTGTATTCAGTTGCATCTAGTGCACATCATAAGATGCTCATAACTTAAAAATTCAATGTCATCTTAGCATTGTCTTCAACATTAAACTCGTCAATTTTTTTAGGCATTTTTACGCCAACAACAACTTTTGATGGAATAAAAGGACTTTTCTATATTAAATTCCACAACTCAAAATTGATTGAGCACACATAGATTTTCATTATATTTTTCCAGAATGTATAGTTGTTTCTATTGAACAAAGGAGGTCGAATTGTTGAAGATCCTTCAACATATGGAAGAGAGTATGAATTTGCCATGAGAATCTTTTCTTATAAGGTTGTTAAATCGAGAATATGTAGACCAAGCTCTGATACCAAACAAAAAACCTTAGAGAGGGGGGAGGGGGATGAATAAGGTTTTTGACAAACTAAAATTTTCAAAAAATCTGTTATACAAAATATTATTATTCTTCAAGTTTCTTGGACCAACTTCATGGCAACAGAGAAAGCCAACCAAGGAAACTTTGAGAAATATTCAGATGCAGACTAAGGTAAGAAATACAATGTAGTTAATGTTATATGCAGAGAAATGAGACACATAATGTATAGTGGTTCGATCTACCAAGATCTATATCCACTACATTAAGCTCACACTTAAGGATTTTCAACCAAATTTCATTTACCCAATTTAATGGAATCAATCTGCACCAAATACAAGAGAGGATCACCATACTTGATTTTCCAAAACTTCTCAATCAACCAACAAATCAAGATTCACCCCAGATGGATATTACACAATAACCTTGTTATACAAAAGAGATTGAATATCAATGTAACAGTAAAAGCTCACTTGTTTGAGAAGATGTGCACCAAGGAAAAAAGCACAAACACTTTACCTTTAATACACAATTTGAATTCACTTTGAAACACTTTGATAAAGGAGATTTTTATTTTCTATAGAGCAAGAGTGTTTCTTAGAAGCATACAATAAAAATATTATGTCGAATCAAGTTTAGAGGCTTTATATAGAGACGTAAAGTGAAGTACCAAAGGCTATAATTTTACTGTCAAAATTATTCGGACGATGATGCATCCAAAAAGTAAGTCCAAAATGGCACTTTTTTAGGCAGAAATGATTTGACACAGTTTATAGGATTTTGGACAAATCTTTTGGATGTAGAATCATTCAAACTACTCTGTAACACCCCACTACTTAGGCCCAATAGGGCCGGGGATGTCGCTCCGTCCAAAGGACAAGGGGTCTTTATAACTAGGTCACACAAATGAAAATAAAGACAATACTTTAAAATTGAACTTATTACAACCCAAAAATTCAGGGACAAATCCAAAATAAATTAATTACTATCATTTGTCAAAACAACACATAACATAAATAACATAAAGTCTTCAAAGCAGGTAACAAATCTAGCTACTCATCTCCACAGCAGGATCGACATAAAGACATGGCATAAAAGGTGATGAGATAAAAATCTCAGTAAGCCCGTATGTGTTTTGAGTGTTTCAAGTAAAATAGTTCGTGTATGCAAGCTGTAAAAATTGTATAGGAGAAAGTGCTGGTAAGCAATAAATAAGGTTAAAATAAAGGGTGGCATTTTACTTTTTAAGCCATACATGTGCACAATAAATACAACCATTCAAATGGGTAGCCATGGGTTACCACACGTTGGGCCCCATGACCATATAACGGTCAGAATGCCACACTTTATGCAGACAGACAAAAGGTAGGTGATCGGCCTACCGGGTGAGATACTCCTTCTTGTCTACACCCAAACTTATTTGTATAAAAGGTTTCATATATATATATATATATATATATATATATATATATATATATATTATTTTTAATAAAAGATATAATTTATTTGACTAGTAAAATATCACTAATTCATTGAATATTCCAATTTCAAAACTTTCTAAGAATTTTGAAATCTTGGGAGAAAAATATAGTAATAATTTTAATTGGGGTAATAAAATTTGCTAATCAAAATAGTCTAGGATCAACAAGGTCATGATCATAATTTTCCCATTGCTAACAAGATTCATAAGCATATACTCCAACATCAATCAACAAACTATTCTATTCATGAACAAAGGCTTAAATCCATACCTACTATCACATGATCAAATCCCTACTAAGCATAATCATACTCACGGCTTCAATGAAAAAGAACATAATATCCTATTCACCAAAGGTGACATAACATTCTAGCATGCTTAAACATTCATAATTTCTTAAGACATAATGAACATGCATCGATCCACAAGGAAATTCATAAAGCTTAACCATGATCAATCATTCTCATGCTCCAATCTCAATTCCTTCATATATATGCATATACTCAATCCCCCATTCATATTCTATCCTTCTTATCAACAACCAAGAGACATGAATCCAGAATTCAAAAGAAAGGTTAAAGAGAAATACTTGGTTGATAACTATCTCGATGAAGATTTAAGAAGATCCACGCGCTTGAGAGTCTTGAATTGTCCAAGAGAGGAGAAAGAAAATGGCCATGGTTGTAGCAGCCATTTCGGCCGAGAGAGAGAGAGAGAGAGAGATCATTAGTATGATATGTTAAAGATTGAAGGGAAAAAGATGAACAAAATTTGTTCTTGGTTACATTGATGATGTTCTTGAGACTTCAAGAAAAATTCCGGTTTTGATCCGATTGTCAATTTTTGTTTTCGAGATTTGATATTATAAAAGCCAGAAATGGACTCTAGGGAGTATATAGGCGTGTTCTGGAGTTTTTGGGAGGGATTGGAGGTGTTTAGAGTGGTCTTTGGCTTGAAGAAAGGTAGTGTATGTTCTTGGTGTTTTTGGTGAAAATGGAGAGGATTAGAGAGAAAATGCTGGACGAATTTCTAAAGGGGTTGGCTGAATGATTGAAGGAGTTCTAGGATTTTGATTTTCAGATTAGCGAGGAGAGAAAAATCTGGTTGTTTGAAATTCAAATGGAGAAATTTAAGGAGTGTTTTAAGGTAAAAGATACGGTAATGGTGTTTGATTGATAGAGGTTTCTTGGAGCTGCAAAAGGCCAACTAGTTTGCTGTGTTTTGCTGAATTGAATGAGGGTTGAGGGAGCTATAAGGCTGGCCAAATTTCTGAGTTCAATGGTTGGAGGATTTCTGGTTATGAAGCTTAATCCAAGGGTGTTTTCATAGAGTAAATGCTGGAAATTTTGGAATTCAAATGGAAGTTTGATTGGAGTGATTGTAGGAGAAATTTGAGGAATGGCTATGGAGTCTAGTTGTGCATGGTTAGTGGAGGGGGTAGTGGATTTCAGTTCATGGCTGAACAAAGGTTAACTTACAGAGGTTTAGAGGAGGTTTTCGGCCAAGGCTTGAAAAGAACAAGGCTGGAATATTTTTCTGGTTATGTTTCGAATTGGTTGCTGGAATTTGCTATGCAATTTTCTGAAATATTCCAGCCAATTTGTAGAGGGTTTTAAGAGGTGTTTGAGGGTCCTTTAAGGCTAGTTTCCAGCCTTCTATATGGAGGAAAAGCAGAGGTAATTTTCTGGTTTGAAGGCAGAAGAAACAGCTTTGATCTTGGCCTGCTATGCTGCGAAACTGCCCAGAATTTTTTTCTTGTTTCTGTAGTTTTGTGCAGTCCAATTTTTGCACAAGAATTTCAGTCTTTAAGCTGAATAAATTGGCCATTTTTCTGGCAGAAATTGAGTAAGAAAGATGGCTGAGATTTTCGAAGTTTAGGCTGCTCAAGAATCTGGAAAAATTTTAGATTTCTTCCATGGAGAAGGTGAACACTATGGAGTGGAGTTTGAAGGTTCAACCTTGGAGATTAATTTCCCTTTGGAACATTTCTTAACTCCTTCCCTATTTTCAGTCAAATCTCCAACCTCTAAGAGCCATTTTTGAAATTCAAAGACCAATAATCCTTGCTGAATTTTCTGGAATTAAAACATGGATTTGGATAAATTTTGAACAAGCTTAATTGGTGAAGAGGTTAGGATAAGCTAGAGGTAATAGAAGGACAAGAATTCTTCTAAAATTCTTTTAGGACATAAGGATAGGATTAGGACATTCCCTTCATGTCTCCCCTAGGTCAACACTCCTATTTTTTTTTTTCTATGGAATGCAAGAGACGAAAATCCCACCTGAAATTAAAATAATAATGACAAAAACTTAAATGATGGGATTTGAATTCAAGACCTTAGAGATTAATTCCAAGGCTCTAACTACTAAACTACAACAACTCTTGTTCTTATTTTCTCACCCACATATTCTTCTTATTTAATCCTCAAGCTATCTTCCTATTTTGACCTCAAGCAAAATTACTGTCTTACCCTTCATACTCAATAAGTATAACCAAGCTTTCTAGACTATAAATTATAATTCTAAAGCACATAAAATCATTTAATATATATATATATATATATATATATATATATATATATTCATGCAAAGTAACATGATATGCATCCCGACCCCCCTTACTCTAGGGTTGGCTTTAGGTGAGGTTTCACATACTTACTCTAAAATTTTGAGATTTAAAACTTTAAAATCTTTTTCTTTGTGTGCTTCAAGGTAGAGATAAATTGAATCATAAGGTAAAGAGACATAGAAATTAACAAAACATACCTTAATAATAATTCCTAGTCTAAAGTTCTTCCATAAGGACTTCTTGGTATACAATCTCATAAGCTTGAACTTCATCTTAATCACTCACTATTGAATTCTATTGCTCAAGAGTTGCTTAGCAATCTTATTTGAACACCTTAGAAGAACTGAAGTCAAACATGTCTTATCACATATAGATCACACAAGTTAGTCCACATCAATGTTTGTCATAAGTCAAAACATAGGAGAAATCCCTTAGGGCTAACAGTATCATTTGTATTTCCAAAACTGCATTTAACAGTATGTTCTAATGATTTTCAACTGTATTTCTATCATTGTTATAAAAATAAAGGAATGGACTAGTCATAGATTGACAAATATAATAAAGGTTTTGATACCTTTATAGAATTTGCGTTAAGAGACAAGCCTAATGGAGTCAAAATCTATTGCTTTGTATGAAGTGTCAGAATAGGTATTTTTATAGTACAATAGAGGCCAAATAACATTATCAAATGTGGGGTTTCATGCATTGGTACAAAAAATGAAGTGCTCATAGGGAAGCATACATATCTCTAGCAATACAAATAGTAGTATTCCTTCTTCAGAAACAATACAAGAGAATAATATGGTTGGGATAGTTCAAGATGCTACTGGCATTAATGAGGACAGAATGCAAATAAAGAACCTGAAGATTTGGGAGAGCTATTTAAATTGTTAGAAGAGGTGAATGTGGAGTTATATTTGGGTTGTATCGAAATTTCTTCTCTGTCATTCATCATGAGATTATTACACTTGAAAGTCCTCAACAGGTGGTCGAATAAGTCTATTGACATGCTACTTGAGCGTCTAACAAATACTTTCAATGAGATGGGCACGAAAATTGCCAAAAATTACTATGAGGCTAATAAAATAAAAAATATGTTAGGAATGGAATATAAAGTATGGGATGCTTGTGCAAATAATTATATGATATACAGGGGAAAATGAAGCAATTAGTTATTGGGAGGTGTGTAATACTATGAGGTACAAGAAAGAGGGAAATACCATTGCATGCAAGTGCGCTATTTATTTTCCATTAACTTCGAGATTGAAGCGATTATTTATGTCTTGCAAAATTGCTTCTCTTATGAGGTGGCATGAAGAAGTTCATGTGAAAAATGGAATCTATAAATACTCAGCTAATTCTGGGCCACTACCAGAAAATGATACATTGGCGACAAAACTTTAGTTAGGGAAAAAATTTTATGGCTAAAAGTTCCTTTTAGCGAGGAAAATTTTTCTCCAGCGACAAAAACTTTTTGTCGCTACTAATTAAGACTTTCGCTGACAAAATTTTTATTTTCTAACTACAAGTGATGGATTTAACTAGGAAATAAGTGTATTAGTAAGGAAAGTTTAAGTTTCCTCGATAATGATGCATTACCAGTGACAAAAATTCATTTCCCAGCTAAAAATTAACTTCTATTACTATTAACTATACTTTTAGTGACAAAATTCACATTTCTTAGCTAATACATGTCTTTAAATTTTTAAATATTTATAACATAGCCCCAAAAATTTTATAAATTGGTTTTTAAATTTTGTATAATTACAAAAAGACCTTAAAAATTTGTAAATTGGTCCCTAAATTTTAAAATATTAACAATATGATCCTAAAAATTTTATAAATTGGACCATAAATTTTTAAATATATAAAACATTACCCCAAATTTTATAAATTGCTTTTTAAATTTTGTAAAATTATAAAATGATAACCAAATAATTATAAATTAGTCATTAAATTTTAGAATATTTAAAATATAATCTCAAAAATTTTACAAATTAGTCCCTAAATTTTTAAATATTTATAAATGCATTAGATTTTAGGCTGATTTATAGAAATTAAGCTAGATTATGCAGCAAAATATATCCGATTATCTTCAAATTTGGTCATAATACATTTGTTAGCAAATTTAATAAATCTAATGGGTGGATTATTAATTTGATATACTTATCTATGTAAATGAGTTAGGTTTTGTGTATGTTTATAATGATTATGCAAGATTATGTGACAAAATATATTTGATTACCTTCAAATTTAGTCATGATATTTTTTTTTTTGATAAATTTAATAAATATAACGGTTAGATAGTTAATTTGATATGCTTATCTTTCTAAATGTGTTAGGTTTCGAGCATTTTTATTGAGATTATGCTAGATTTTGTGGTAAAACACATATGATTACCTTTAAATTTGATTACAATGCCTTTTTATTGACTTTATCAAATTTAACGGTTGGATCGTTAATTTGATATGTCCATCTTTCTAAATGTTTTAGGTTTTTTGTATTTTTACAGAGATTATACTAGATTTTATAGCAAAACATATCCAATTACCTTTAAATTTGGTCACAATAATATTTCTAGTGATTTTATCAAATGTAACGGTTGGATCATCAATTTGATATGTCTATCTTTTTAAATGTAGTAGGTTTTCGGTATTTTTACAGAGATTAAAATAGATCATGCAGCAAAACATATCGATTTTCATCAAATTTGGTTATAATTACATTCTTAATAGTTTTATCAAATCTAATAGTTTGATCGTTAATTTGATACCCTTATCTTTCTAAATGTGTTAGATTTCAAACATTTTTATTGCGATTATTCTAGATTGTGTTGTAAAATATATTTGATTACCTTAAATTTGGTCATAATACTTTTCTTAGTGACTTTATCAAATCTAACGGTTGGATCGTTAATTTGATATGCCTATCTTTCTAAATGAGTTAGGTTTTGAGCATTTTTATAGAGATTATACTAGATTTTGTAGAAAAACATATATGATTACCTTTAAATTTGGTCACAATACTCTTTTTTAATAATTTTTTCAAATCTAACGGTTGGATCATTAATTTGATGTACCCATCTTTCTAAATGTGTTAGGTTTTCAGTATTTTTACAGAGATGAGCAAGATTCTGTGGCAAAACATATTCGATTACCTTTAAATTTTTTATAATACTTTTCTTAGTGATTTAATTAAATCTAACGGTTAGATCATTAATTTGATATGTCTATCTTTCTAAATGTATTGGTTTTTCAGTATTTTTAAAGAGATTAAGCTAGAATATATAGCAAAACATATCCGATTACCTTTAAATTTTGTCATAATAAATTTTTTTAATAATTTTTTAAAATATAATGGTTGGATTGTTAATTAATATGTCTTTCTAAACATATTAGGTCTTGAGCATTTTTATTGAGATTATACTAGATTCTATTGTAAAACATATCCAATTACCTTTAAATTTAGTCACAATACTTTTTTTTTAGTGATTTTATCAAATTTAACAGTTGGATCATTAATTTGATATGTTTATCATTCTATATGTGTTTGGATTTCAGTATTTTTTAGAAATTATGCTAGATTCTATGGCAAAGCATATTCGATTACCTTTAAATTTGGTCACAATGCCTTTCTTTAGTGATTTTATTAAATCTAATGGTTAGATTATTAATTTGATATGTCTATCTTTCTAAATGTGTTAAATTTTCAGTATTTTTACTGAGATTAAGCTATATCTATAGTAAAACATATCCGATTATCATCAAATTTGGTCATAATTATATTTTTAGCAATTTAACCAAATCTAACAATTGGATCGTTAATTTGATATGTCTATCTTTCTAAACATGTTAGGTTTTGAGCATTTTTATTGAGATTGTACTAGATTCTATTATAAAACATATCCGATTACATTTAAATTTTGTTATAATACTTTTTAAAGTAATTTTATCAAATCTAATGGTTGGATCGTTAATTTGATATGCATATCTGACTAAATGTGTTAGGTTTTTGGCATTTTTACAGAGATTAAGCTAGATTCTGTGGCAAAACATATTCGATTACCTTTAAATTTGGTCATAATACTTTCTTTAATTCTTTCATCAAATCTAATGATTGGATTGTTAATTTGATATGCTTATCTTTCTACATGTGTTAAGTTTTGAGCATTTTTATTGAGATTATGTTAGATCCTGTGGTAAAACATATCCGATTACCTTTAAATTTGGTCACAACACTTTTTTCAGTGATTTTATCAAATTTAACGGTTGAATCGTTAATTTAATATGCTTATATTTCTAAATGTGTTAGGTTTTTGGTATTTTTTATAGAGATTATGCTAGATTCTGTGGCAAAATATATCCGATTACCTTTAAATTTGGTCATAATATTTTTTTTAGTGATTTTATCAAATCTAATACCCAGATCATTAATTTGATATGCTTGTGAGAGAGAGAGATATGCTTGTGAGAGAGAGAGAGAGAGAGAGAGAGAGAGAGAGAGAGAGAGTAACTAATATGTTTATATATATGAATATATGAATATGTTTATATCTATGTATATATGTTAATATGTGTGTTTTTGTGTGTGTGTGTGTGTGTGTATGTGTGTGTGTGTATATATATATATGAATATATTTATATATGTGTATATTAATATATATAGCCACAGAAAAAAATGTAAATAAATATGTGCATTTGTATGTTTATATATTTGTATGAATATGTATATATATGTAGATATGAATATATGAATATGTATGTATATATGTGTATATGAATATGAATATGTGTGTGTGTGTGTGTGTGTGTGTGTGTGTGAATTTATGAATATGTGTATGTTGAGATATATGCCCTTTTAAACTAGGTTTTTGATATAATTTTGATTTGTATTAATAAAAATTTTATTCTCAAAAATTGGTTTTGAATTCTTCTTTACTTTTGTGCACAATTTCATTGGAAAATACTCATTATGTTTAAGTAAATGGTTCATGTGAATGGAGGTATTTCACAATAAGGTATGGACCATGGATTACTTAACACATAAACTATTGTTCTTAACCAAATGATAAGAATGGGAATCTCATCGTGGTAAGGTTATTGTGTTATGAATTCTATATATGGAACGACTTACCTTTAGCCAATGAGTAGTCTTCTCATTTTATAACACAAGCATATTTTGAATACGTAGAACTAGATCTATAGTAGTGGTTTCTAAAAATATTATGTGATAGAAACCTAGACTACTACCATTACAGTGTGGACTTGTACTCTACGGCTTGAGTATGAGTTGGTGGTTTGACGAAGTTGGAAGCATATGCTTTGATGTACTATAGTTGAGGTTCTATTGTAGGACCAATATACTTGTATGTTCGGTATATGTAACTAATTAGTTAAGACAGATTTGTACAAGATAGCTTCTATACTATATTGTCCCTTGTGGTTGTTCGAATGATCTAAATATCCAAGACCCTGCGGAATATGACTTGGGTTTTTGCTTTAGCGTAACTCTTTTGGAAAACGAAAATATTCCAAGAAGTCATGGATCATTAGACTAGAAGCCTAAGGATGGTAGATGTCTTTTAGAGAGGTGTTGTACACTTTTTCCTATCTAAATGCACGATGTGTGTAGAGGGGTATTTTAGTCATTTCACCTGTAGGTCGTAGACATAGCTAATGCAGCATTATCCTTGGGGTCAATATTTTCTTATAATGATATTAGAAAATATTTTAAATATAAAATATAACTATTTATATTGTAGGGGTATTTTTATCATTTTAGTAGCTCAGGTGATGTGTCTTTTTGATCCTCGGAATAGCCCATAAGTCCTAATTAAATTTGGGTTGAGAAAATGGTCTCAGTTAAAAAAAGAATTTTATTTTATTTGGGAAGTCTAATTTATTATTGGACTAGAATAAAATAAAAGAACGAGAGAAATAAAATTAAATTTATTATCTGGTTTAATTGGTTAATTAATTATTCAGGACCTAAGTCTAAATTGAATAATTAGAAAAATTAACCTGGACCTAAACTAGATAAAAAGGCTTGAATAATTATTTTGGTTTATATGGATTCATTTATTATTTATTGGGTTATTTTTATAAGCTCATAAAATAAATAATTAATATTTATTATTTTTGGGTTCAAGAAAAATAATAAAAATAATTAATGGCCCAATTGCCTAGACCAAAAGGGGTTTTTTTAATTCACAGAATAGAAGAGTTTATGCTAAGCTAAACTTCTTCTGTTGATTATTTTCGGGTGTTTTAAAATATCAAAACCTCAGTGTTATGTTATCAGGTGGAGTAGCTGTGTGTTTTTCAATAGAGACGCACGTCTGTGAAAAAAAACTCCTAGAGAAGCCCTTTGTGTTCCTCTCTTTCTCTCTCATTTATTCTTCTTTTTCTTTGTCTTTTTGATTTTGCTAATTAATAGCAAAGGGTGAAGAGTATTGAGACATTATTTTTCCTCGCCTATTTGTTTCACTAACAAGATATTAGGCGATGGAATATTCTAAGAAGCAAAAGGCTTTGGCGTTTATGTCACGGAGGAGTAGAAGATTAGCAGGATTTCAATCAGAAGCATCAATGAGTGGTGAAGAAGTGATCCTTATAGTTCAGTCGGCTTTTTCACAGCCAAAGAAAACGATAAAGCACAGAGGTATAAATTTGAAAATCCTTCCGCTATGTTTTTTCTTTGTGCATTGGTTTTGCTTTTGTTTTCTGTGCATGCATGGCTTTTTGTTATTTTAAGGTTCAATTGGTATCAGAGAGAAAAGCTTTGAATGGCTTAGGAAGCATGTATGCTAGTCTAATTAAACTAGCTACATAATTGTTTGGTTATAATTTTGTGATCCTTCACTGTTTTGGTATGGGATTGATGCTTTGTACACCTCACGGTTGAGGTTTAGGAAACCACTATAATTTAAGGTTTTCCATAGAAAAGCGTGTAAACCTGAATTTAAAGGGTATAGGCGGATGTGGTTTTTGTTTTGTTGAAAATATGTAACAAAAAAAAAAAAAAATGCCTGTTGATGTTGCAAAGAGGAGTTGCAGAAGCCTTCTAGAGAAAATTGCGAAAGAAGAGGGAAAAAAAAAAAAAAAATGAAGAAGAAGACCTTGAGCCGCTAGCCCAAGTTGTAGCGGCTTGGTGTGCTTGGAGCCGAGGGATGGCTAGCTTAAGTTGTAGCTCAAGCTGGGAAGGATGCACATGATGCGGTCACTAGTGTGACTGTGTGTTGTTGTGAGTCGCGGGCAGCCCGCGGGTTGCGGGTGGCAGGCGCCCATAAGTCATGGTCCATGGACGCATCCATGGGCCATGACCTGGTGTGGCAGGAGCGTAAGACCGGAAAAAATATTTATTTTTTTTGGTAATTTTTGCGCATTTTCTTTTTCGTTTTTGGTCCCATACCAGGCAAAGTTATTAATTTTGCAATAGTTAATTTTTTTGAATATTTTGCATGAAATGTAATAGTAAAGGATTTTTAGAATTAAACATGACCATTAATTAATTAATTTAATTAATATATTTAATTCTATTCTTTGAGCACTTAGGTTTAAAACTAGAAAAGCATGAAAATGTTTACAGTTTTTTAGCATGATATTTATTTTAATTCCTATGTGCACGTTTTCTCAAAGACCAAAATCTTTGAAAATTCTTATTTGACAAGGAAAAATAATTTTTTTTAATTAAATGGTTAATTTTAACTTAAACAAAAATTAATCCTTAGTTATTTTTTTAAAGGTTTTTTATCCTTGACATAGAAAATATTTTGGATTTAGAAATTTTTGTAAGTTAAAATGGAAAACCACTTTAATTTATTTTCATAAAGAAAAATTATTTTTGTAAATAAAAAACTTGAGATCAAAATCTCTAGAAAGTTTTAATGAAAATTTTTTGAAATTATTGAGTTTTAACTTAAATAAAATTAATCCATGAAAAAAAAAATTCTCAAAGGATATACACCTTCACATATGGGTTTAGATATATTATTTTTAAGTTAAAAGAAAATTTAATTGAAATTTTGAAAGGATATTTTTACAAAAAAAAGAAAAAAAACCATTGTTTTAAAAATTAAGTGGGAGAGGGGTTCCAACGGCCCTACAGCTTCTGTCACGATTCTCATTAAAGGTCATGGGTTTCCTCGCATCATCCTGGGAGTGAATTTGTAAAGGATGGAGATACCACAAGTATCTAGAACTAATGGAATGATGTAATTAATAACCCAGGACACGTGCTATGATCGACCAGTCCACATTGGACATTATAGTGTGATGCATTTCCATAGGAAATGAGAAGAAATGACCATCCCCTTGATGGAGTTATCTTCCAGATTATTATCTAGAAGAGAAATTACTTTGTGATGGTTAACACACTTAGCTTAGGAAACTATTAATTTTTTCAAGAAGCTATGTCAGTTTTTCTAAGAGCCAAATTAATCATGGTAAAGATAATAGTGAGGGGGTTAACTATTATCAGTTTAATATGAGGATAAAGTGCACAAAATTATTTTGTTTTTCTCAAAACTGAGAATTTCTTTTACTTTCAATATTTCAAAAATGGTTGGTGGAGGTTCTTTCAGTCCCTTAGCCATTATTCTCCTTGAAAATAATCTAATGGGTCCTAACTATGTGGATTGAAAAAGAAACTTGGACATAATACTCACAGCCGAGGAGTATACGTATGTCCTCTACAAAACCTACCCTGTTATCATGGAGGGTTCTGTTGATGAGGAGCGAGAGGTTGAGAAAGCAAGGAAGAAGGCTGACGAAATGGCATGCTGCTATATGTTAGCCTTCATATCTAATGTGCTCAAATCCAAATATAAGTACATGGCAACTACGTACGACATAAGCACATAATTAGCCACGATGTTAACAGACAAGAGCTGGCCTGCAAGGCAAGAGGCTTTTCGAACAATCATAAAAAGCAAGATGGCTGAGGGAGCATTAGTCAGGAAGCATATGCTCAAAATGATTGGTGCTTTCAAGAAAGCAAAAGTCTTGGGGGCTGTCATTGATCTCGAGAGCCAAGTGGACATGGTTTTCGAATCTTTGCTGGGCTCTTTTACTCAATTTAAGTTGAACTACAACATGAACAAGTTAAACATAAGTTTAATTGAGTTAATGAAAGAGCTCCAGGTGGTGGAGAAGGTCATGAAGCTATACGCAAGGGTTATGATGGTTTTTTCTTCAAGAATTAGGCCCAAGCCCAGAAAGTTGAAGAAGAAGAAAGATAACGCGACGCCCCAGCCCAAGTCCAAACCCAAAGATAAACCTAAGGGCAAATGCTTCAAATGTGAAAAGAAGGGATACTGAAAAAAAGAGTGTCCAGATCTTCAAACTAAAAAAAACCCCACAAGTAATGTTTTCTATCTAGAGTCTATATTAATGGTTGGATCACGTTCCACTTGGATTATTGATTCAAGAACCACTGATCATATCTGTAATTCCTTGCAAGGGTTTAGAAAGATTAGAAGACTCCAGAAGAGCAAACATGGACTATATGTGGGAAATAAAACACAAGTTTGGGCCCTGGCAGTGGGAGAACTGAAACTTATTTTTTATTGTAATAGAATAGTTATATTGAAGGATAATTTATTTACTCCTAGTACAGAATTTAGTTTCAGTTGTAAAACTAATAATTTAAGGATATTGTATTTTTTTCTATTCTGGTATAACTATCAATAGAAATAGAGAAGTTTTATGTACTGAGCACATATATAGAAATCTATTCTTCATTAATCCTATTAACATTAATTAAATAATACTCAAACTGAACCTTTAAACAAGAATAGAAAGACCAATGTCAATGACTTATATCTTTGGTATCTAAGGTTAGGTCACATTAACTTAACCAAGATGCAGAGGTTAATCCATGATGGGCCTTTGGGTTCATTGAGATTGGAAAGTTAGCCTCAATGTGAATCCTGTCTTATGGGAAAAACGACCAAAAGGTTCTTTACCTAAAAGGCAGATCGGGCTAAGGAAATATTAAGTCTTATTCACACTGATGTGTGTGGTCCTTTATCTATACCAGCAAAAGGGGGGGGGGGGGGGTTTGAGTGCTTCATCACCTTCACAGATAATTGTACTAGGCATGGTTATATTTACCTGATGAGATGCAAGTCTGACTTTTTTGACAAGTTCAAAGAGTTTAAGGCTGAAGTGGAACATCGCATAAGTAAACTAATCAAGACCTTATGATCGAATCGTGATAGAGAACACCTCTTTGGTGAATTCAAGGACTACATGGTACATTATGGAATAGTATCCCAGCTCTCTGTGCTGAGAACACCCCAACAAAATGGAGTAGCTAAGAGAATGAATAGGAAATTGATGGAAATGGTCCGAAATATGATGTCTCATAGTACTCTTCCAGTGTCTTTTTGGGGATATGCCCTGGAAATAGTAGCATATATTCTGAACTTGGTGTCTTCTAAGTTAGTACCTAGGACGTCCTATGAGATGTGGACTGGGCGCAAGATAGGTCTAAATCATCTCAAGATATGGGGTTATCCAGCTTATGTATTGATCAAGGGAAACATGTTAGAACAAAGATCAGAATTATGCTATTTTATTGGGTATCCAAAAGGTACAAATAGTGGTTACTTTTATCCTCCCAAGGAGTAAAAAGTAGTTGTGAGTATTAATGCTAGATACTTGGAGGATGATCAAAGCACATCCACTAAATGTTCAATAAGGTTGGAACTTGAGAAGAAGTTATCTTCTGAATCAACTTCTTCTAACCCAATTATAGAACAACAAGATACACAGTCTAAGGAACCTGTACAAACGGAGCCTTGTCTAGTGGGAGGGTATCTAGGGTTCTAAAAAGATGGACTGGAGAGGCTTTTGATCTAGTCTCTGACCACCAGGAATAAGATCCTACTAGATACGAGGAGACTATTGTTAATGCCGATGCAAATCTATGGCATGAAGCAATGAAAGTTGAGATTGAGTCTATGTACTTCAATCAGGTTTAGGATCTTGTAGCTTCACCTGTAGGGATAGAACCCATTGGGTGTAAGTGGGTATACAAGAGAAAGAGAGGAGCGGATGAGAATGTGAAAACCTTCAAAGTTAGGCTTGTGGTGAAAGGATATACTCAGAAAAAAAGTATCGATTATGAGGAAACTTTTTCTCCGGTAGCTATGCTTAAGTCTATCCATATCTCCTTACTATCGCATGTCATTATGACTACGAAATATGACGAATGGATATCAAGACAACATTTCTAAATGGCTATCTTACTGAAGGCATCTATAGTCCCAACCAGAAGGCTTTATTGCTGAAGGCCAGGAACATATGGTTTGTAAGTTTAAGAAATCAATCTATGAACTTAAACAGGCATCCAAAGTATGGAATATTCGTTTCGATGAGATTGTAAAATCTTACGATTTTATTCAAAATGAGGATGAACCATGTGTGTACAGGGAACTGGAAGGCATAAATATAGTTTTTCTTATACTATATGTGAATGACATTCTACTAATTGGGAATGATGTAGAGACACTGTTATCTACTAAGGTTTGGCTATCTAGTCAATCAATATGAAGGACTTGAGATAAGCTAGTTACATTCTCAGGATAAAGCTTCTTAGAAATAGGAAGTAGAGAATGTTAGGATTATTCCAAGCTACATACATTGACAAGATGCTATCAAGTTCAGTGGAGGGGCTAAAATCATCATTATTTTCTTAGTTATTTGAGATATTTTTGTTGTAATAACTAGGCAATTCTTTCCTACTTGATATTTTGCTTGTAAAAAGTATTTTTGACAAATTTGTGCAGATTTAAGTTATTTTTGAGCAAAATTGGAGATTTTTCAAAACACACCTGGCACCAGGTCTGGTAAGTGGACCAGGCGCCAGGTCCATTTTGGTCGGTCAGAGGAAAACAGGGCAAAATTTAGGGAGAGAGCAGAACACACTTGGTGCCAGGTGGGTCGATTAGACCTGGGCCTAGGCTCGTTCTGGAATACGAAATTTCTGTGTACGAATTTAGAAATTTTCCAAAGATTTCGGTATTTGGCATTAAAGAAGACTTCTCAAGAAATGAATTTGGCATTAAAGAAGCTTATAAAAGTAAAAGAAAACACAAGAGATTAAAGAGTGAATCTAAGATAAAAAATTTCAATTGCTCAAAGAAGGAGAGATTCACTATCCAAGAAGGGTTGTTCAAGAGAGTCTTCAAATGAGAAGAATGGGGCTTGTTTATGAGTGTTTTCTTTTACCTTTGTTTTCTTGTTCTTAAATAATGAGGTATTAAATATTTTATTTGTAATTTGACATTATTTTAGGATTCATGATTTTGTGTTAATTTAGTTATTTGATCAATTTATTATTAATTATTATTATTATTATTATTATTATTATTATTATTATTATTATTATTTGGTTGCAGGAATTATTTTGAAAGATTTCAATACAGAACAAAAGAAGAAATTCTTCTCCGAAGTAAGGCATTACTTTTGGGAAGAACCTTACTTGTTTCGGTGTTATATGGATCAAATCATTCGAATGTGTGGATTTCGTGGAAAGTGCGAATATCTTGAAGCAATACCATGAAGGACCCGTGGGAGAACACTACCAAGCTAACAACACAGCAAGGAAGGTGCTTGAGTCCAGATTTTATTGGCCAACACTCTTCAAGGACTCTCACAGGTTTATCCAAAATGGTGATAGATGTCAACGTACCGACAACATTTCTAAATCTAATGAGATGCCATTGCAATTTTTTCAAGCTTGTGAAATTTTTTATTGTTGGGGAATTGATTTCATGGACCTTTTTCCTAGTTCATTAAGTAATAAGTACATCTTGAAGTTGAGTATGTATCTAAGTGGGTTGAGGCGCAAGCCTTGCCTACAAATGATGCTTGGCTTCCTTAAAAAACTCTTTACCTAGTTTTGAGTGCTGATGTGAAACCTCAGTTGAAACCAACCTTAGAGTAAGGGGGTTAGGATACATATCATATTTTATTGCATGTTTAAATATATTTTTATATGATTTTATGTGCTTTAGATTTGTGTGTTGTAGTCTCGAGGGCTTGATCATGTTTATTGAGTAAGAAGGGCAAAATAGTAATTTTTGCTTGAGGAGAAAATAGGGAGATAGCTTGAGGATTAAATAGGAAAAATATTTTAGAGAGAAAATAAGAACAATAGTCGTTGTGGTTTAGTAGTTAGAACTTTGGAATTAATTCTTGAGGTCTTGGGTTCAAATTCCATTATTGGAGCTTTAGCATGATTAAATTTTATTTTTGCTTGGGAAGGTTATATTTTTGGCCTTAGGTGATTTAGAGTAGAGTAGAGGTGTTGTCTTAGGGGAGACATGATAGGAGTATCCCAACCTCTGAATGCCCCTTCAAACTCTCTGCAATCTGGCTGAAAAATGGCAGCAAAAGCTGTCCAGAAAAATTCCAGCAATGGCGAAATTCTGTGTAGGAATTTTCCAACTTTGTTTCCTATTCCAGCCCTAGCCGAAACTTCATCCTTTTTCTACAAAACCTCCCTTGAACAGCCATGAATAGAACTCCATTGTCTTCCCCAACATTCTGCACGAAAATCAGTCATGGCTGCCCCTAAAATATCTCTAACAATTACTCCAATCATGCCTTGATTGGATACCAAAATTCCAGCAATCCTAATTTAGAAAACTTCCATAAAATAACCCTTAAACAACCAGACCTTTGCTTCACCATTGCACCCCCTATTTTCGGCCAGCTTTCATCCAGCAAAATCACTGAACAACAATCGGCCATTACAGCTTCCATAAAGCTCTCCATTGATCAAAGATATTCTTGCTATATTTTGTTTCCAAATTTGATTCCCAAAAATATTCTTTTAGGATTTCAACAACTAGCCTTTCCTTTTCCTTTCAAACCAGAAAAATCATCTACCTAAACTACACAAACAATTCGGCCACTACACACACACACAGAATTTCGGCAGCTTCAAACCAAAATCTTTCTATTCTCTTCAACCTTCAAGCACACATAAAACACCAAGAACACCTACTCACTTCTCTCGCCTAATACCTCTCCAAACCACTTCAAACTTCTTCAAAAAAATTTCAGAATTCATCTACTCACTGTCATGATTCCATCCATACCATTTTTAGCATCAAACTCCAAAATTTAACTTTCTCTTTTGGATAAAAAATCAGTATTTTTGTGAAGGCTTAAGAACACCTTCAAGGTAAGTTTGTTCAATCAACTTCTTCTCTACTAATCTTCTATCTCTAATGAATATATAAGTGTATGATCCTGCTAATGGACTTTCTTTCTCTCTCTCTCTCTCTCTTGGCCGAATTGTTGGGATTCGTGGACTCCTAAACGCGAAAAACATCTACGAATCCCTCCCGAGGACCCAAGTAAACGATTAAGAAGATCTAAGCTTTAAGAATTACCTCTGGTTGCTGTAATCGAAATCCTTCGATTCTGGTTGCGCTGTTGTACGTTCAACCCGAACAATCACCAGACGCTGCAGTATACGAACGTCCTCTATCGGATACACACTGCGAACTCACTCGATACCCGGGGAGTGCTAGCGCCTAGGGTTTGAGAGGTTTTTTTTTTCTCTGGTAGAGAATGGCACGAATGTTCTCAACCGAAAAATTGGACTATTGAAAGACGGCTAGGGTTTTCTTAAAAACCCTCGAACCTCTTAGAGTCCAACCCTAATAATATCTTATCATATTCTAATTTAAATTCAAATTAAATTAAAACTGATATGATAAGATTCTGCCATTATCTCGGTAATTTAACTAATTATTTTACCGAGTCAGATTCTTATAATCTGGATATCATCCAGATTCATCGAACCTGGTTACCAGAAAAATAACCTAACAAGTTCGCTTATTGTGTGACCCTATAGGTTCATTTAACACTAGCAGTATGCCTAAATCATATTTAAATGGCCCACAAGTTATAAGCGGTTTCTAGCAAAACATTATAACTATCCAGGTTAAATGAAGATCGGTGATCTCTTTGAACCAAACCATAATTTTATATTTAGTCCTTTTGTCACACGATATCCAGATCAAGCATAAGGCACGGAGCATGTCATCATTATTAAGCTTAATCAATTATTTCTTAATTTTATAGTAGACTGTTCAAACAAATGATATCAATATCTTAGATTGATATATTTGAGCACGGCCATGCATTTTTAACAGTCTAACTTATCAAGGGGCCCATGGATATCTCTCCCATAACTAAGAGGGACAAATTCCTTCACAATCAATCATATTCCTCTCCCTGATTTATTCTATATCCAACAGTAGTCTAATTTATTATCTGGTTAAAGACAACTTTAGACAATGTCAAAATATAGAATTTATCAAGTAAGAAACTATGATGAATTTAGGTCGAAGGACTTTCAATATTATTATGGCTAGAGAGTACTTATGACATATTCCATGAAGTACTCTCACAGTGGGTCATGTCCAATACAATGTTCTCTAACATTTATTTATGTCTTGACTCGATATCACAAATATCCATGGCTAGTAAAACATAGCCATCAAGTCACAAACATACTAATCTTAATTTATTATTATTCCAATAATAATAATCGATCAGGGACAGTTTTAGAATAGTCATTGTATTCATTGTAGGGTTTTACTATCAAGTCACGTACTTGATGACCAACAAAACAAAACTCACTATTCATGGAAAGGAAAGCCTCATATTATTATATAAAACATAATGACAATTGTATAAGTACAAATTGACTCTAGGGCATATCCCCAACACGAATACCCTCTCCCTCTTGGCCGAATGATCTCTTCAACAATGGCCATACTTTCTTCATCTCCCTTGGATGAATCTAGTCATTTAGGAGTTGAGATCCATTTGAAACTCCTTTAAGGTACTCATCAATCAAGTAAGTCCCTTCAACCCTCTTTTTAGACTCTAGATTCATGTATCTGGGATGATATTAGAAGGAGGTGCACTGTGGTTGTGGTTTAAGCATGTGTTGTTGTGATGAGTTGAGATTAAAGCATGAATGAATGTGTGTATATGATGGAGTTGGGGTTGATGCATGTGATGATTTATCTTGGATGATATTATGATGTTTTAGGGTTTAATACATGTCTCCATGTTGTGAGTGATGTTTGTGATCAAGCATGTTAGAAATTATATTACCTTTGGTGAATAGGATTTATATTCATGTATGTTTGATAGAGCCATGATTATGTTTATGCTAGAAGAGGTTGGATCATGCCTTTGTAAATTTAGATCTATGTTTTATTCATGATTTGGATGATTTGATGAATTGAAGTGGAGTGTATGTTCATGATTATGGTTAGCAAGTGGAATTATGATCATGATTTAGTTGTTCTTAAGCTAATTTTATTTCAACAATAAAATGGTTAATATTAAATTTTGCTAATAAATGTCAAAAAATTCTAGGAAGGGTAGATTTAGAATATCATATATGAAATAAGGATATTTTGGTCAAATGAATGATAGCTTTTATAAAATATAGAGATATTATATAAAATAATAATATCACATAAAAACCTTTTATATGAATAATCATAATAAGTAGAACATTAATTTTTGTAAGTCTTATACTCACAAAACCTATTAAAATTTATTTGTTATCTTTTAATCAAAACCTATTAAAATTTATTCTCAACTAATTTTAGTTATCAAATATTTTCTAACAATTAGTTATTAACAAATCATTATTTTACCTAATACCACCTAGGACTCTTCAGCAAATAAACTCTAAATTATTCTTAGCAAGAATTTAAACCTTCAACTTGTTAGTACCTATTTCCCAAAATACTAATTATTTTAAATATCAAATTAGACTTAGCTTATAAACTTTTTTACTTATTATTTGGCCTTAAAGTTTGGGACACTAGGATCATGGTAGTAGTAAGTTGAGCTAGTCTTATTTGTAAAAGTGGATTTTGGCTTGAGTTTGATTGTGGTTTATATTTATCTCATGCAGGGTTAGGTCAGCTGTTGAAGACCTTTTATTGTGAGCAAGAATCAGATAAGCTCCTACATAAAACCTGTTTGACGCAAAATGTTTATAATGGCAAGCTAAATGTAGAGTGCATGGACACTCATTTCCGCAAAGGCAATTGAGGATTGACTTCTTCGTTATTTCAGTCAAACAATTATTTGAAAATCAATAAGCAGATTTGCTCACAGTCAAAACTCTTTCAAAAACTGATTTTGACAAAGTCTTTGGAAATCCTTAATTGCCATTTTCAAGTGGAACTATATTTTGTTCATTTTTTCCAAGTGGGATACGTTACGTTGAGTACTCAACAAGGGTGGACTACTGAGACTAGTCTTTGAAAGGTTAGGGTAAGTCTCTCAGTAGATGGCTACCTCCGAGGGGTAAGTCCTTCCCGGATAGGATGTCAGTCCAGTAGGTCGTGCCGGTTTGAGCTAGCAGTTATTTCTTTCAGTCAAGTGACTGTGTTTTGCCTGAATAGATACCCGATTGTTATTTGGGTATAGAGAAGGAGGAGTATCTTGCCCGGTAGGCCGATCACCTACTTTTTGTTAGTTTGCACAAAGTGTCGGCATTCTGACTGGTTATGGGGCCCAACGTGTGGTAACCTATGATCATTTCTTTTAAGTGGTTGATTTTATTGATTCTGTATGGTTGAAAAAAATCAAAACACCACTCTTGATTTTAACTAATGTTTATTGCTTGCCAGTATTTCTCTTATAAAGGTTTTATACTTTACATTCACAAACTGTTTTCACTGGACACTCAAAGCACACACGGACTTACTGAGATTTTTATCTCATCACCCTTTTTACCATGATTTTAGGTTGATCCTGCTGTGGGGATGAGTAGCTAGATATTGCCTGCCTTGGAAGATTTTTCTGATGTTTAATTTGTGTATTGCTTTGATTTTGGAATTCTTGGATTTATTCTTGGGTTGTAATAAATTTTAAGTTAAAGTATTTCTTTTATTTCGCTATTTTGATTGTGTGTCCTAGTTATAAAGACCTCTTATCCTTTGGACGGGGTGACATCCCCTGCCCTGGCAGGCCTAGGTAGTGGGGTGTTATAGTTGAAGGTACTCATTAGTGATAGGGGAACCCACTTTTGTAATACGTAATTAGATAAAGTCCTCAAACATTTAGGTGTTACCCATAAGTTTGCTAACCTTATCACCCTCAAACTTGTGGCCAAGTTGAGGCGGTCAATAAAGAGTTAAAGAGAATTTTGAAAAAAATGGTTAATCATACAAGAAAGGATTGGAGTTTGAAGCTAGATGATACTCTTTGGGTGCTTTTAAAACTCGTATTAGTACAACCTCCAATCAATTGGTGTATGGAAAATCGTTTCATCTACTGGTAACAAATTGAATATAGGGCTCATTGGGCGATTAAACATGTCAATTTTGATCTTCACTTTGCAGGTCAACAAAGATTGCTTCAAGTAAATGAGTTGGAGGAGTGGCGTAATGATGCCTACCATACTTCGTGGATTTACAAAGATAAGATGAAACGTTGGCATGATAGGTGTATTTGTTCCTCCCATGAATTTCAACAAGAAGATAAGATGTTAGTGTTTAATTCTAGACTTCGACTTTTTCTGGGTAAGTTGAAGTCAAGATGGTTGGGGCCATATGAGATACATTAAGTTTGTCCACGTAGAGTTGTTGAGGTTTCTCATCCAACTAAGGGGGTCTTTAAGGTAAATGGAAGTCGATTAAAATCATATTTGGGTGAAGAACTTAGCATTTTAGAGCACATCGATATCACCTTTTATGAGTCATGATTGTTTATTGATCCTTCGTACTTCTTTTTCTTTGTATTTTCTTTTACTTTGTTTCGCTTTCTTTTTCTAGATTTATATTTTCTTTATTTTTGTTTCTTTTATGTTAGAACTCTTTTGACTTTCTAATGATTATTCCATATGGTAGATTCGACCATGGTGGACCTACTATGTAATGGAAGTACTTTATTCTCTTTATTCTCCCTCTTTATTGCTTTTGATCTTCTTAGCTGTACTTTTATTGTTATATCTTTGGCCATTGAGGACAATATCTAGTTTAAGTGTTGCGGGGAGGGGCATGGTGTTGAAGAAATATTTTTCATATAATTTTTTGTGAAATTTTTTGAAATTTTTTGCGGTTTTCATTGTTTAAGTAAGGTGGTAATTCTTTTTCTTACTTTGATATGAATTTTTGTCATTCATTAGATGGATTTTTATGAAATTTGTTTATTGGATAGGATATTTTTCAAGACTTGAGAATTTGAATTAATCTTATTTATGCATTAGTGTTTGAATGTTATTTGACTCATCTAGTTTGAATATGAACGATATGATGAATATAGGGAGAGTTTATTAGCCAACTCTTGTATCATGAGTTTAAATTTTGCTTAGCTTTGAGTTGTGATAAGAAATGTGAGTTGATAAAAGATCTTTGAGAGGAAAGATTGTGGAGAATTGTGAAAAATTTTTGTGAGTTGAAACAGTGTGAAAAATAAGTTGTTGTTTCCTCTTTGAAGATAAGAAAGAGTGTTGTTTTTGCTTGATATGGGGGCCGATACGGATAGTGAAGATAAATTCACTTTCTTAAGGCTATAAATTCCCAAGAGTAAAAGAGAAGAAAAATTGTTGAAAAATAATGAGTGATGACTATAAAGGAGCCAATATGGTGTGTGAAGAGAAATCAATGAACTTGAGGCCATCAATTTCCTAAGTCATTGACAAAATTAAGAGAAAAAATAAGAGTGCTTTCCTTACATCATGACTTGAGTAGTGCAATTTATGGATTTATAATGCTAGAGTTGATAGATAGCTGAACTTGTGTGATTCATGTTATCTATATTTTTACTTATAGAGTGAAATAATTTTCTTAGACTAAGGTATACACTTAATTAATTTGATTTCAAGAGTTTTGTGATGTCTTGTCAAATGTTTCAAGGTTTGAATTATTTTCAAAGAGTGTGAATGACAAGAGTTTTATCTAAAGGTTGAAGAGAAGTTATAATCCTTACTATGTTAAAAATTTTTGGAATGAGAAAGAATTTGTGTTTTCTTGATAATTTTTTTGGAATTAAGTATTTTGCTTGAGGATAAACAAAAGTTCAAGTGTGGGGGTATGTGATAGGGGCTAAAATCATCATTATTTTTCTAGTCAGTTGAGGTTAATTTGAGATACTTTTATTGTAATGACTAGGCATATTCCTTCCTATTTAACATTTTGCTTGTAAAAAGTATTTTTGACAAATTTGTGTAGATTTAAGCTATTTTTGAGTAAAACTGAAGATTTTCCAGAACACACCTGGCACCAGGTGAGTCAATTAGACCCGGCACTAGGCCCATTCTGAAACATTAAATTTTTGTGCATGAATTTAAAAATTTTACAAAGATTTCGGTATTTTTTAATTCCTACTCGGCCAAGAATCCTCAACAATGAATTTGACATTAAAGAAGCTTATAAAAGCAAGAGAAAACACAAGAGATTGAGGAGTGAATCCAAGATAAAAAATTCCAATCACTCAATGAATGAGAGATTCACCATCTAAGGAGGGTTGTTCAAGTAAGTCTTCAAAGGAGAAGAAGGAGGCTTGCCTATGAGTGCTTTCTTTTATCTTTGTATACTTGTTCTTAAACAATGTTGTAGTCAATATTTTATTTGTAATTTGATATTATTTTGGAATTCATGATTTTGTGTTAATTTAGTTATTTGAACAATTTTCTATCACTCAGCATGGACTCATGGAAGGGAGTATTAATTCCTTGCAGACATGGGTTGTCTTTTTCTTCAAGAGACTATCTAAAATCTCAAGAAGAAAAAGATAGAATAAGTAGGATTCTTTATACTTTTGCTGTGGGAAGTCTCATGTATGTCATATTGTGTACTAAGCCAATTATTTGCTTTGTCGTAGGCTTAGTTAGCAAATATTAGTCAAACTCAAGGGAGGTTCATTGACAAGATATAAAGCATATTCACAAGTACCTTAAGGGTACGGGAGATTATATGCTGGTTTATAGGGCTGATGACTTGGTTTCTACAGAATACATAGACTCAGACTTCCAGGCACATAAGGATGAGAGAAAATCCACTAGTTGATATGTCTTTACCTTGTCTGCAAGAGCTATTTCATAGAGGAGTATCAAGTAATCTTGCATTGCTGACTCAACCATAGAAGTTGAGTATGTGGCAGCTTTAGAGGCATCCAAAGAAGCAGTCTGGCTCTGGAAGTTCCTTTTTAAACTTGGAGTCGTGCCACAGATGGACAGGTCGGTTGTAATATATTACGGCAATATTGGCGCGATCTCACAATCCAAAGAACCCAGAAACTACAAAAAGGGAAAGCACATTGAGAGAAAGTACTACTTGATCCGGGATTTCATCTAGAGACGGGAAGTCGTGGTGGAACAGATTACCTCAGAGAACAATCTAGAAGATCCCTTCACTAAGTCTTTGGCTGAGAGAGTCTTTAGAAGATGCTTATAGACGCCATAGGGGTGGGCACCTATAGACTTATTTAGTCTTAGAGTGCAAGTGAGAGATTGTTGAAATGTATGCCCTCTTAGACTAGGTTTCTGATGTAATTTTGATTTGTATTAATAAAGTTTTATTCTAAGAAATTATTTGTGAATTCTTCTTTACTTTTGTGCATAATTTTTTTTAAGAAAAGACCCATTATATTTAAGTAAATAGTTCATGTGAATGGAGGTCTTTTACAGTAAAGTATGGATTATAGGTTACTTAACATATAAACTATTATTCTTAACTGAATGATGAGAACGTGAATCTTATCATGGTAAGATTATTATATTATGAATTCTAAATATGGAATGGCTTACCTTTAGCCAATGAGTAGTCTTCTCATTTCATAACACAAGCGTATTTCGAATATGTAGAACTGGACTTGTAGTAGTGGTTTTTAAAAGTACTATGTGGTAGAAACCTAGACTACTACCGCTACAGCATAAACTTGTACTCTACAGTTTGAATATAAATTGGTGGTTTGACGACGCTGGAAGCGTATGTTTTAATGTCCTATAGTTGAGGATATATTGTAGGACCAATATACTTGTATGTTTGGTATATATAACTAGTTAGTTAAGACAGATTTGTACAAGATAGTTTCTATATTATATTATCCCTTATGGTTGTCCGAATAATCTAAATATCCAGGACTCTGCAAAACGCAACTTGGATATTTACTTTAGGGTAGCTCCCTTGGAAAGCAAAAATATTTTAAAAAGTCATGGATTATTAGACTAGAAGTCTAAGGATAGTAGATGTATGTTAGAGAAGTGTTAGTGCACTTTTTCCTCTCTAAATGTACGACGATGTGTAGAAGGGTATTTTAATCGTTTCACCTATAGGTCCGAGACATAACTAATGTAACATTGTCCTTGGGGTTAATATTTCCTTATAGTGATATTATAAAATATTTAAAATGAAAAATACAACTATTTATATAACAGGGGTATTTTAGTCATTTTAGTAGCCAAGACGATGTGTATTTTTGGTCCTCGGGAAGTTTATAAGTCCTAATTAATTTTGGATTAAGAAAATGGTCTTAGTTAAAAAAAATTTATTTTATTCAGGAAGTCTAATTTATTATTAGATTGGAATAAAATAAAAGGAAAGAAATAAAATAAAATTTATTATCTGATTTAATTGGCTAATTAATTATTCAGGGCCTAAACCCAGGTTGAATAATTAAAAAAAGTTAACCTGGGCCTAAAATAGATAAAAAGGCTTGAATAATTATTTTGGTTTATTTGGGCTCATTAATTATTTATTGGGTTATTTTTATAAATTCAGAAAATAAATAATTAATGTTTATTATTTTTGGGCTTATTGGGTCCAAGAAAAATAATAAAAATAATTAATGGCCCAATAGCTTGGACCAAAAGTTTTTTTTTTTTTTAAATTTACAGAACAAAAGAGTTTATGCTAAGCTAAACTTCTTCTGTTGATAACTTCTAAGTATTTTGAAATATCAAAATCATGGTGTTATGTTTTCAGGTGGAGTAGCCGTGTGTTTTTCAATAGAGATGCACATCTATGAAAAAAAAAAACTCCCAGAGAAGCCTTCTATGTTCCTCTCTCTCTCTCTCTCTCATTCTTCTTTTTCTTTGTCTTCTTGATTTTGCTAATTACTAGCAAAGGGTCAAGAGTATTGAGACATTGTTTTTCCTCACCTATTTGTTTCACCAACAAGATATTAGGTGGTGGAATATTCTGAGAAGTAGAAAGCTTTGGCGTTCATGCCACGGAGGAGTAGAAGATTAGTAGGATTTCAACCGGAAGTATCAACGAGTGGTGAAGAAGTGATCCCTGTGGTTTAGTCAGTTTCTTCACAGCCAAAGAAAACCATAAAGCACAAAGGTATAAATTTAACAATCCTTCCACTGCGTTCTTTCTCTGTGCATTGGTTTTGCTTCTGTTTTCTATGCATACATGGCTTTCCGTTATTTTCAAGCTTCAGTGTGTGTGTGTATAAATGAATATGTATATATATATATATATATATATATATTTATGTATATAGAATATATGAATATTTTAATATACATTGGTCCCTAAATTTTTTATATTTTTAAAATGACCCCTAAAAAATTTTAAATTGGTCCTTGAATTTTTTACCTAAAAATTTTGCAATTTAATCCCTAAATTTTTAAATATTTATTATATGGCCATAAAAATTTTTAGATTGGTCACTAAATTTTTAAATATTTATAATATGACCTCCAAACTTTTTGCAATTATTTCCTATTATATATGTGTGTATATACAAGTATATATGCATATATACATATATGTATATATATATTTAAAATGGGCAACAAATAAATTTATTACCATTTAAATTTATCCAGTTGTACATAGATATCTAAATTATTGCGTATTATTGAAGAATATTGATTGATAGTAAATTTATATGATTATTTATTTTTTATTATATATATAGTATATACATATATATTCAATAATATATGTATGTGTGTGTGTGTGTGTGTGTGTGTGTGTATCTGTATTTGTGTGTGTATGTGTGTGTGTGTGTATTGCAAAAAATATTTGTAAAAAATATAATGTATGAGTCTTTTTCTAATTGATCTATATATAAAAAATTATTTAATAGAACCAATGATATAATTTATTAAAAATGATGACATAATTAACAGTAAATAGACTTTTAAAATTATATAAATATACAAAATAACTTATTATATTGATTAATTCGTTTTAATAGTATACTTAATATGATTATTATATTTTGTTATAATACTAATGTTTTTTTAAAAAAAAAATCAAAATAGAACTTTACAAACAGTTTAAGTAAAAAAAAAAAAAAAGACCAAACATGAAATTTGGCCCAGCGGTTGAGTGCGCGTATTGCACTCCCGTCGAACTAGGGTTTGAATCTCGCAATTTAATTGGGGTTGGTACAATCAAGTATGCTGGGTTCACATGGGCCAAGCAATACAATGTGCAATAGGTGTGGAAAAAAGTTTTCTCGCCAAAGTGCTCTTTTGTTGGCAAGGAAACATTTCCTCGTGTTTTTGTTGTCAATACCCTTTGGCAACAAAAATCTTTGCATTGGCGAGGAAAAATTTCCTCCCCAAAGGTACCCCTTTGGTGAGGAAATATTTGGTCGCCAATGTAAATATTTTTCTCGCCATCATATCCTTTTTGGCGATGAAAATTGTTTATATTCCAATGAAAATTTTTTCTCCCAAAAGGTAATATATTTTCTCACCATCATATTTAAAATTTTAAATAATATTATATTTGTAGCGACAAAACTTTTTTGTCACTAAAAATCATCATTAGTGACAAACCTAAACCTTTGGCGACAAAATGTTTTTACTTTTAGCTAGGAAATTTTTCTTAGCAAAAAGTCTAGGCTTTAGTTAGAAAAAATTTTCCTAGCTAAAGGGCTCTCTTTGGTGACAAAATGAAAAAATTTATTGCCAAGAGGCTTTGGCGATGGTGCCTCAACGAGAAAGTGGCAAGGAAGTGAGTTTTGTCGTGACAGGGCTTTAGCTAGGAAATTTTGGCCTTTACCTATGAAAATTTTTTTGTCATAGAAGGTTATTTTTTTGTACTGGGCCTAGAGAAAATTTGATTAATTATATCTAGAATTTGCAAGCGATTGTTGAAATGTAAGGCTTGGTCTGGCCTTAGGTGGATTTAGTCCATTTTTAAATATATACATATCACATAGTATTTGGATTATTGTCTTAACACCGTACAGTTTTCCACCCTGGCTATGTACAAAGCAACTTTATTTTATATTGTTAACTCTTATTGATGGCCTCAAGAGTCCAAGGAACAAGATTAACATTTTTATGCAACCGTTGATGGAGGAGTTGAAAGAATTGGGGTGTGACGACATGATGACATTTAATGCTGAGGCAAAAGAGATGCTTTATTTGCATGCAATTGTAATATGGACCATAAATGATTTTTCAGCTTATGGCAATCTATCTGGCTATAGTGTTCGCACTGAGAGGGCTTGTCCAATATGTAGTGTTAACTGCTTGTCTTATTGCTTGCCTAATAGCGATAAATATTACTTCTTATATCACCATAGATTTCTTAACCCATCATATAAGCTTCGTAGGGACAAAGTCTCTTTCTATGGTGGAATAGAAACACAACAAGCACTGATAAAGTGCACGAGGACCGAAATATTTACATAACTTAGGGGTTGTTTAATAGAATATTAAATAGATGATATGAAAATCAGAATCCAACCTGACTGTGAATGAAAGTTTGGCATAAATTTGTATAATTAGAATAAGAAGGGCATAATTTAGGAACTACCATAATGGAAGAGCAATTTGATGAAGTACAATCTTGACCCGATATATATAGAGAAAAACTTTGGATGCACATAGAGAAAAATTTTGCAAACAATCTATTGTATACAATATTGGGTGATAGTAGTTTTTTGAAGGATAACTTGAAAGCTTTTTAGGACTTACAAGTAATGAATATTAGAAAGTCTCTACATCCCATTTTAAAGCTCTTTGAAACTAGATACAGTTTGCCATTAGCTCCTTACACAATGAATAAGTTTGAAGTTGAAATTTTCCTAAAAGTTTTGAAAGAACTAAGAGTTTCCGATGACTACTATTCTAATATTTCTCGACAGGTAAACATGATGACAAAGACTTTGGGAGGTTTAAAAAGTCATGATTTGCATATCTTACTCCCACAATTAATCTTATTGGCTTCCCGCACAACTTTTTCAAGGAATATTATACAATTATTGATTGTGATTGCTTTATATTTTAGATATTTGTGCTCAAAAGTTAATAGTGAGAGGCATCTTGAGCATCTTTGAGACCGATTCGCAGTTATACTATGTCTTCTTAAGAAGACATTCATCCAAAATTTCTTTGATATAATAGAATATTTACCAATATATTTGGTAGAAGATGAACTATTAGTTGGTCTAGTACAATGCTGATGGATGTTTCCAGTTAAAAGGTACTTGAAAACTTTTAAGTGTAACGTACACAATTGTGCTCAGCTGGAAGGTTTGACTGCTAACGGGTATGTAATAGAAGAATGTATGAAATTTATGTCAAGATATCTAGATGATATTGAGGACAAATAGAATAGGCCCCTGAGATATGTTGATGATGATAATGAGATGAATAAACCAATTGGAAAAGGGGACTAATGTAATATTTGATCGTACAACCATGATGCAAACACAATGATGGTTTCTAGCCAACTTCGATATCCTAAAACAATATAGAGAGTCAGTTTTCCTTTTAATGCTTATATATATATATATATATATATATATATATATATATATATTATTGATACTAAACTCCCACATGCGATATACATAGCCTTTATATGTTTGTCATAAATAGAGAGAATCTAAGAGGTTGGTTATATGACAAATAATGTTCACTCTCAAATATTTCACACTTGGCTCAATCATTATGTTAGTTAAGCTTCCACAATTTTATTGCAATAATTCTTTTGAACATATTAAGTTGGTGGAGCTTATATTATTATTGCCCATATACTTTATATAGGTTGATGAAGAATGTCACAATATTCCTATAGAAGTCAGAAAGCTTGCTAGTGGTCCTTTCAATTAAGGAATGCGTTATAATGCATGAAATGTGGGTGGGTTTCAAGTTTGTACAATAACTTACGAGGCAAATAAGTTAATTTAGAATTCTGGTGTTATGTGTAGAATTAACACTACGAGCTATACTAGCCTAAGAGATAGGAATCCCAAAGTGAGTAGTGTCAATTACTATAAGGTGCTTACTGATATCATTAGGATCCGATATAGTAATTAGTTGAAATTTCCATTATTTAAATGTGATTGGGTCAATGTGTATTGGGGTGTTAAAGTGATCTCAAGTTCACTTTAGTGAATCTTGATTGCTTGTTATACCGGGTAAATAGAGAGATGGATGAGCTATTCATACTAGCAAATCAAGCAGAGTAGGTTTGGTGTTTTTGTTGTTCTAGAGAAAGAAAATGGCACGTGGTAATGCCAATGATGAGAAAAGATAACTATGACGTGTACCCAAGAGACTTGTTGGAATATATGCCCTCTAAACTAGTTTATCTGATGTAATATTAATAAAAGAATTTATTCTCAAAATTTATTTGTGAATTTACATTTTATTTGTGCACAATTTTCGTTTGGAAAGGACCTATTGTGTTTAAGTAAGTGATTCATGTGAATTATGGTATTGCATAGTGAGGTATGGATCACGAGTTGCTTAATACATAAATATTTGTTTTTAACCGATTGATGAAGGGGAACTTCATCATGTATAGGTTATTATGTTATGAATTCCAAATAGGGAATGGCTTATCTTTAGTCAGTGAGTGGTCCACTCATTTCATAGCATGAGCATATTTCGAATATATAGAACATGACCTGTAATAGTGATTTCTAAAAGTACTATGTAAAAGAAACCCAGACTATTATTGCTACAGCGTGGACTAATACTCTAGCACTTGAGTATGAGTTGGTAGTCTGACGAAACTAGAAGCATATACTTTGATATACTGTAGTCGAGGTTCTTTCGTAGAACCAATATACTTGTATGTTGGGTATATGTGACTAGTTAGTTAAGACGGACTTGTACAAGATAACTTCTACGCTATATTGCCCCATGTGACTATTCAAATGATCTAATTATCCAGGGTCTTGGGGAACATGACTTGGATATTTACTTTAGGATAGCTCTCTTGAAAAGTGAAAACATTCAAGGAGTTGCGGATCATTGGACTAGAGGTCTAAGGATGATAGATGTCTATTAGAGAGGTGTTAGTACATTCTTCCTCTCTAATTGCATGGCGATCCGGTCCATGGGTTCTCCCATGGGCCATGATCCAATGTGGCGGGTGCATTGGACCCGACCCCGAATTAAAAAAAAATCTTTTTGGTCCCATGCCAGGGAAATTTTTTTTATTGCAATAGTTAATATTTTCTGAATATTTTGCATGAAAAATAATAGTAAAGAAAATTTAGGATTAAACAAGACCATTAATTAATTAATGTGTTTAATTCTATTATTTGTATACTTAAGTTAAAAGAATAGAAAAGTATAAAAATGTTTACAGTTTTCTAACATGTTTATTTCTTTTTGTACTCTACGTGCTCGATTTCTCAAAGACTAAAGTCTTTGGAAATTTTGACAAAGAAAAATATTTTTTCTAAATCAAATGATTAATTTTAATTCAAAAAAAAAAAATTCTTGGATATTTTCTCAAAGGATTTTATCATTGACATAGAAAATATATTGAATTTAGACATTTTTGTGAATTAAAATAGAAAACTATTTTGATTGAATTTTATCAAGAAAAATTATTTTTGTCAAAACTTGAGATTAAAATCTCTCGAAAATTTTATAGGAAATTTTTTGAAATTATTAAGTTTATTAACTTAAATAAAATTAATTGATGAAAAAATTTCTCAAAGGGTATAAACCTTGACATAAAAATTTTTATGGGTTTAGATATTTTGTTTTAAGTTAAAAGAAAACTTAATTGAAATTTTCAAAATATATTTTTCCAAGAAAAACCCTTATTTTAAAATACTAAGTGGGAGAGGGGTTCCAACGGCCTCATGACTTTCATCACAATCCTCATTAGAGATCGTGGGTCCCCTTGCATCACCCTGGGAGTGAACCTATATAGGATGAGGATACCACAAGGATCTAGTACTAATAGATGGATGCAATTAATAACCTGAGACATGTGTTATGATCGGCCAGCCCACGTTGGAGGCTATAGTGCAAGGAATGTTCATAGGAAATGAGAATAAACGGTTATCCCACGATGAAGTTATCTTCCAGATCATTAACTAGAAGAGAAATTAATTTGTGGTGGTTAATACACTTAGAAAACTGTTAATCTTCCCAAGAAGCTATGTCAGTTTTTATAAGAGCTAAATTAATCATATTAAAGATAATAGTGATAGGGTTAACTATTATTGGAATTAATATGAGGATAAAGTCACAAATTATTTTGTTTTTTTTACAAACTGAATTTTCTTTTATTTTCGATATTTCAAAAATGGTTGGTAGAAGTTCTTTTAGTCCTTTGACCATTATTCTCCATGAGAATAAGCTAACAGGTCCAAATTATATGGACTGGAAAAGGAACTTGGACATAATACTCACTATTGAGGAGTATAAGTATGTCCTCTTTGAAACCCTACTCTGTTATCGGGGAGGGTTCCACCGTAGAGGAGAGTGAGGCTGAAAAAGCATGGAAGAAGGCCAACAAAATGGCTCAATGCTACATGTTAGCCTCCATTTTTAATGTGCTCCAGTCAAAACACGAGCACATGGCTACTGCATATGACATTAGCCAATCATTAGCCACGATGTTCGCCGATAAGCTGGCCCACACGGCAGGAAGCTCTTAGGACGATCATAAACACTAAGATGGCTGAGGGAGCATCAGTTAGGGAACATATGCTCAAAATGATTACTGTCTTCAAGGAAGCGGAAGTCTTAGGGGTTGTAATTGACCCCGAGAGCCAAGTGGATATAGTTCTCGAATCTTTGCCGGGCTCTTTTACTTAGTTCAAGTTGAACTACAACATGAACAAATTGAACATGACTTTAACTGAGTTAATGAAAAAGCTCTAGGTGGCGGAGAAGGTCATGAAGCCATAGTCCAAAGCTATGATTGCTAGGACTTTTTCTTCTAGAACTGGGCCTAAGTCTAGGAAGTTCAAGAAGAAGAAGGGAAATGCACAGGCCCAACCCAAGAACAAACCCAACAAGCCCAAAGGTAAATGCTTCAAATACGGGCAAAGGGACTCTGGAAAAAGGAGCGTCCAGAACTTCAAGCTAAGAAAAACCCTACAGGTATTGTTCTTTATCTAGAGCCTATTTCTATGGTTGGATCAACTTCCACTTGAATTGTTGATTCTGGTGTCACTGATCATATATGTAACTCCTTACAGGGGTTTAGGAAGATAAGAAGATTCTAGAAGGGTGAGCATAGTCTACGACTAGGAAATGGAGCACGAGTATGGGGCTTTCTAGTAGGAGAGTTGAATCTTGTTTTTTTTTATTGTAATAAAGTAGTTGTACTAAAAGATATTTTATATGTATCCGGTTTTAGACAGAATTTGATTTCAGTTGCAAAACTAATAAATTATGGATATTCTGTTTCTTTCCATTTTGGTATTATTATCAGTAGAAATGGAGAAGTTTTATGTACAGGGCATATGTATAGAAACTTATTCTTTTTAAATCCTATAAACAATCAAATAAATAACACTCAATCTGAACTTTTAAGTTAGAAGAGAAAGACCAATGTCAATGACTCATATCTTTGGCATTTAAGGTTGGGCCATATTAACTCAACCAGGATTCAAAGCTTAATCCATGATGAGCCATTGGGCTCATTAAGATTGGAAAGTTGGCCTTAGTGTGAATCCTGCCTTATGAAAAAAATGACCAAAAGGTCGTTTACCTAAAAGGCTGATAAAGTCAAGGAGATATTGGGTCTTGTTCATACTGATGTGTGTGGTCCTTTGTCTACTCAAGCTAGAGGAGGCTTTGAGTACTTCATCACTTTCACAGATGATTGTACAAGGTTTAGTTATGTCTATCTGATGAGACGCAAGTTTGACTCTTTTGACAAGTTCAAAGTGTTTAAGGCTGAAGTGGAGAATACCTCATCGGTGAGTTTAAGGATTACATGGTACATCATGGAATAGTATTTCAACTCTCTGTGCCGGGTACACCCTAACAGAATAGAGTAGCTGATAGAAGAAATATGACAATAATGGAAATGGTCCGAAGCATGATTCTCATGCTACTTTTTCGGTCTCTTTTTGGAGATATGCCTTGGAAACAACGGCATACATTCTGAACTTGGTACATTCCAAGTCAGCACTTAGGACGCCCTATGAGATATGGACTGGACGTGAGCCAAGTCTAAATCATCTCAGGATATGGGACTGTCCAACTTATGTACTGATAAAGGGAGACAAGCTAGAACTAAGATCAGAATTATGCTACTTTGTTGGGTATCCAAAAGGGATAAAAGGAGGTTACTTTTATCATCCCAAGAAGCAAAAAGTATTGGTAAGTACTAATGCTAGATACTTAGAGGATATTCAAAGTATTTCGACTAAAGGTTCAACAAGGTCGGAACTCAAGGAGAAGTTATCTTTGGAATTAATTTCTTTAAACCCGATTATGGAACAAGAAGCGGTACAACCTCAAGAACCTGTATAAACGGAGCTTCGTCGTAGTGGGAGGATATCTAGAGTTCCAAAAAGATGGATAGGAAAGGCTTTCGAGCTGGTCTCTGACCATCAAGAATAAGATCCTACTAGACACAAAGAAGCTATTGCTGATGTCGATGCAGATCTATGGCATGAAGAAATGAAAGCCGAGATTGAGTCCATGTACTTCAATTAGGTTTGAGATCTTATAGCTTCACCTGAAGGGATAAAACCCATTGGGTGTAAGTGGCTATATAAGAGGAAAAGAGGAGCGGATGGGAACATGGAAACCTTCAAAGCTAGACTTGTGACGAAAGGGTATACTTAGAAAGAGGGAATCGATTATGATGAAACCTTTTCCCGATAGTCATACTTAAGTCCATCCGTATCCCCTTTACCATTGCATGTCATTACGACTATGAGATATGACAAATGGATGTCAATATAGCATTTCTTAATGGCCATCTTAATGAAGACATCTATATATCCCAACCGGAAGGTTTTATTGCTAAAGGCCAGGAATATATGGTCTGCAAGCTTAAGAAGTCCATTTATGGACTTAAATAGGCATCTAGAACATAGAGCATTCGTTTTGATGAGACTGTAAAGTCTTACGACTTTATTCAAAATGAGGATGAACTATACGTGTACAGAAAGTTGGATGGCATAAATGTGGTTTTTCTTGTCCTATCTGTGGATGGCATTCTACTCATTGGGAATGATGTAGGAAAACTATCATCTACTAAAGTTTGGATGTCTAGTTAATTTAGTATGACGGACTTGGGAGAAGCCAGTTACATTTTTTAGATTAAGCTTCTTAAAAATAGGAAACAGAATGTTAGGATTATCCTAAGTGATATACATTGACAAGATGCTAGTCAAGTTTAGCATGTACTCATGTAAGGGAGCTCTAATCCCTTGCAGACATGGGTTATCTTTTTGTTCTAAGGATTGTCCTAAGTCACAAGAGGAAAAAGACAGGATAAGTAGGATTCCCTACGCTTCGGCTGTAGGAAGTCTCATGTACTCTATGTTGTGTACTAGGCTAGATATTTGCTTTGTTGTAGGCTTAGTTAGTAAATATCAATCAGACCTTGGGGAGGTTCATTGGCAAGTTGTAAAGCATATTCTTAAGTACCTCAATGGTACGAAATATTATATGCTGGTTTACAGGGCTGAAGACTTGATTCCTGCTGGATATGCAAACTTAAATTTCCAAGTGGATAAGGATGAGAGAAAATCCATTAGTGGATATGTCATCACCTTATTTGGGAGAGTTATTTTATGGAGGAGTATCAACCAATCTTGTATTGCTGACTCAACCATAGAAGCTGAGTATGTGGCAGCTTCAGAAGCATCCAAGGAAGCAGTCTGGCTCTGGAAGTTCTTTTCAAAACTTGGAGATGTGCCATACATAGACAGACCAATTGTGGTGTATTGCGACAACTCTGGAGTAGTCTCGCAATCCAAAGAACCCAGGAACCACAAAAAGGGGAAGCACATCCAAAGAAAATACCACCTGATCCGAGATTTTATTCAGAAACGAGAAATCATAGTGGAACAGATAACCTCAGAGAACAACCTAGCAAATCCCTTCACCAAGCCTTTGGCTGAGAAAGTCTTCAAGAGACACTTAGACGCCATAGGGGTGGGTACCTACGGACTTTCTTAGTCTTAGAGTGTAAGTGGGAGATTGTTGGAATGTATGCCCTCTAGACTAGTTTATCTGATGTAATATTAATAAAAGAATTTATTCTCAAAATTTATTTATGAATTTATATTTTATTTGTGCACGATTTTCGTTTGGAAATGACCCATTGTGTTTAAGTAAGTGATCTATGTGAATGGTGGTCTTTCACAGTGAGGTATAGATCACGGGTTACTCAATACATAAATGTTTATTCTTAACTGATTGATGAAGGAGAATCTCATTATGTATAGGTTATTGTATAATGAATTCCAAAAAGGGAAGGGCTTACCTTTAGCTAGTGAGTAGTCCACTCATTTCATAGCATGAGCGTATTTCAAATACGTAGAATAGGACATGTAATAGTAATTTCTAAAAGTACTATTTAAAAAAAACCTAGACTATTATTGCTACAGTGTAGACTAATATTCTACTGCTTGAATATGAGTTGGTAGTCTAAAGAAGTTAGAAGCATATACTTTGATATACTGTAGTTGAGGTTCTTTCATAGAACCAATATACTTGTATGTTGGGTATATGTGACTAGTTAGTTAAGACAGACTTGTACAAGATAACTTCTATACTATATTGCCCACTGTGACTGTTCAAATGATCTAATTGTTGGATTGTATGCCCTCTTAGACTAGGTTTCTGATGTAAAATCAAATATTTTAATGAAAGAATTTATTTTCAGAAATTCTTTGTGAATTTACTTTTGGTTTGTGCACGATTTTCGTTTGGAACAGACCCATTGTGTTTAAATAAGTGATCCATGTGAATGGTGGTCTTTCATAGTAAGGTATGGATCACGGGTTATTTAACACATAAACATTTGTTCTTAACCTATTGATGAGACTGGGAACCTCATCATGTTTAGGTTATTATGTTATGAATTCCAAATGGGGAATGGCTTACCTTTAGCTAGTGGGTAGTCCACTCACTTCATGACATAAGCGTATTTCGAATACGTAGAACATGACCTGTAGTAGTGGTTTCTCAAAGTACTATATGGTAGAAACCTAGACTACTACCACTACAGCGTGGACTAGTACTCTACGACTTGAGTGTGAGTTGGTGGTCTGGCGAATCTGGAAGCATATACTTTGATTTGCTGTAGTTGAGGTTCTATCGTAGGGCCAATATACTTGCATGTTGGGTATGCGTGACTAGTTAGTTAAGACAGACTTATACAAGATAGTTTCTGCACTATAACGCTCCTTGTGGTTGTCCGAATGGTCTAAATTATCCAGGGCCCTGGGAAACATGACTTGGATGTTTGCTTTAGGGTAGCTCCCTTGGAAAGCAGAAACACTCCAAGAAGTTGTGGATCGTTGGACTAGAAGCCTAAGGATGGTAGATGTCATTTAGATGGGTGTTAGTACACTTCTTCCTCTCTAAATGTACGGCGATGTGTAGAGGGGTATTTTAGTCATTTCACCTGTAGGTCGGAGACTTTGCTATCACAGCATTGTCCTTGGGGTCAATATTTCCTTATGGTGATATTAGGAAATATTTAAAATACAAAATACAGTTATTTATATAGCGGGGGTATTTTGGTCATTTTAGCGGCTAATGCGATGTGTCTTTTTGTCCTCGGGATAGCCCGTAAGTCCTAACTACTTTTAGGTTGAGGAATTGGTCTTAGTTGAAGCTGATTTTATTTTATTTTATTTTATTCAGGAAGTCTAATTTATTATTAGACTAGAATAAAATAAATAAATAAATAAAATAGGAGTTGAGAGAAATTAATTATCTAGTTTGATTGGTTAATTAATTATTCAGGGCCTAGGTCCAGTATGAATAATTAAGAAATTAACCTGGGCTTAAACTAGGGGAAATAAATAATGTTTAATTATTTATTGGGTTATTTACATAGGCCCAAGAAATAAATAATTAAAGATTAATTATTATGGTTTATTTGGGTTCATTAATTATTTATTGGGTTACTTATGTAAGCCCAGGAAATAAATAATTAATATTTATTATTTTGGGCATTTTGGGTCCAAGAAAAATAATAAATATTTTTCTGGCCCAATAGCTTGGACCTTAGGGTTTTTTCCAAATACGGTTAAAATGAGTTTAGGGTTAGGCCAAACTGATTCTCAGGATAACATCCGGGTGTTTTGAAATCCCGGGGATATGTTTATCAGATAAGGAGAGACCTGTTTTGGCTAACTAACAAAAACTAGTCTCTGGTAGGAAAAACCCTGATTTTCCTAAACACACTAGTGAGTCTCACGTCTCTCTCTCTGGTCTCTCACGTTTTCCTTTCTTCTGGTTTTCTCCTTGGACTTTGCTAATCAATAGCGAGTGAACCAAGGAGATTTGAGGCCATTCTTCCTCTCCATAGTGTTCACCAACTAGAGGTTAGGCTGAGGAATATCCCGAGAGCTGGGCTAGCGGGTATTCAACCGGAAGCTCCTTTAAGTGTGCAAAGCGAGGCGATTCCAGCCGTTCAATCTGTTCCTACGCAACCTAGGAGGGTTAAGGAACGCAAATGTATGATCTTCACGCTTCCGCATAGCCTTTAAGGCTCGCGTTTTATTTTTCTCCAATTTTTTTACGTACAGAGCATGCTCCCCTGTTTTTTGTTTTCCATCAAAGTGGTATCAGAGCCACTGGTTTTGATCAATTTAGGGAGCATGGTAGTTAATAAAATGGAGAAGATGATTATACCTGTGATCCTTCGCTATTTTGGTATGGGATAGATGGTTTTGTAAGCTTCACCGTTGAAGCATAGGAGCTCTCTGTTTTTTTTGGCTTTCAAGTTTAATCGTGTAAACCCAATTTTAATGGGTATAGGCGGTTGTGGTTATGTTTTGGATGAGTTTTTATAAGTAAAAATGTCCAAAGAAGCCAAAGAAGACAGAAAAAATCGAATAAAAATATGCCCTGCAAGTCGCGCGCGAAACAGAAAAAAAACGAAGAAGATGCACTGTTCCTAAGCCGTGGAGCCGAGCTGAGCCTCACTGTTTCTGTTTCACGAGTCGTGTCTTCTGAGCCGCGTGAGTCGAGCCACTACTGTAGCAAATTGAGCCGATGAAATTGCAGAATTGAAATGCAATTTGCGCTGGTTGAATTCGGGTCATGCGCGGGTTGTCGGAGCCGCATGCGAGTCATGCGCGCGGGCGGAGCAGGGCGGGGCGGATTCTGTGCGGGTCACGGAGCGGAGCGGTTTGGCGGGTTGAGGTAGTGTCTGATCTGGTGCGTGCGGTGCACAGAGGCCGCGGTGGACCACAGGCTAAATGAGCCCGGATCCGGTGCGGCCGGTGCAGTAGACCGCCAGTCAATTATTATTATTATTATTATTATTTTTCCTTTTTCGTTTTGGGTCCCATACCTGGCGAAGTTAATATTTTTGTAATATTTATATTCTTGGAATATATTTGCATGAAAAATATTAGTAAGGGATTTTAGGATTAAACAAGATAATTAATTAATTAATTAATGTGTTTAATTCTATTATTTGGGCACTTAGGTTTAAAAAATAGAAAAGCATGAAAAAATATGTACCTATTGTTTTCTAGCATGCTATTTTTTTATGTACCTATGTGTGCTTTTTCTCAAAGACCAAAGTCTTTGGGAACTTTTTGTTTTGGCAAGAAAAAATATTTTTCTTTAAAAACTAAATGGTTATTTTAATTGGTACAAAAAATTAATCCTTGAATATTTTCTCAAAGGATTTAATCCTTGACATAGAAAATATATTGGATTTAGATATTTTTGTAAATTAAAATGGAGAGCCATCTTGTTTTGTTTTGGACTAGAAAAATGATTTTGTCAAATAAGCTTGAGACCAAAGTCTCTAGAAAGTTTTAATTGGAAAATTTTTGAAATCATTAAGTTTTAACTTAAATAAAATTAGTCCATGGAGGAAATCTCTCAAAGGATATAAGCCTTGACATAGAGATTTTATTGGACTTAGATATTTTATTTTTGAGTTAAGGAAAAACTTAATGGAAATTTCAAAATGATATTTTCCAAAAAACCTTTATTTTAAAAGACTAAGTAGGAGAAGGGTTCCAACGGCCCCACGGCTTCCATCACGGTCCTCATTAGAGATCGTGGATCCCCTCGCGTCACTATGGGAGTGAACTCGTATAGGATGGGGATACCACAAGGATCTAGATCTAATGGAAGGATATAATTAATAACCCGAGACACGTACTATGATCGGCCAACCCACGTTGGAGGTTATAGTGCGAGGTATGTCCATAGGAAATGAGAGGAAACGGCCATCTCACGATGGAGTTATTCTCTAGACCATTACCTAGAAGGGAAATTAATTTGTGGTGGTTAATACACTTAGCTTAGGAAACTGTTAATCTTCCCAAGAAGCTATGTCAGTTTTTCTAAGAGCCAAATTATTTTCAGTGCACAAATTTTATTTTGTTTTCACAAACTAATTTCTTTCTTTTATTTTCAATTTTCAGAAATGGTGGGAGGTTCTTTTAGTCCATTGGCCGTTATTCTCAGGGAGAATAAGTTAACGGGTCCAACCTATGTGGACTGGAAAAGGAACTTGGACATAATACTCACATCCGAGGAGTATAAGTATGTCCTTTACAAAACCTGCCCTGTTATCGGGGAAGATTCCACCGCTGAAGAGCGAGAGGCTGAAAAGGCATGGAAGAAAGCTGATGAAATGGCACGTTGCTATATGTTAGCTTCCATGTCTAATGTGCTCCAGTCAAAACACGAGCACGTGGCTTCTGCATATGACATAAGTCAATCATTGGCACCTATGTTCGCAGACAAGAGCCGGCCCGTAAGGCAGGAGGCTCTTCGAACTATTGTGAACACTAAGATGGCTGAGGGAGCATCAGTCCGAGAGAATATGCTCAAGATGATTGCTGCTTTCGAGGAGACAGAAATCTTAAGGGCTGTCATTGACCCAGAGAGCCAAGTGGACATGGTTCTCGAATCTCTACAGGGCTCTTTCACTCGGTTCAAGTTAAACTATAACATGAACAAGTTGAACATGAGTTTAAGCTGAGCCGATGAAGGAGCTCCGGATGGCGGAGAAGGTCATGAAGCCGCGGTCTAAGGCCATGATTGCTAAGGCCTCTTCTTCAAGAAGCCGGGCCTAAGCCCAGAAAGTTCAAGAGGAAGAAGGGGAATGCGACGGCCCGGCCAAGAACCAACCCAAGGATAAACCAAAGGGCAAGTGCTTCAAGTGTGGAAAGAAGGGACACTGGAAAAAGAGTGTCCGAGATCTTCGAGCCAAGAAAAACCCCACGAGGTAATGTTTACTATCTAGAGTCCATATCAATGGTAGGATCAACTTCCACTTGGATTGTTGATTCGGGAGCCATCGATCATATCCGTAACTCCTTGCGGGGGTTTAGGAAGATAAGAAGACTCAGAAGGGCGAACATGGGCTTCGAGTGGGAAATGGAGCACAAGTCTGTGCCCTTGCAGTGGGAGAGTTGGATCTCATTTTTTATTGTAATAAGATAGTGGTTTTAAAAGACATTTTATATGTACCTGGTTTTCGTCAGAATTTGATTTCAGTTGCAAAACTTATTAATTAAGGATATTCTGTATCTTTCCATTACGGTATTTCTATCGGTAGAGATGGAGAAATTTTATGTCTTGGGCACATGTATGGAAATTTGTTCTTTTTAAACCCTATTAACAAACAATCAAATAACGCTCAGTCTGAACCTTTAACTAAGAAGAGAAAGACCAATATCAATGATTCATACCTTTGACATCTAAGGTTGGGTCATATTAACTCAACCAGGATTCAGAGGCTAATCCATGATGGGCCTTTGAGCTCATTGAGATTGGAAAGTTGGCCTCAGTGTGAATCCTGCCTAATGGGAAAAATGACCAAGAGGTCATTTACACCAAAGGCGGATAGAGCCAAGGAGGTGTTATGTCTTGTTCCCACTGATGTGTGCGGTCCATTGTCTACACCAGCTAGGGGAGGTTTTGAGTACTTCATCACGTTCACGGATGATTGTACGAGGTATGGTTACATTTACCTGATGAGACGCAAGTCTGACTCTTTTGACAAGTTCAAAGAGTTTAAGGCTGAAGTGGAGCGTCGGACAAGTAAATTAATCAAAACCTTATGATCGGATCGTGGTGGAGAGTACCTCCTAGGTGAATTCAAGGACTACATGGTACATCATGGGATAGTATCCCAGCTCTGCTGCGAGAACCCCCGACGAAACGGAGTAGGCTGAGAGAAGGAATAGGACGTTGATGGAAATGGTCCGAAGTATGATGTCTCATGCTATTCTTCCAGTGTCATTTTGGGGATATGCTCTGGAAACAGCGGCATATATTCTGAACTTGGTGCCTTCCAAGTCAGTACCTAGGACTCCCTATGAGATGTGGACTGGGCGTAAGCCAAGTACGAATCATCTCGGGATTTGGGGATGTCCGACTTATGTACTTGATCAAGGGAGACAAGTTGGAACCAAGATCAGAATTATGCTATTTTGTTGGGTATCCAAAAGGGACAAAAGGAGGCTACTTTTATCATCCTAAGGAGCAGAAGGTACTAGTCAGTACCAATACTAGATACTTGGAAGATGATCAAAGTACTTCCACTAAAGGTTCAACGAGGTTGGAACTTCAGGAGAAGTTATCTACGGAATCAACTTCTTCTGACCCGATTCTGGAACAAGAAGAGGCACAGCCTCAAGAGCCTGTGCAAATGGAGCTTCGTTGTAGTGGGATAGTGTCTAGGGTTCCGATAGATGGAATGGAGAAGCCTTTGAGCTGGTCTCCGACCATCAGGAACAAGACCCCGCTAGATACGAGGAGGCTATTGCTGATGCCAATGCAAATCTGTGGCATGAAGCAATGAAAGCCGAGATTGAGTCTATGTACCTCAATCAGGTTTGGGATCTTGTAGCTTCACCTGAAGGGATAAATCCCATTGGGTGCAAGTGGGTATACAAGAGAAATAGAGGAGCGGATGGGAAGGTGGAAACCTTCAAAGCTAGGCTTGTGGCGAAATGGTATACTCAGAAAGAAGGTATCGACTATGAGGTAACCTTTTCCCCGGTAGCCATGCTTAAATCCAACCGCATCCTCCTTGCCATCGCCTGTTACTATGACTACGAGATATAGCAAATGGATGTCAAGACGACATTCTTGAATGGCCATTTTAGCGAAGACATCTATATGTCCCAACCGGAAGGCTTCATTGCTGAAGGCCAGGAACACATGGTTTGCAAGCTTATGAAGTCCATTTATGGACTTAAGCAGGCATCAAGAGCATGGAACATTCGTTTTGATGAGACTGTAAAGTCTTATGATTTTATTTAAAACGAAGATGAACTATGCGTGTACAGGAAACTTGGAGGTATTAATGTGGTTTTTCTTGTCCTGTATGTGGATGGCATTCTACTCATTGGAAATGATGTAGGGACATTGTCATCTACAAAGGTTTGGCTGTCTAGTCAATTCAGTATGAAGGACTTGGGAGAAGCCAGCTACATTCTCGGGATTAGGCTTCTTAGAAATAGGAAGCAGAGAATGTTAGGATTATCCCAAGCGACATACATTGACAAGATGCTGGCCAAGTACAGCATGGACTCATGCAAGGGAGCTCTAATCCCTTGCAGACATGGGTTGTCATTTTCTTCGAAGGACTGTCCTAAGTCTCAAGAAGAAAAGGATAGAATGAGTAGGATTCCCTACGCTTCGGCTGTGGGAAGTCTCATGTACGCCATGCTCTGTACTAGGCCAGATATCTGCTTTGCCGTGGGCTTAGTTAGCAGATATCAGTCAAACCCAGGGGAGGTTCATTGGCAAGCTGTAAAGCATATTCTCAAGTACCTCAAGGGAACGAGAGATTATATGCTGGTTTACATGGCTGATGATTTGGTTCCTATAGGATACACAGACTCAGACTTCCAGGCGGATAAGGATGAGAGAAAATCCACTAGTGGATATGTCTTCACCTTGTCTGGAGGAGCAATTTCATGGAGGAGTATTAATCAGTCTTGTATTGCTGACTTAAACATGGAAGCTGAGTATGTGGCTGCTTCGGAGGCATCCAAGGAAGCAGTCTGGCTCCGGAAGTTTCTTTCAGAACTTGGAGTCATACCACATATGGACAGGCCGGTTGTGATGTATTGCGACAACACTGGAGCAGTATCGCAATCTAAAGAGCCTCGGAACCACAAGAAAGGGAAACACATCGAGAGGAAGTACCACCTGATTCGAGATTTCATCTAGAGATGGGAAGTCGTGGTGGAGCATATTGCCTTAGAAAATAATCTAGCAGATCCATTCACCAAGCCTTTGGCTGAGAGAGTCTTCAAGAGACACTTAGACGCCATAGGGGTGGGCACCTATGGAATTACCTAGTCCTAGAGTGAAAGTGGGAGATTGTTGAATTGTATGCCCTCTTAGACTAGGTTTCTGATGTAAAATCAAATATTTTAATGAAAGAATTTATTTTCAGAAATTCTTTGTGAATTTACTTTTTGTTTGTGCACGATTTTCGTTTGGAACAGACCCATTGTGTTTAAATAAGTGATCCATGTGAATGGTGGTATTTCACAGTAAGGTATGGATCACGGGTTATTTAACACATAAACATTTGTTCTTAACCTATTGATGAGACTGGGAACCTCATCATGTTTAGGTTATTATGTTATGAATTCCAAATGGGGAATGGCTTACCTCTAGCCAGTAGGTAGTCCACTCACTTCATGACATAAGCGTATTTCGAATACGTAGAACAGGACCTATAGTAGTGGTTTCTCAAAGTACTCTATGGTAGAAACCTAGACTACTGCCGCTACAGCGTGGACTAGTACTCTACGACTTGAGTATGAGTTGGTGGTCTGGCGAATCTGGAAGCATATACTTTGATTTGCTGTAGTTGAGGTTCAATCGTAGGGCCAATATACTTGCATGTTGGGTATGTGTGACTAGTTAGTTAAGACAGACTCATACAAGATAGTTTCTGCACTATAACGCCCCTTGTGGTTGTCCGAATGGTCTAAATTATCCAGGGCCCTGGGAAACATGACTTGGATGTTTGCTTTAGGGTAGCTCCCTTGGAAAGCAGAAACGCTCCAGGAAGTCGTGGATCATTGGACTAGAAGCCTAAGGATGGTAGATGTCATTTAGAGGGGTGTTAGTACACTTCTTCCTCTCTAAATGTACGGCGATGTGTAGAGGGATATTTTAGTCATTTCACCTGTAGGTCGGAGACTTTGCTATCGCAGCATTGTCCTTGGGGTCAATATTTTCTTATGGTAATATTAGGAAATATTTAAAATACAAAATACAGTTATTTATATAGCAGGGGTATTTTGGTCATTTTAGCAGCCAATGCGATGTGTCTTTTTTGTCCTCGGGATAGCCCGTAAGTCCTAACTACTTTTGGGTTGAGGAATTGGTCTTAGTTGAAGCTGATTTTATTTTATTTTATTTTATTCAGGAAGTCTAATTTATTATTGGACTGGAATAAAATAAATAAATAAATAAAATAGGAGTTGAGAGAAATTAATTATCTAGTTTGATTGGTTAATTAATTATTCAGGGCCTAGGTCCAGTATGAATAATTAAGAAATTAACCTAGGTTTAAACTAGGGGAAATAAATAATGTTTAATTATTTATTGGGTTATTTACATAGGCCCAAGAAATAAATAATTAAAGATTAATTATTATGGTTTATTTGGGTTCATTAATTATTTATTGGGTTACTTATGTAAGCCCAGGAAATAAATAATTAATATTTATTATTTTGGGCATTTTGGGTCCAAGAAAAATAATAAATATTTTTCTGGCCCAATAGCTTGGACCTTAGGGTTTTTTCCAGATACGGTTAAGAAGAGTTTAGGGTTAGGTCAAACTGATTCTCAGGATAACATCCGGGTGTTTTGAAATCCCGGGGATATGTTTATCAGATAAGGAGAGACCTATTTTGGCTAACCAACAAAAACTAGTCTCTGGTAGGAAAAACCCTGATTTTCCCAAACACACTAGTGAGTCTCACGTCTCTCTCTCTGGTCTCTCACGTTTTCCTTTCTTCTGGTTTTCTCCTTCGACTTTGCTAATCAATAACGAGTGAACCAAGGAGATTTGAGGCCATTCTTCCTCTCCATAGTGTTCACCAACTAGAGGTTAGGTTGATGAATATCCCGAGAGCTGGAGAGCTAAGCGTTAATGCAAACAAGGTGAAGTAGAAGGCTAGCGGGTATTCAACCGGAAGCTCCTTCAAGTGTGCAAAGCGAGGCGATTCCAGCCATTCAATCTATTCCTACGCAACCTAGGAGGGTTAAGGAACGCAAAGGTATGATCTTCACGCTTCCGCATAGCCTTTAAGGCTTGCGTTTTATTTTTCTCCAATTTTTTTACGTACAGAGCATGCTCCCCTGTTTTTTGTTTTCCATCACTAATTATCCAGGGCTCTGGGAACATAACTTGGATGTTTACTTTAGGATAGCTCCTTTAAAAAGTGGACACATTCCAGGAGCCGTGGATCATTGAACTAAAAGTCTAAGGATGGTAGATGTCTATTAGAGAGGTATTAGTACACTATTCCTCTGGAATTGCACGACTATCCGTAGAGGGGCATTTTAGTCATTATACCTATAGGTCGAAGACTTTGCTAACGTAGCATTGTTCTTGGTCATTATATAGCAAGGGTATTTTGGTTATTTTAGTAGCCAAAGCTATATGTCTTTTGATCCCCGGAAAAGCCCTTAAGTCATGAAAGATTTGGGTCAAGGATGGTCTATTTGGGCTTATTAATTATTTATTGGGTTGTTTAATAAAGTTCGAAAAATAAATAATTGATATTATTTATGGGTGTTCAAATATAAGAATAAATAATTTTTCTGATCCAATTGCACGTGAATGAAATCTCTCTCAAGTAATGATTCTAATGAATGAAAATGAATTGTAGTGCTCTTTTCTTTTGATTTGCACTATGGGAGCTTTTGATTTTAAATCAAAGAAAAGCAAAGGAAAGATAGTGATATTTCCTTTTGTTATGCACTAGTGGAGCTGTTGATTTTTAAACCAAAAGAGCTTTCCTTTTGTTATGCACTAGTGGAGCTTTTGATTTTTAAATCAAAGAACTTTCCATTTGTTATGCACTAATGGAGCTTTTGATTTTTAAAATCAAAGAACTTTCCATTTGTTATGCACTAATGGAGCTTTTGATTTTTAAAATCAAATAGAAGCAAAGGAATTTAAAGAGCACTTGGTTGTTCATTTTCAAAGAGAGCTCTTGGTTGTTTATTTCTATCTAGCACTTGGGTGTTCATTCCCTGGGAAAGGAAAGGGAGAAAGCTTGGTTGAAGCTTTCACCAAAGCTTATCAAAATCCAATCTTCAAGCTTTCACCAGCTGTGCTACGGGTACTATTTCGGAAGATTAAAAGCTTCGCGTGAATGAGACGCAGTAGACGTTTGCAAGAACGTGATCCACTAGCCTCAAATATCCTTATACAGACATCTACACTAGTAAGAAGAAGGCCATTCAATTAAAGAGGTAAATTTTTTATTCTCTTAAGATGTTTTCGTTTTGATGATTTTTGCCATTTTAAGCCTTCAAGACTATGATATAGAAACCTTTTTGACACAACAGTTAGATTCTCGTCCTATTTCGCATGAAGTAGATGCCATATGGATTAAGGCTGGTATTTTCTGGGAGGAAGTCAATTTAGTTGGAAGAAGAATACAAGCGGCAACCTAAATGTAATTTATCACTTTTTCGTTTACTAAATGTGCTTGAAAATGTCAAATATATTTTTATTTTTTTAGTTAATTTATATATTTTCTCAATTATTTTGTACATATTTATTTGAATAAATTTTATTTCAAATTTTTTGTATGTTTGAGAGAAAATAAAATTTTCTAAAATTATTAATGTCATATTTATTCTTTGTGCTTTGTAAATGGTCAACAAATGGGCTCGGCGTGCATCGATGTAGTATGCTATAGTAGCCTCGAGGTCAAAGGCTAGTTCCTCACAAGTATTAGAGATGCAGAGATCAGAGACAGCTACCTAGACTATCTCTATAGAGTAAGAATCTAATTAGGAGGTAGTTGCAGCTACTCCTACTGCATATCCTAGTAGCATAGTAGTTGCAATTACTTCTAATGCAAGTCCTAGTAGCATAGGAGCTGCAACTACTTTTGGTGTAGGTTCTAGTACCATAGGACCAATTTTCTCAAGATTATGTTAATGTGATTTTTTTAACTACATCAATCAATTAAGTTTTTATCTTTCTTGTTAACGAAATCATACTTGCCATTTTAGTTATTTAGCATTAATTTTTTAATTGTTATTTTTAACATATCATTATTTGGTAACTATCTACATCGTTATTATGTTCTACAACCAGAGGAGGTCGGAGTGGGAGAGAGGTAGAATGTTACCCCCCAGATAGGCTAAACTGGGTTTTAGAAGTACGAGGTTGGAGTTAATCAACACGAAGGGCTTATAGGGATGGATGCTTCATGCTTTAGTTCTATAGTTGGTTGTTTTGCAAGAATAGGCGACAGACTCCCTCTGAATTACAGGGATTTGCATTCTGTACCTTAAAAATAAAGGATTTTGTGTAGAAAGAAATGCCTCATGCTTTAGTTCTATAGTTGGTTGTTTTAAAAGAATAGGTGGCAGACTCCCTCTAAATTATAGGGATTTATATTCTATACCTTAAAAAATAAAGGATTTTGTGTAGAAAGAAATATAGATAAATAAATTTCTTGCTAAATTTGACTATATGTTTAAAAGTCTCCTCAATTACAAGATTAATTTGTTAATAAGTTAAGCTTTTTTAATTGCTTATTCGTTTAACTAGTGTAAGGACAACACCACTATACCACTGGAAGAACATAGTGTCACAATGAAGATGCTTTGCATAGCCTAGAAGGATTGCAAGTTCAAGCTTAAGAATGGATGGTACATTCCTTTCAAGCATAGCATGGAACCTATTGCTTGTGGGAATAGGCAAGTTGACGAAAACAGGCGGAGGATGTTGGTTGATTATTGGCATTTAGAAGATGTGTAGGTCATATCATGCTATAATCAACTATATTAAACTTTTTATATTGTGAAGCTGTTTACATATATAAGATGGTTATGATATGTTTCTGTTACATATTAACTATTTTAAACTTTCAGAAGCGGAGGCTAAGCAGAATAGGTAGAATCAATCGTAAATTACATATCCACCAGCCACAATGAGGATGCCACATTCTGTTTACAAGATCAAATATTTAGATTCTCCTATATACCATTATTTTGCTTTTATTAGTAGATTGTTAAAATTCTTAACTTTATAAATATTATCTAGTTAACCTTTGTTCATGATTACAGATGGCCTCACAAGGCCAGCCCACGTCACAATATAATATGTTTCTTACGACACAAATGTGGCATAGTCGACAGGTTGATGGTTTGACTATTGATATGATTATAAGTAATTTTTTATATTTTACTTTGCTGAATTGTTAAAATATGACAACATGAATAGATTAACTTTATGTATGGTATTTCTTAATTTTGTAGAAGCTATTAGAGATAGAGTGGCAGGCACATCCCTAGCCTAAGCACACCAAGAAGGTGAAGGACTAGATCTTTCAATTACTTGTTCAGACTTGATTCGATGGTTGTGTTAGATGTAAAGGGAAGGGACCAACACCAACATCAGTCAAATAGTCATCCAGCTATTCCAGAGATGTTGAGGAGGCTATCAGAGTCCAGGTTGGGGCACGCATGGACACTATGCAAGCTGAGATAGAGGTACGTACACAAGCATGTATGCAGGCTGAGGTTGAGGAACACTTGCAGCATAAGCAAAACACATACGAGTCATACTTATCACAACTTTAGGCCACTACAGACGCCCTATATCGTAGAGTTGATATAGGTCCATTTGCCACAACTCCTATACCTCTATCTAGTGTATCGACAAGATCTCCTGTGTTGGTTCTACATCTTGATCCTATGGACAATCCAATGCTAATTATGTTGTTGCTACTGATGAGCCTTGATATATTTTATTTCATTCTTGTTTTATATGGGTAATACTCATAATGGATATATTCTATTCCTACTTCTGTCTATGTACTATTACTTTTTCTTGTACAAATTTTACTTTTTTCTGAATATGTAGTATTACTCATGATGAATACTTCTTTATGCTTTGATTGTTCAGGAGATTGTATTTATGGTTTGGTTAGTATTAGCTTTGTTGAGAAGATTTAAATAATTTGATTGTTTTTATGATTTCATTGAGTTTAAATTTTGGATTGGTTGGGTTTAAATTACAGGTGGAAAAGGCTTGAATAGCCAAATTATTGAAAAAAAAAATTTAACAATTACCACAATCTACAACTGTTGTAATTGACATGTAACTATGACAGTTTTAAGCGTCCTAGTAAATAAACAACTACGCCGTTTTTTTTAATGTTTTATTCCAATGACGGTAAAAACTATTGCAATTAACTATGTATAATATGACATGAGGACCGCCATTTTTGTAGAACATATAACGATGGTCTTAAATTGTCGCATTTAGGTAAGATAATAAGACGGTTGTGAACTATTGTATTACTTGCATATGGATAAAATAGTTCCAACTGTTGTTTTTTGTCAACAAATACGCCGGTTTTTCTTCTAAATATGGAAAAAGCTTTCTTATTTCCAGAATGAACCTATATGGCACTTTACAAAGGCCATCGTAATTAACTGTCACATTAAATAAATATGACGGTTCTTTGGCCATCGTATTAAAAAAACAACAGACATTTTACGACGTTCCCTAAACTGTCGTATATAACAAATATGACACTTTTCCCCAAGAAATAACGGTTTTTAGGCTATTGTTTTTAAGCCAATTTTTAGTAGTTCTTGTATATTAGGTACATATCTTTAGTTAATAAGAAAAACTTATACAATAGAGCTTCTATGTCTTTCTTCATAAAAGAAGTGAACACTCTCTTATGACAGTCTAAGATAATCTATGAAAATCTAGAGACCTAAAAAATGACTAAGAGTGTATTACTATATGGATAGCTACCCTAGATAAGTAGTTACATTCTTAGAAGTTATAGATTATTAGACCAAAGATCAAAGAATGGTAGATGTTATTGAAAAATGTAATAGTACAAAAATATTCTATATCAATGACACTATCTTCATATGATGATGAATAAAGATACGTAAAATAAATAAATGCAGCTATTTATTAGTAGGAGAATTGTGATCATTTTAGTAACTAAGAATAATATGTCTTTTAATCCTCAAAGTATCTCTAGAAACCATAATGGGTATTTTAGGTATTTTCATAATTAAATGGGTGTTTAGAAATGAGAGAGGAATTTATTTTATTCTAAAAAGTCTAAATAAATAGATTGTGTTAGAATAATTGATTAAGTTCAAGTTTATTCATATGTTAGACTAATTAATTAATTTTAGAATGTTCAAAGAAATACTTGGGCTTGAATAAGATAAATAATTGGCCTAATAATTAAACAAAAAAAGATCCAAATAAAACAATAAATATGGTAAGTCATGGGTTTATTATTTTTGATTTTAAATTCTTAAAGAATTGAGAAGACTCAAGACAAAAATAATAAAAACAGTAGGTGAAAAAAAGTTCTAGTCCAATAGGGCTAGGGTTGGCTAACCTTAGGATTTATAAAACCCTAAGGGCCTTAAGAGGGGCCAACCAGGGTGAAAAATGCCTCAGTCTTAGCCACCACCCTTAGTCCTTTTGTGCTTTTTCTCAATTTTTCTCTTCTTAAAAAAGTAACCTCGACTACTTTCATTAGTAGAATAGTTTGTAAGGTTGAAAGGATACTTTGGAGGATTAAAGTAGCGATTTTTGTGTGGGTTTATGCAAATTAGCATTAGATTAGTGAGCAATAGATCAACTAGTCTTTTTGTTGGTTTCACCCTGGAGATTGTAGTTTAGAAAGTCTCGGGCATCCTGCTATTTTAAAAAATCTGGTCATACCTACGGTTTCTTTTTTAGAAGAAAAAGTAAGTATGTGACCCTAAAACTATGATTTTTAATTATATTCCACTATGCTTATGTGATTTTTTATCCTTCAAATGTAACTTATTTAGATATAGCAAATTTCTTTGAGTATCTAAAAGGAAGAGTTAATCATTTGATTGGTGATCGTAGTATCTAGAAGAATTAGAACATTATTTTAATATTTTTTATTTTATGTTTTATACTTTTATTATTATAATAGTATTTAGCACTTAAAACTTTTATTATATAGTTTAAGTATTTAAGTTTATAAATATTTTGTCATGATGAGATGGTTATTGTTCTATTTATTAGATTCAAAAGTGGCACTGAAGATAAATGCCTAATTAATAGTGATACAATGTACACTATATTGAAAGACAAAAATATTTCTCTTAGCTGAAGATAGACAACACAAATGTTAATACTATAAGTGGTAGTATAAAATTAATTGAAGGTTCTGGTAGAGTTAGTATATTGTTGCTTGAAGGAACAATAGTTATTCTTTCATAAAGCACTATTTTCCTTAAAATTTTGAAGAAATTTATTGAATTTTAAAGATATATGCCGAAATAATTATATATTGAAACAATAAAAGTAAATAACTTTGAATATCTTTGTATTATTGATGCATAAATTTTTGGTGTATAAAAATTATCAAATTTAAATCCATTCCTTAGTCAAGTTTTAATTAAAACAGTAATCCCAAAATACACATACGAGCAAGTATACTCATTGCAAGTATAACATAGGTAATTAACGAGTATCGATCCTCAAAGGAATAAGTACACACTAATCACTTTTCATTCATTGTTTAACCAATCAAATAAAGTGATAAAATAATATAAAGAAAAATAAAAAAAATATATACAACTCAAGGATATGAAAATATGCAATTTAGAGAAAAGCTTCTGATAATATGACAACAAATTACTTAGCTAATATCACAATCAATTATTATCTTGTTTTCATGAAGGATTTAAAATAGACACACTTCATTTGCAATCCATGGAATCACTATCTTCTAGTTAAATTAGTGAATATATTTTTCTCAACTAATTTACTCAAAAGATGTATTAAAATCAATTCTCATATAAACCCCTATATTCTAGGTGATTTAAAATATGAAATTAGTTAATGAATCCATATTCTAGCAATCACCAACTAACATTTGATTACCTAAGTTCTAGACAATTAGCTCCTTTTTTAAGCAAGTTAAAAGATAATAAATATAAAATTAATTAATTGCAGTCCTTACCTGAAGCGATTGAACAAAACAGAGCATGCAACCTTCAGTGAATAAAAATGGAAGAACATGGCATATATCAGAGTATTGGCATAGCATGGTGGGATAAAAACATACCTGTTGAAGCCTTAAAAACAAAAAGAACATGGTTGAATCAATTGAAGCTAAAAAACTGCTTCTTCTTTCAACGTCCAGTGAACACCAGTGAAGCTTCCTTTCTTCCATCTCCGGTTCTTTTTCTCCTCTGGTGGAATGCTAAGCTTTTTAATTCACGGAATATGACCACTGCCTAAATCCAGTTGGTGAGCACACAATTTTGGAAGAGAAAATGAAGATCACTCAGATGTCTTTCACACTTTTCACTGCATTTTCCTTCACTGCCTCGGTTGGCCTTTATAGGCACTGGCTTCATGAACTAAACCCAGCCAGAAAACCAAGAGACACAAATGTCTTCTCGGTTAGCTTCCTTTGGTTTCAAAACCAAAAGCTAGAAGAAGGAAAATCAAGAGACACGAGAGAGACAGAGAGCCAAGAGATATCCGGAAAATATATTTCTATTTTTTTCTTTTCTTTTATTTTATTTTTCCACACAGAAAGCCAAGAGTCATGAAACCAAAAATAATTATTTTGATAAAAATAATTTTCCCGAGATTTTAGACTTGAATATTATAAACAAAATAAATTTTGGCTTCACTCCAAACTCTTCTAAACTGTGTCCGGAAAAAATCCTATGGTCCAGGCTATTGGGCCAAAATAATATTTATTATTTTCCTTGGACCAGAAAAATCCAAAATAATAAACATTAATTATTTTCCTTGGGATTAAATAAATAACCCAAAAAATAATTAATTAACCTAAATGAACCAAAAAATAATTAATTATTAATTATTAATTTATTGGGATTTAATTAAATAAATAACCCAATAAATAATTAAGTAATAATTATTTTCCTCTAGTTTAAGTCCCGGTTAATTTTTCTAATTATTCAAACTGGACCCAGGTCTTGAATAATTAATTAACCAATTAAACCAGATAATAAATTTCTCTCCAATTATTTTATTCCAGTCCAATAATAAATTAGACTTTCTGAATAAAATAAAAATCTCTCAACTGAGATCATTTTCTCAACCCAAAAATTAATTAGGACTTACGGGCTATTCCGAGGACCAAAAAAACACATCGCCTTGGCTACTAAAATGACCAAAATACCCCTACATAATAAATAGATGTATTTTGCATTTTAAATATTTCCTAATATCACTATAAGGAAATATTGACCCCAAGGACAATGCTGCATTAGCAGAGTCTTCGACCTACAAGTGAAATGACTAAAATACCCCTCTACACATCGCCGTACATTTAGAGAGGAAGAAGTGTACTAACACCTCTCTAAAGACATCTACCATCCTTAGGCCTCTAGTCCAATGATCGACAACTTCCTGGAGTGTTTCTGTTTTCCAAGGGAGCTACGCTTAAGCAAACATCCAAGTCATGTTTCTCAGGATCCTGGATATTTAGATCATTCGGACAACCACAAGGGGCGATATGGTGTAGAAACTATCTTGTACAAGTCTGTCTTAACTAACTAGTCACACATACCCAACATACAAGTATATTGGCCCTCCGATAGAACCTCAACTATAATATATCAAAGCATATGCTTCCAGCTTCGCCAGACCACCAACTCATACTCAAGTCATAGAGTACTTGTCCACGCTGTAGCGGTAATAGTCTAGGTTTCTTCCATATAGTACTTTTTAGAAACCACTACTACAGGTCCTGTTCTACGTATTTGAAATACGCTTATGTCATGAAGTGAGTGGACTACTCACTGGCTAAAGGTAAGCCATTCCCCATTTGGAATTCATAACATAATAACCTAAACATGACGAGATTTCCATTCTCATCAATTAGTTAAGAATGACTGTTTATGTGTTTAAATAACCCATGATCCATACCTTACTGTGAAAGACCTCCATTCACATGGATCACTTATTTATACACAATGGATCTGTTCCAAACGAAATTGTACACAAATAAAGAAAATTATTTCACAAACAATTTTCGATAAATAAATTCTTTTATCAACATATTCGATATTTTTATCAGAAAAACTAGTCTGAGAGGGCATATTCCCAACAATCTCCTACTTACACTCTAAGACTAGGTAAGTCCTTAGGTGCCCACCCCAATGGCGTCTAAGTGTCTTTTGAAGACTCTCTCAACCAAAGACTTAGTGAATGGATCTGCTAGATTGTTCACAGAGGCAATCTGTACCACTACTATATCCCGTCTCTGGATATCTCGGATCAGGTGGTACTACCTTTCTATATGCTTCCCCTCTTTGTGGTTCCAAGGTTCCTTTAAGGTACTTAAAAATATGCTTTACAGCATGCCAATGAACCTCTCCAAGGTTTGACTGATATCTGCAACTAAGTGTACGGCAAAGCAGATATCTGACCTACCACACAACATGTCGTACATGAGAATTCCCACAGCCGAAGCGTAGGGAATCCTACTCATCCTGTCCTTTTCTTCTTGAGACTTCGGACAGTCCCTCGAAGAAATAGACAACCTATATCTACAAGGGTTTAGAACTCCCTTGCATGAGTCCATGTTGTACTTAGCCAGCATCTTGTCAATGTATGCGACTTGGGATAATCCTAACATTCTTTGCTTCCTATTTCTAAGAAGTCTAATCCCGAGAATATAGCTGGCTTCTCCCAAGTCCTTCATACTAAATTGACTAGATAGCCAAACCTTTGTAGCTAACAATGACCCTACATCATTTCCAATGAGTAGAATGTTATCCACACATACAAGACATGAAAAACCACATTAAACCCCTCAAGCTTCTTGTACACGCATGGTTCATCCTCGTTTTGAATAAAATCGTAAGATGTCACAGTCTTGTCAAAACGAATGTCCCACGCACTTGATGCTCGCTTAAGTCCATAAATGAACTTCTTAAGCTTGCAAACCATATGTTCTTGGTCGTCAGCAATAAAACCTTCCGATTGGGACATATAGATGTCATTGCTAAGATGGCCATTCAAAAAATGCCGTCTTGACATCCACTTACACCCAATGGGTTTTATCCCTTTAGGTGAAGCTACAAGATCCCAAAACTTGATTGAAGTACATAGACTCAATCTCGGCTTTCATTACTTTATGCCATAGATTTACATCGGCATCAGGAATTACCTCCTTGTATCTAGTGGGGACTTGTTCTGATAGTCAGAGACCAGCTCAAAAGCTTCTCTATTCCATCTATCTGGAACTCTAAACACTCTCCCACTGCGACAAGGTACCATGTGTACAGGCTCTTGAGGCTGTGCCTCTTCTTGTTCCACAATCGAGTCAGAAGAAGTTGCTTCCGAAGATAACTTCTCCTCGAGTTCTAACCTAGTTGAACCTTTTGTGGAAGTACTTTGATCATCCTTTAAGTATCTAGCATTAGTACAAACCAGTACCTTCTGCTCATTTGAATGATAAAAGTAACCACCCTTTGTTCCTTTTGGACACCCAATAAAATAGCATAATTCTGATCTTGGTACCAACTTGTCTCCCTTGATCAGTACATAAGTTGGACAACCCCATATCCTGAGATGATTCAAACTTTGGCGTATGCCCAGTCCATATCTCATAGGGAGTCCTAGGTACTGACATAGAAAGCACCAAGTTCAGAATGTATACCGCTGTTTCTAGGGTAGATCTCCAAAAAGATACTGGAAGAGTAGCATGAGACATCATGCTTCTGACCATTTCCATCAATATCCTGTTCCTTATCTCAGCTACTCTGTTTTGCTGGGGTGTCCCCGGCACAAAGAGTTGGGATACTATCCCATGATGCACCATGTAGTCCTTGAATTCACCTAGGAGGTACTCTCCACCATGATCCGATCGTAAGGTCTTGATTAATTTACCTGTTCGACGCTCCACTTCAGCCTTAAACTCCTCGAATTTGTTAAAAGAGTTAGACTCGCGTCTCATCAGGTAAACGTAACCAAACCTTGTACAATCATCCTTGAAAGTGATGAAGAACTCAAAAACTCCTCTAGCTGGTGTAGACAAGGGACCACACACACCAGTGTGAACAAGACTCAGTACTTCCTTGACCCTATCCGCCTTAGGGATAAAAGACCATTTAGTCATCTTTCCCATCAGGCTAGATTCACACTGAGACCAATTTTTCAATCTCAATGTGCCCAAAGGCCCATCATGGATTAGCCTCTGAATCCTGGTTGAGTTGATGTGACCCAACCACAGATGTCAAATATATGAGTCATTGATATTGGTCTTTCTCTTCTTAGTTAAAGGTTCAAATTGAGCATTATTTGATTGATTGTTAATAGGGTTTAAATAGAATAGATTTCCATACATGTGCCCAGTACATAACATTTCTCTATTTCTACTGATAGAAATACCAGAATGGAAATCTTCAGAATATCCTTGATTTATAAGTTTTGCAACTAAAATCAAATTATGACAAAAACTGGGTATATATAAAATATCTATTAAAACTACTTTATTATTACAATCAAAACAAGATCCAGCTCTCCCACTGTAAGGGCCCAGACTTGTGCTCCATCTCCACACGTAATCCATGTTCACCCTTCTTGAGTCTTCTTATCTTTCTAAACCCCTGGAAGGAGTTACAGATATGATCAGTGGCTCCTGAATTAACAATCTAAGTGGAAGTTGATCCAACCATTGATATAGACTTTAGATAGAGAACATTACATGTGGGGTTTTTCTTGGATTGAAGATCTGGATACTCATTTTTTTTAGTGTCCCTTCTTCCTATATATGAAGCACTTGCCCTTTGCTTTGTCTTTGGGTTGGGCTACTGCATTTCCCTTCTTCCTTTTGAACTTTCTGGGCTTAGATCCAGTTCTTGAGGAAGAAGCCTTAGCAATCATGGCCATTGAATGTGGCTTTATGACCTTTTCTGCCATCTGAAATTCCTTTATCAACTCTGTCAAACTCATATTGTAATTTAGTTTAAATTGAGTAAAGGAATCCAGTAGAGATTCGAGAACCATGTCTACTTGGCTCTCGTGGTCAATGATAGCCCCTAAGATATCCGCCTCCTCAGAAGCAGCAATCAAATTGAGCATATGCTCCCTGACTGATACTCCCTCAGCCATCTTAGTATTTATTATAGTTCGAAGAACCTCCTGCCTTGTGGGCTGGCTCTTAATTGAGAACATAATGGCCAATGAATGACTAATTTTATACGCAGAAGCTATGTGCTTGTATTTAGACTGGAGCACATCAGACATGGAGGCTAGTATATAGCAATGTGCCATTTCATTAGCCTTCTTCCATGCCTTCTCAGCCTCTCGTTCTTTGTCGGCGGAACCTTCCCCGATCTCAAGGTAGGTCTCGTAAAGGACATACTTATACTCCACGACTGTGAATATTATGTCCAGGTTCCTCTTCCAGTCCACATAGTTTGGTCCCGTTAACTTATTCTCACAGAGAATAACGGCTAAAGGACTAAAAGAACCTCCCACCATTTCCGAAAAATTGCAAAATGAAAGAAATGATTTAGTTTGTGAAAATAAAATTTGTGCACAGAAATTAATTTGGCTCTTAGGAAAACTGACATAGCTTCTTTGGAAGATTAACAGTTCCCTAAGCTAAGTGTAATAACCACCACAAATCAATTTCCCTTCTAGGTAATGATCTAGAGGATAGCTTCATCGTGGGATGGCCGTTTCCTCTCTATTTCCTATGGACATTTCTCGCACTATAACCTCCAACGTGGGCTGGCCGATTATAGTACGTGTCCCGAGTTATTAATTACATCCTTCCATTAGATCTAGATCCTTGTGGTATCCCCATCCTATACGAGTTCACTCCCAGGGTGATGCAAGGGGACCCACGATCTCTAATGAGGACCGTGATGGAAGCCGTGGGGCCGTTGGAACCCGTCTCCCACTTAGTCTTTTAAAATAAAGCTTTCTAGAAAGATATCCTTTTGAAATTTCCATTAAGTTTTCCTTTAACTTAAAAATAAAATATCCAAGTCCATTAAAATCTCAATGCCAAGGATTATATCCTTCGAGAGATTTCATCCATGGGCTAATTTTATTTAAGTTAAAACTTAATGATTTCAAAATTTTCCAATTAAAACTTTACTCGAGACATTGGTCTCAATTTTACTTAACAAAACAATTTTTCTTGTGCAAAATAAAATGGCTCTCTATTTTAACTTACAAAAATATCTAAATCCAATATATTTTCTACGCCAAGGATTAAATCCTTTAAGAAAATATCCATGGATTAATTTTTGTTCAAGTTAAAATAACCATTCAATTTTTTTAAAGAAAAAAAATTGTTTTCCTTGCATAAATATTCCCAAAGACTTTGATCTTTGAGAAACCGTGCACATGGGTACACAAAATAAATAGCATACCAGAAAACAGTAAACATTTTCATGCTTTTCTATTTTTAAACCTATGTGCTCAAATAATAGAATTAAACACATTAATTAATTAATTATCTTGTTTAATCCTAAAATCCTTTACTAATATTTTTCATGCAAATATATTCCAAGAATATAAACTATTGCAAAAATATTAACTTCGCCTGGTATGAGACCCAAATTAAAAATTTGGAAAAAGAGAAAAAAAATTTTTTGACTGGCGGTCCACTGCACCGGTCGCACAGGATCCGGGCGCATTTAGCCTACGGTCTACCAAGGCAGAGGTGCACCGCGCCGCACCGGATCCCCTTCCAACCGCGACCCGTGGATCAGCCCAGCGACCCGCGAACCGGCCTGCTTTTTCTCAGCGCACGACCCGCGCTTCAGCCCGTTTCCGCGCAACTGGGGCTCCTTTGACCCGCGCGCTAACCCGGAATTCAATTGCAAAATTTGCAAATTGAATTTGGCTCAATTTCAACAGGAAACGGTTAGACTTAGCGGTTGAAATGACTCGGCTCCTGTCACACGCACAGTGGAGGCTCGGCTAAACGGCTCGGCTCCAGCGGTGGCTTAAGAATAGTGTCTTCTTCTCCCGAATGAGTTTTCTGCGCAATTCTTCTGCGATTTTTTCCGGGGTTTCTTCCAATGGCTTCTTTGGACATTTTTCATCACAAAATCTCATCCAAAACAAAACCACAACCGCCTATACCCATTTAAATTGGGTTTACACGATCAAATCCACTAAACCAAATTTCACAGAATGCGCTGTGAAAATTTACAGACAACTATTCTCATACAATAAACAGCGAAGGATCACATGTTTAAGCTCCAAACAATGTTCTTCTCTATTTTTATTAACTAACATGCTCCCTAAGTTAATCAAATTCATGCTCTGATACCACTTGAAGCGATTGAACATAACAGAGCATGCAACCTTCAGTGAATAAAAATGGAAGAACATGGCATATATCAGAGTATTGGCATAGCATGGAGGGATGAAAACATACCGGTTGAAGTCTTAAAAACAAAAAGAACATGGTTGAATCAATTGAAGCTCAAAAACAGCTTCTTCTTTCAACGTCCAGTGAACACCAGTGAAGCTTCCTTTTTTCCATCTCCGGTTATTTTTCTCCTCTGGTGGAATGCTAAGCTTTTTAATTCACAAAATATGACCACTGCATAAATCCAGTTGGTGAGCACACAATTTTGGAAGAGAAAATGAAGATCACTCAGATGTCTTACACATTTTTCACTGCATTTTCCTTCACTGCCTCGGTTGGCCTTTATAGGCACGGGCTTTATGAACTAAACCCAGAAGCCAGAAAACCAAGAGACACAAATGTCTTCTCGGTTGGCTTCCTTTGGTTTCAAAACCAAAAGCCAGAAGAAGGAAAATCAAGAGACACGAGAGAGACAGAGAGCCAAGAGACATCCGGAAAATATATTTCTATTTTTTTCTTTTCTTTTATTTTATTTTTCCACACAGAAAGCCAAGAGTCATGAAACCAAAAATAATTATTTTGATAAAAATAATATTCCCGAGATTTTATACCCGAATATTATAAACAAAATAAATTTCGGCTTCACTCCAAACTCTTCTAAACTGTGTCCGGAAAAATCCTATGGTCCAGGCTATTGGGCTAAATTAATATTTATTATTTTCCTTGGACCCGAAAAATCCAAAATAATAAACATTAATTATTTTCCTTGGGATTAAATAAATAACCCAATAAATAATTAATTAACCTAAATGATCCAAAAAATAATTAATTATTAATTATTTATTTCTTGAGATTTAATTAAATAAATAACCCAATAAATAATTAAGTAATAATTATTTTCCTCTAGTTTAAGTCCCGGTTAATTTTTCTAATTATTCAAACTGGACCCAAGTCCTAAATAATTAATTAACCAATTAAACCAGATAATAAATTTCTCTCCAATTATTTTATTCCAGTCCAATAATAAATTAGACTTTCTGAATAAAATAAAAATCTCTCAACTGAGATCATTTTCTCAACCCAAAAATTAATTAGGACTTACGGGCTATTCCGAGGACCAAAAAAACACATCGCCTTGGCTACTAAAATGACCAAAATACCCCTACATAATAAATATATGTATTTTGCATTTTAAATATTTCCTAATATCACTATAAGGAAATATTGACCCCAAGGACAATGCTGCATTAGTAGAGTCTTCGACCTACAAGTGAAATGACTAAAATACCCCTCTACACATTGCCGTACATTTAGAGAGGAAGAAGTGTACTAACACCTCTCTAAAGACATTTACCATCCTTAGGCCTCTAGTCCAGTGATCCACAACTTCCTGGAGTATTTCCGTTTTCCAAGGGAGCTACCCTTAAGCAAACATCCAAGTCATGTTTCTCAGGATCCTAGATATTTAGATCATCCGGACAACCACAAGGGGCGATATGGTGTAGAAACTATCTTGTACAAGTCTGTCTTAACTAACTAGTCACACATACCCAACATACAAGTATATTGGCCCTCCGATAGAACCTCAACTATAGTATATCAAAGCATATGCTTCCAGCTTCGCCAGACCACCAACTCATACTCAAGTCATAGAGTACTTGTCCACGCTATAGCGGTAATAGTCTAGGTTTCTACCATATAGTACTTTTTAGAAACCACTACTACAGGTCCTGTTCTACGTATTTGAAATACGCTTATGTCATGAAGTGAGTGGACTACTCACTGGCTAAAGGTAAGCCATTCCCCATTTGGAATTCATAATATAATAACCTAAACATGACGAGATTTCCATTCTCATCAATCAGTTAAGAACGACTGTTTATGTGTTTAAATAACCCATGATCCATACCTTACTGTGAAAGACCTCCATTCACATGGATCACTTATTTATACATAATGGGTCTGTTCCAAACGAAATTGTACACAAATAAAGAAAATTATTTCACAAACAATTTTCGATAAATAAATTCTTTTATCAACATATTCAATATTTTTATCAGAAAAACTAGTTTAAGAGGGCATATTCCCAACATTACCAACCCCTTTTTCAGGCAAACTAATAAAAAAAACTAATCAACCAACTACATAAGAAAAAGAAGCAATCAAATACCAAGAAAAATAATCTTTTGATCAAAAGGCTAAAGTAACTAATAAATCATGAATCCCAAAAATAATGTCATGGAAACATTAAGTACATAATTGTTTAAGAAAAATAAACAAAAGTAAAAGAAAGCACTCATAAACAAGCCTTATTCTTCTCATTTAAAAACTCTTTTGAACAACCCTCCTTGAATTGGTGAATTCCTCCTTCTTTGAGTAATTGGAATTTATGCTCTTGCATTCACCTCTCAATCTCTTGTGTTTTTTCTTGCTTTTATGAGTTTCATTGATGCCAAATTTGTTGCTCGTGGAGTCTTGGCCAAGTAGGAATTGAAAAATATTGAAATCATTGGAAAATTCTTAAATTAGTACATAGAATATTCGTACTCCAGAACGGACCTGGCGCTGGGTCCAGTCGACCCACCTGGTGCCAAGTGTGTTATGTTTTCTTCCTCAATTTTGCCTTGTTTTCCTTTGGCTGACCAGAATGGACCTGGAGCCTGGTCCACTTACCAGACTTAGCGCTAGGTGTGTGCTAAAAATTCTCCAATTTTACTCAAAATTAACTCAAATCTGCACAAATTTGTCAAAAACACTTTGTACAAGCAAAATGTCAAATAGGAAGGAATATGCCTAGTTATTTCAATAAAAGTATCTCAAAACAACCTAAAATAATTAGGAAAATAGTGATGATTTTAGCCTCTATTAGTTACTCAAACAAACTTAAGTAATAAATCATTATTAGAAAAGTTACCATCTCTTTTATCTAATCTATATTGTGTAAAAATTTATGCAATTAAAGTGTATCATTCAGTAAACCAAAAGTTTGTTGATCCTGCCATATTTTTCATTTAACATGACCAATTAGATTATCCATGAGTTATTATAATGTGAAAGATAATTGAAAACATGCATGGTTATCTCTTAAATTATTAAATGATGTGTTTGGACTTGGGCATAAAAATTATACAAAAACTAAGCACATTCCTAATTAAGTTTAATTAAAACGTTCAACCCAAATCACACAAATGAGCAAGCGTACTCATTATTAACCGAGCATAGGTTTCAAATGAGTGTCGATCCTCCAAGAACAAGTAGACACTAATCCCTTTTCTTTCATTGTTTAACCGACTTGATAAAATGACAAACAAATAAAAAAAATAAAATAAAATAAAAATAGGTACATGTCAAGGATGTAGGTTTATGTAACTCGAACCATTGGTTAGACAAACATGATCTTAAAGTATCCAACCTTTATCATAACTAATTATTTCCTTGGCATCATAAAGGATTAAAGTAGATTTACTTCGATGGTCAATCCATGAAATCACTATTTTCTAGATAAATTAGAATCACTTGGTCTGTATCAACCAATTCATCCAAAAGACGCATTAAACACAATCCTTAATTAAATTCTCTTGGTCTCGAAAAATTTAAAGCATGAAATTAATCAATGAACCCTTGGTCTCGGAAGACATCAATTAACCTTCAATTATTAGTTCTAAGCAATCAACCCCCTTTGGTCCAGCAAGTCAATAGCCAATAGAATATGAAATTAACAAATTGAAACTACCATCAACCCCCTCTGGTCCAGCAAGTTAATTGATAGAACCAACCAACTAATTTCGTAATAAGTATAAGTAATTGAATACTAAGAATAATAACCAATTAATCAAAACATTAGGCAACTCTAGATATCATGAGTATCTAAACAACGTTGAATTAGAATAAAATAATTAACATATCATTGTCAAGAAAAAGAAAACAAAGTAAAAGAAAGTACTCATAGACAAGCCTCATTCTTCTTCCTTTGAAGACCTTCTTGCACAACCCTCCTTGAACTTGAAGAATTCCTCCTTTGATTGAGTAATTTTTTATGATGATTAATGAATTCTCCCATTTTCCCTTATGTTTTTCACCTATTTATAGGCTTAGGAAGTGCCTAAACTCATAAGTACAAAGTTCTTGGTTGAGTAGAAGTTAGAAGATACAAAAACTCCTCAAATTACCAAAAATCGCATAGAAAAATCACAGCACCGCCTTAGCTTCAGGGCACAGCTGGCGCCGCCTTGGCTCTCGGAGTTGGCATCAGTTGTGTTCTATTCCTCCACTTGTTCGCTGATTTTTCTTCGAATTTTGCACAATGCATTCCAGAATGCAGCCGGCGCCGGTTCCAGCTTCACAGTCAGCGCCATCTTAGTTCTGTTTTGCTCTGTTTCAACAAATTTTCCGTCGCTTTGAAGTTCGTTTCAACAGTGCATGGCTGGCGCCGGTTCTGGGGTCCTAGCTGGCACCGCCTCTCCTCTGTTTTGCGACTTTTTTGTTTTGTGACGTTTTTGTTTTGTTTTACCCTAAAAATCTAAAATAAAGAACAAAATACCTTTCCAAGGGTAAAATCTCAAATATGAAGGAATATGACTAGTTATGGAACAAAATGTATCACAAATGAACCTCAAATAATTAGGAAAAATATGACTAATTTAGCCCCTATCATTAAAAGATTTTGACTTCAAATAAGTTTTCATGTGCTGCATGTTCTCAAAGGAAATTGATTAATAAACATTCTCCAATAAAAGTGGAGTTAAAAATCTAGTATTTCTAAAGAGGATTTAGGTGATGTATGTGGACCAATTGATCTATTGTGTGAGCAATTCAAATACTTTATAGTTAATTTATGCATCCACTAGATGGTCACATGCCTATTTATTATCAACTCGCAACTTGGCATTTGCAAGATTACTTGTCCAAATAAGGGTAATTTTCAAATTAATTCTCAATTTAATCTTTATAAATATGAAAAGTGTATTAAAATAGTTATTCTATCCAAAAGTTAACGGTCAAAGCTTAAAAAGTCAAACAAATTTGGTAAAATGTGAAATATGCAATTACTCTAAGAGTAATTTTCAAATTCATCCATAGAAATATGCAATGTCTCAATCAAGTCTCATAAACATTGTTTTATTCAATTTAATCCTTATAAATATGAAAAGTATATCAAAGTACTCCACAAACAAATTTAAAAATAAAAAAGTACAAACTCTGATAATTGATTAACTTAGACTTTAAACATATTACTTTTATCTATATATTCTTTAAAAATATTACCCTTAATTATATTCTTTTCCCCCCTTTTTTTAAGTATACTTTAACTTAATATTAGTTTGAAATAGTTTATTTTAAATTTTCTCTTATCATATTTTAAAATTAATACGTTTAAAATTTAAATAAATCAATTATTAAAGTTGTCAATCTTGCATGCCCATCATATTCCTTCATTCTTTAATTATGAAACATAAAATTGAATTTTTATTACAAAAAAAAACTAAGCCTTAGTCTTAAGAAATTTGGGGTCAGCTACATGAACCAAAACATAACTACATGTGGTCATTCACATTAATTCTCTCCCTCTATTTCTTTCTATCCATCATCATACTTATATATAAATCCAACAGAGACATATCTCTTCTAATAACCTTCATCCATATCCTTTTAGTGTTGAGGCCTACCTTTACCTCTATCCAACCTATCATGCCTTTATTTTTTTAAATTAAAATTTTAAATATTACAAGTATATCTTAGATGAATGCTTTGTAACTTTCATGCTCTTTTAGTAAAATATTTATATTTGTCTCATCCTACAAAAGCAATTGCTTTATACATTAATTGGCAAAAGGTGAATGGTTAATTGAATTACCTAAACAATCCCAAACACAAGGGGAAATTTTTTCTTTTTAGTTTAAAAATTTTAAATAGTAATAATTTGATTTATGTTTCATAATTAAAGAATGAAAAAATATGATGGAAACTCAAGATTGGCAACTTTAATAATTGATTTACTTAGACTTTAAAAATATTACTTTAAAAGTATCATAAGAGAAAATTTTAAAAAACTATATCAAACTAATGTTAAGCTAAAATATGCTTAAAAAAAGAAAAAAAGAATATAAGGGTAATATTTTTAAGGCAAATTGGCGAATTGGATCATTTAATTTTTTTCAATTGGCAAGTTTGGTCTTTAGTATTTATTTTCATATTTTTTTATCCTTCTTCTTTTTCAAGTGAAATATTTGGTCATTTTGTCATGCTTGTGATGGTCAATGCTAGTCAATGTCTATTTTTGGTAGGTCTATTGCAAACACAGAAGGGCATTCTTGGAAGACAGAGGGTCTGTTTTATGTTTTATACTTTTATTATTGTAATAGTTTTTAGCACTTAAAACTTTTATTATATAGTTTAAGTACTTAAGTTTATAAATATTTGGCATGATGAGATGGTTATTGTTCTATTTATTGGATTCAAAAGTGGCACTGATGACAAATGCCTAATTAATAGTGATACAATGTACACTATATTAAAAGATAAAAATATGTCTCTTACCTGAAGATAGGCAAAACAAATGTTAATACTATAAATGGTAGTGTAAAATTAGTTGAAGGTTTTGGTAGAGTTAGTATATTGTTACTTGAAGGAACAATAATTATTATTTCATAAAGCACTATTTTCCTCAAAATCTCGAAGAAATTTATTGAATTTTAAAGATATATGCCGAAATAATTACATATTGAAACAATAAAAGAAATAACTTTGAATATCTCTGTATTACTCAAATAAACTTAGGTAATAAATCATTATTAGAAAAGTTACCACCTCTTTTATGTAATCTATATTGTGTAAAAATCTATGCAATTAAAGTGCCTCATTTTGTAAACCAAAAGTTTGTTGAACCTGCCATATTTTTCATTTAACATGACCATTTAGGTTATCCATGAGTTGTTAAGATGTGAAAGATAATTGAAAATATACATGGTTATCTATTGAAAGGTTAAAATGCAACACCCCATATTTCCGTAACATTTGTTAGGAATATGCCTTCTTAGACTAGTTTTCTGGTGAAAATATCGAATATGTTTACAAAAGAATTTATTTTCAAAAATCGTTTATGAATTTATTTTCTTTATTTGTGTACAATTTCATTTGGAACAGACCTATTATGTTTAAATAAGTAATCCATTTGAATGGAGGTCTTTCACAGTAAGGTATGGATCATGGGTTATTTAAACACATAAATAGTTGTTCTTAATCGATTGATGAGACTGAGAATCTCATCATGTTTAGGTTATTATGTTATGTATACCAAATGGGGAATGTCTTACCTTTAGCTAGTGAGTAGTCCACTCACTTCATGACATAAGCGTATTTCGAATACGTAGAATAGGACCTGTAGTAGTGGTTTTTAAAAGTACTATATGGTTGAAACCTAGACTACTACCATTACAGCGTAGACTAGTACTCTATGACTTGAGTATAAGTTGGTGGCCTGGCGAAGCTGGAAGCATATGCTTTGATATGCTGTAGTTAAGGTTCTATCGGAGGGCCAATATACTTACATGTTGGGTATGTGTGACTAGTTAGTTAAGACAGACTTGTACAGATAGTTTCTACACTATATCGCCTCTTGTGGTTGTCCGGATGATCTAAATATCCAGGGCCCTGGGAAACGTGACTTGAATGTTTACTTTAGGGTAGTTCCCTTGGAAAGCGGAAACACTCTAAGAAGTCGTGGATCATTGGACTAGAAGCCTAAGGATGGTAGATGTTATTTAGAGAGGTGTTAGTACAATTCTTCCTCTCTAAATGTATGGCGGTGTGTAGAGGGGTATTTTAGTCATTTCACTTGTAGGTCGGAAACTTTGCTAATGCAGCATTATCCTTGGGATCAATATTTCCTTATGGTGATATTAGGAAATATTTAAAATGCAAAATACATCTATTTATATAGTAAGGGTATTTTGGTCGTTTTAGTAGCCAAGGCGATGTGTCTTTTTGGTCTTCGGAATAGTCCGTAAGTCTTAATTAATTTTTGGGTTGAGAAAATGATCTCAGTTGAGAGAGTTTTATTTTATTCAGAAAGTCTAATTTATTATTGGACTGGAATAAAATAAATGGAGAGAAATTTATTATCTGGTTTAATTGGTTAATTAATTATTCAGGACCTGGGTCCAGTTTGAATAATTAAAAAATTAACCAGGACTAAAACTAGAGGAAAATAATTATTAATTAATTTTTTATTGGGTTATTTACTTAATTAAATCCCAAGAAATAAATAATTAAAGTTTAATTATTTTTTGGTTCGTTTGGTTCATTAATTATTTATTGGGTTATTTATTTAATCCTAAGGAAAATAATTAATATTTATTATTTTGGGCTTTTCGGGTCCAAGAAAAATAATAAATATTATTTTGACCCAATAGCCTGAACCATAGGATTTTTCCGGACACAGTTTAGAAGAGTTTAGGGTGAAGTCAAAATTTATTTTGTAAATAATATTCGGCTATTAAATCTCGAGAATATTATTTTTATCAAAATAATTATTTTGGTTTCATGACTTTTGGCTTTTTGTGTGGAAAAATAAAATAAAAGAAAAAGGGAAAAAATGAAAGGTCTATGTCTCTCCCTCTCGTATGCCTATTTGGTTTTCTGGCCCTTGGATTTCTTCACTAGGTTTTGTTTTAACTGAAGAAGCCATGCTTGGAAAATGGATGGTCTGTGCAGTGCAAAATTGGTTAATCATTTTTCCTTCATCCCAATTGTGTGCTCTCCACCAGAAAATTAGGCTGGGTCATATTCCATGAACTGGAAAGCCAAGCATTAACCGGAGGAGAAACAGAATACCGGAACAGGAAGAAATGCAGTGCACTAGACGAGTGAAGAAGAAGCTTTTTTTCTAGGTTCAAATCATTCTTCCTCAATCTTTAAGTTTTAAGGCTCCAAGAGGTATGTTTTCATGCCACCATGCTGCTGCCATGCTCTGTTTATATTGTTTGTTTCTCCATTTCTGTCCACCGTGAAGCATGCTCTGTATATGTCAATTCCTTCAGGTGGGTTGTAACTTTGTGGGATGTCGCCCCATCTGATTGCTCAGACAAGGGGTCTTTATAACAAACTTCACTCAATAGGCAGTGAAAAGTTTTCCAAAATAGAAAAGTACAACAATTTGGCTTCTGATACATACGCTTACAGGTATAACAGGTTGAAGATGTAGCATGAGCAGCCTCTTGGAGTCTACCGCACTTTAGTTGCGCCTCTGATCCTAAATTTTTCAAAACAGATAACACGCGTGTCAGCGTAAAGCTTAGTGAGTCTCGTGTGTGCTAATGTTTTCAACTGAAAAGATCTCAGGAAGAATAATCTCAACATAAGCTAGTTCAGAAATTCTCATGTGAAAACATTCTCAAAACAAGTATTCAAGGATTTTGAGTGAAAACATGTTGATTCAAGTATTCAAGAATTCTTGTATAAGATATTTTGATTCAAGTATTCAAGTATTTGAATATTCAGGTATTGAAGTATAGTCAGTGCTTATGCCAAGTATTCGAGTCAGTGCTTACGCCTAGTAGTGCTTACGTCAAGTCTTCAAGTTAGTGCTTACGCTAAGTATTAAAGTTAATGTATATGCCAAGTATTCAAGTCAGTACTTATGCCAAGATTCAAGTTTATGCTTACGCGAAGTAGTCAAGTCAGTGCATACGCCAAGTATTCAAGTTAGTGGATACGCTAAGTATTCAAGTTTATCATGTATTGGATTCAAGGGTTGGCAAGTTCAGGAAATCAAGAATTTAAGATTTATATTTTCAACATGTTTCCAAATCCACAAAAAAAGCTCGCACTTGAGCACATTAGGAAAAAATTTTCCATATAAGGAAAACATTTTACTAAAATTGGGATTTAAAAATTAAATAGATCACATGAGATATTTCATATCAAAGATATTCAAGAAATCGAGTGCTTGATAATGTTTTCAATTCAAGTGTAACATTAATCTCATAATATATCAAGAAAGCATTAATTGTATCAAGAAAGTACAGGATCGTTTCAGGAAAACAATTAGCTAAAACAGGATTTAAAAAGTAGTGGGACTCACCTTATGTCCTTCGTTATACTATGTTCGTAATCCTTAAGCCTTTGTGATAACTTTAAAGTAGATAACCTATATTGGTTATCATTCCACACTTCCCTTAGTATTCCAAGATTTACAACCAATACATGTTGCTAATTACATGTTACTAAGGAAAGTACCAAATTTCCTATTTCTTCATTTCATACCAAAATGGAATATACTTCTCGACGTAATTCAATTCCTTTTCATTACTCTTTTCTACAAACATATTTTCAAGGCTTTCACGTGAATCCTTAATTCTTCATACCTTTAATAGCTCACATGAAATAAATTCGTACCTTTACTTTCTTAAACCAAAATACTGCATTTTTCTCACCTTGGCACTCCTTAATATTCTTGTCACAACTTTTGATTCAAAAGTCCGATTAATATCAAATTAATTCCAAAATGTCTTCAAGACCTTCCTTGATGATTTCCAATTCACAAAATACTCATTTTCCTTTCTGTTTCATTCAGTTCTGTCCATAATGCCCCAGCACTTCAATCCCGTAACTGAAATGACAACCTTTGGTATTTATATCATAATGTTTTATTCACAACTCCAAATCATGTAAAATTGGCCCCAAAATGATCCTGAGACATTTAGATACCTGTTTCAAGTCAATTTGTTCCAAAACAACCAGCCATGTTGTTCTGTTTATTACTTCTTCAGAGCTACACGAAATTCTTACAAAAAAGAATTTCTATTTTGTTCCTTTCCTTCACTTAATCCATTCTCTTTTCTTTCCTATCCCATATATTTGTTGTTTAATCATTACAATCCTTTGTTTATCATCTAAATATCACATAATCCTTCATGATTTGAATCATTCACAATCAGTATCTTTCATCTTTAAACAACTACAAAACCAACAGCTTTGAATAATAACAACCATATCCTGTTTTCTTCAACAATTATACTATTTGCTATCTTATTTCCTTCTTCCACTTTTGCAGCCATGAACACCTCTTTAAACCATCGTCAAAACACCTTCAAACATCATATAAAAAACAGCATACATGCCTCCAAATGCATTACCATACACAACACATACAACAACCCGAAAACATATATATTTTCTAGACATAAATCACAATTCATATTAATTTTCTTGTTTATTGATTGCTCTAGGCTGAAAATACTCCAAGTTCCTTCCTTTTTCTTTTCTTGGAATGCTTTCTCTCTTTTTTTCCTTTTTCTTCTAATTTTTCTCTAGCGTTTCTTTCCTTTTTCTCTCTCTCTTTTTTCTTTCTTCTTTCTTATTCTTGCTGTCCGATTTTAGCTGTTGAAATACAGCTTCCATAGCCATTCTCATGACCAATTACCACATGGTCAAGTGTTTCATTAATTGGTCAAAAGTCTTCATTTGAAAGTTTTTACAAAATCTTCTATTTTCCTTTAATTTTCTCCTTTCTTTTCTTCCTTTAGTGTACCAAAACTCAGGCTGTTCTTCAGCCATTTTCCACCGCCACTTCTTGGACTTCTTGGTCCAAATTGTGTCCAAGATTGCTCACAAGGTCAACTATTGTGGGCTATCTAAATTCCAACCATTTTCCTATTAGTTGATTTAATTAATTTCCTTATTTATTAATCTTATTGAATAAGTTTTTGAAATAAAGTAATCTCACAAATATCTTACTTCTCCAATGGTAATTTGACACTTGTTTTCATCCTCCAATCATATTATGCCGCTTATCTCAAATTTTGCCTCACTTCACAATTTCTTCAAGAAATACCTATAATTTGGTTCGTATTGGGAAAGTATTTTATTCCAGCAATAGAATCTATAAATTTCACCGAATTCAATGGTAGGATTCAAAATTCTCAATTCTCCATAATTTACAGTCAAAATCTCGATCGCGGTCAAAATTATGAAAATTCCCCTAATACCTCCGATAGCTTAATTTATACTAAAATACTCGTCTTATCACACTAATCAATTTTAGTTCTTAATGTACCCTTTAGTTCCCATTCTACTAAAAGTAGTCACAATATGAAAATTTAGGATACGGGTAGAACAAATCCAAAAATTTCATTCAGGTCCCAAAAAATTTTAAAATTCTAATAATGCCCCTGTATATTTTTGTTGCACCAAGATGTTCATCTCATTATATTGATCATTTTTTATTCTGGTCACTTATACAAATTTTTATTCTATACATAATAGTAACCAATTAAAGTGCAAAAGTGAGGGTTGTTACACTCTCCCCTCCTTCAAGAACTTTCGTCCTCGAAATTTATATTTACCTTAATTCTATCAAACGTTTATTTGTGGTTTCTTCTGCCATTTGCTCCTTCTTTACTCTACATGAATCCTGATGGGTCCTTTGTTTCCCTGTGGCTCTCTAGATTTGAATTCCTCCTGAGCAGAGAGGGCATTTTCTTCAGCTCAATCTCTAGTACTACCACGAGTAACTTTTTGCGGCATATCTTTCTCTGTTTAAATCTACTTCATGAAACACCAGGCAAATATATATACATCTCAATATTTCCCATTCATATGACATGAAATAGAAGCAAAATTCTATTTTGCACATGTAAACATGATCCCTTGAGAAATTCTCATTTTCTTTCAATCTAATAAGATACCTTCATAAATATCGTTCTCGGATGATCTATAATTAAACCTCCTGTATTTATATCAATTTTCATATAGACCATACTTTCGTTTCCTTAAACAACCATAAATCACCTCTTTTCAACTTTCATGGGTACTTCCAAGGGGTTAACCATCTTATAATTTCTCTAACCCAAGCATGTTTAAATTCAAACGTCTGATGATTCCTAGCACATTAGTATTAATATAATCATATCCTTTAACACATTATGATAAACTAGGATTTTTACAACTCAAATATAATACTGCAACATTAGACAAGTGTGCATATTCTTATCCACACAATTCATGTCACACTATACACACAGGACCTTTAAGTGTTCAACCTCCTTTATTCATCATCTGACTATTCCTGGTCCTAAAATGGGAAGTTTAGAATGCGTGAATAATACGAATATAAGGTCTTCTGATCTCAATCCATTTACTATTGTTGGAGTTTGGGATCATAGTCCCTTTTCAAAGATAATAGAATTGTTTCAAATCACTCTTCTTCTGGCCCATCGGAAGAAGTTATATCTCAAAGTCACATGTCACATCTACTCTAATATCCAATTTCATAAAACACACTATCTCTATAAATTCACATTTACTTATATAATGACGGACTCCCCAATATCTCGTTGGAGGCTCAGCTATATTCCATCAGAAGCTCTATTATGGTTTTCACTATGCTCTGATATCATTTGTAACACCCCATATTTCCATAACATGGTGGGCTATAAATTTGTGGGATGTCGCCGCATTTGATTGCTCAGATAAGGGGTCTTTATAACAAATATTACTCAATAGGCAGCGAAAATTTTTGCAAAATAGAAAAGTACAAGAATTTATCTTCTGATACATACAGTCATGGGTATAACAGGTGTAAGATGTAGCCTAAGCCTCTGGGAGTCTACCTCGCTTTTGCTGCGCCTTTGATCCTAAATTTTACAAAAGAGAAAACACACGTGTGAGCGTAAAACTCATTAGGTCTCATGTGTGCTAGTGTTTTCAATTGAAAAGATCTTAGGAAGAATAATCTTAACATAAGCTAGTTGAAAAATTATCGTGTGATAACTTTCTCAAAATAAGTATCCAAGGATTTCGAGTGAAAACATGCTTATTCAAGTACTTAAGAATTCTTGTATATGATATTTTGATTTAAGTATTCAAGTATTTGAGTCATCAGGTATTCAAGTATAGTCAGCGCTTACACCAAGTATTCGAGTCAGTGTTTACACCTAGTAGTTAAATTAGTGCTTACGCCCAGTAGTTAAGTTAATGCTTACGCCAAGTATTCAAATTAGTACTTACGCTAAGTATTCAAGTTAGTGCTTACGTTAAGTAGTTGAGTTAGTGCATATGCCAAGTATTCAAGTTAGTACTTACGCCAAGTATTCAAGTTAGTGCTTATGCCAAGTATTCAAGTCAGTGCTTACGCTAAGTAGTTAAGTTAGTGCATACGCCAAGTATTCAAGTTAATGCATAGGCCAAGTATTCAAGTTAGTCATGTATTGGATTTAAGGGTTGGCAAGTTCAGGAAATCAAGAATTTAAGATTTATATTGTTCAACATGTTTCCAAATCCATACAGAAAGCTTACATTTGAGCACATCAGGAAAACATTTTACCAAAATCGGGATTTAAAAATTAAAAAGATCACACGAGATATTTCATATCCAAGATATTCAAGAAATCGAGTGCTTGATAATGCTTTCAATTCAAGTGTAACATTCATTTCATAATATATTAGGAAAGTATTAACTGTATCAGGAAAGTACATGATCGATTTGGGAAAACACTTGGCTAAAACTGGATTTAAAAAGTAGTGGGACTCACCTCGTGTCCTTCATTATACTATGTTCGTAATCCTTAAGCCTTTGCGAGACCTTTAAAATAGATAACCTACATCGGTTATCATTCCACACTTCCTTTAGTATTCCAAGATTTACAACTAATATATGTCGCTAATAACAACAAGTTACTTAGGAAATTACCAAATTTCCTATTTCATCATTTCATACCAAAACAGAATATACTTCTCAACGTAATTCAATTCCTTCTCATTAATCTTTTTTACAAACATATTTTCAAGGCTTTCATATGAATCCTTAATCCTTCATGCCTTTAATAGCTCATATGAAGTAAATTCATACCTTTACTTTCTTAAACCAAAATTCTGCATTTTTCTCACCTTGGCACACCTTAATATTCTTGTCTCAACTTTTGATTCCCAAGTCCGATTGATAGGGGCTAAATTAGTCATACTTTTCCTAGTTATTTGAGGTTCTTTTGTGATACATTTTATTCAATAACTAGTCATATTCCTTCATATTTGAGATTTTACTATTGAAAATGTATTTTGTTCATTATTATAGATTTTTGGGATAAAATGAAGCAAAAACGTCGCAAAACAGAATAAAGGCAATGCCGGCCAGGACAGAGGAACTGGCACCAGCTATGCACTATTGACACGAACTTTGAGGCATCAAAAAATTTGTGAAACAGAGCGAAACAGAGTGAAACTGGTGCCGGTTGCATTCTGGAATACATTGTGCGGAATTCAAAAAATTGGCGAACGAGTAGAGAACTAGAACACAACCGGTGCCGGCTCCGAGAGCCAAGGTGGTGCCAGCTGTGCTCTGAGGAAAAGTTGGAGCTTTGATTTTTCTATGCGATTTTTGGTAATCTGTGGAGTTTTAGTACTTTCCTACTTCTACTCGACCCAGAACGTTACACCAAGGAGTTTAGGGACTTCCCAAGCCTATAAATAGATGGAAAACACAAGGAAAAATGAGAGAATTCATGATTATTATAGAAAATCACTCAAATCAAAGGAGAAATTCTTCAATTCAATGAGGGTTGTGCAAGAAGGTCTTCAAAGGAAAAAGAAGGAGGCTTGTCTATGAATTTTTTCTTTTTCTTGACAATGATGTATTAATTGTTTTATTGTAATTTGACATTGTTTTAGATATTCATGATTTTTAAAGTTATTTGATCTTTTGATTAATTGATTGTTATTTTTTGTATTTAATTACTTAGGCGTATTACGAGATTGAGTGGTTGGTTCTTTCCATTAACTTGCTAGGATAAAGTGGTTTCTGGTAGTTTCAATTCATTAGTTTTACATTTGTTGGCTTTTAACCTGCTTGGACAAAGGGGTTAAGAGTAGGGACAAAGTAGTTAAAGGTTAACTGATATCTGCCAGGATATGAATTCATTGGTTAATTTCATGTGTAAATTTGCCAGGAATGGAAATTTAATCAAAGGATTGTGGTTAATGCATCTTTTAGGTGAAATTGTTGAGACAAGATATGTGATATTAATTTGTCTAAAATATAGGGAATCATGGATTAGACAAAGAAGTGAATCTAAGTTATCCTTTATGATGCCAAGGGAATAATTAGTTATGATAATGATTAAGTACTTTAGGATTATGTTTGTCAAAACAATGGTTTAAGTTACATAATTCTACATCCTTGACATGTGTATATTTTTATTTTCCTTTTTATTTCATTTTTTACGTCATTAAGTTAGTTAAATAATGAAAGAAATGTGATTAATGCATACTTGTTCCTGGAGGATTGACGCTCGTTTGAACCCTATGCTATATTAATGATGAGTACGTTTGCTCATATGTGTAATTTGGGTTTAACGTTTTAATGTAAACTTGGCTGGGAATGTGCTTAATTTTTATGTGATTTTTATATCCAAATCCATATGCATTAAGTTTTTAGCGCCGTTGCCGGGGAACTATATTATGAAACCTTGGATTTTGTTGAGTTAATCATGTGAATATGTAGATATGCGAATATGTTAATATGTAAATATGTACAATTGTTCTTTTCACACCAAGGTGCCATCTTTTGTATCATTTGTATCTTGTATCTCTTTGTAATCTAATTTACTAACTTTGACTTAATTAACTAACATACTTCCTATTGTACTGTAAATACCACTAACTTTTGTATTTAAGTAGTTTGGGAATGCGTGTGTTCTTCTTTTCTTTATTTTTATATTATTTATTTTTAACTTTTGTTTTTTTTCTTTTCTCTATTTATCATCATTATTTTTTTTTATTATTTTATTTTCGATTTGATTTTTGTTTTTCTTTAAGTGCGAGATTGACATCATCATGGACAACTACTTTTGGGCACACGATTAAAGGAGCTACAAGGATGAGAATTTGGCACAGTTGCAATCTCGGATCGATATTTTTTGTGAGACGTCACGTGAAGCCTCAATGCATTCTTTTGTCGCCAATTCAAATTCTCCTATAAAGTGGCATAAAGAAGTATCCCAACGATTAAGCTATCAAAGAACACAACTAGCCAAGTTGGTTCAGGATGCCATAAAGGCCCATATGCTTGAACAAGAGACTTTCCAAGGAAATGAGAGAGGATATGAGGACCAATTGTCCATTGTGGAAAGGGAAGTATTCCATTCTACTCTACGTGCTAATAATTCTAATCTCTCTTTATCACATGAATTTTTAGGATCCCCTCAATTCTTGGAGGGCAATGGTCCCAAGGATGATGTATGGAGTTTAACATGTCTCAAAAAGTTGGATTTATCATTCATTCTAAGAAACCCTTTGAGGATGTTGACAAATTCTACCCTTCACCCCAATTTCAGGGAGGTAATTTAGTTTTTGTAGACCATGCCTTGAAAAGTACGGATTTTCTTGATCCCATCTGTGAGAACTCAGATACTAAGTTTAAAAGGGCATTTCAATTGTGACAAATATTTTGAAGGGTCAAAAGGTGATTTCATATTTGATGCATTCTTTAGAGATCATGTGCACTTCTATGTTGACAAAAATATTTGTGTATCTAAAGAAATGTTAGAGAAAGAGGTTTAGGTGTTTTTCTTTACTGAGAAAAATTATTTTCATAAACCTTTTATTTCTCAAAAACCTCTCTTTATTCTACATTCATCATGTCTATCTTCTATTTTGAGCTTTAATTTCTTTTCAAAAGGTTTGATGAGGAAGCATGATGAGTGTGAAAAGTTTTTGTGTTATATTTTTTATTTGAGTCTTTTTCTTTAGTTTTTTTCTTTTATTTAGGTATGTTTTTATTTTATTATTATTTTCCTTGTACTTTTATTTGTGCTTTGTTTTATAGGAATAACGTCCTCTTGGACAAGCCCTTCTCTTTACCTCAAGTTTGGATAGCTATTAGAGCATTAATGTACTTGGGAAGTATTACTTAAACATTCTCACCCATTATTGTTTTTAGTCCATTTGGAGATGCTTCCTTGCTCTATTTATTTGGCCATTGAAGACAATGTCCAATTTAAGTGTGGGGGAGTAGTTTGGTGATATACTTTGTCCAAGTTTTTTAATTTTATTTTAAGCACAAAGTTTGGAAAATTGTAGCTACTCCGGCATGGAAGTATTTTCTTTCTTTATTGTTGGTCCCGTGGCATTATTTTCTTGCTCTATTTATTTGGCCATTGAGGACAATGTCCAGTTTAAGTGTGGGGGACTGGTTAGAATAAGAATTCTTCTATGCTTTATTTTTCTTGAAATTCTTCTTTGCACCTTTGAGCAAATTTTCAAAATTTTTTCTAATTTTTTGTGAGCTTTCAAGATGCATTTTTAATGCATGTCTTTGTGATAGATCATGGAGCATATGTTCTGGATCATTTATGGCTTATGCATGACTTTTTGCACGCACTTAGACGAAGTAGGTCTTGATCAAATGCTTTGCATTGTTTTTAAACCTGTTTTTTTTTACTAAAATTCATGGAGTATTCTAGAACTTACTAGAGTACCTTTCGAGGCGAAATAAGAAAGACAATCATGATTTAACTTAGGGATGACAGTAATAGGTCTTCTTTGGATAGTTTGAGCTTTTCAAGCCTACCTATTTTTTATATTATCCCTAGTGCCTATTTTGAGCCTAAATTGTTGATTTGTTTCTTTAAAACCTGCCACAACACTCTGTCCATTGCTTGTTTTTGTGAGTTTGAATAATTTTTCAAATCTTTATACTCTTGATGGATGAAAATCTATGAAGGAGAATGTGAGGGAGAGTACTTGGAGAAAGATCATGACTTGTTATTTGCAGTTATGTATCAAGATTGAGTTGAGTTGGAAAGTGAAAAGAAAGTAAGGAAAGAAAAGAAAGAGAAAGAGAGATTGAAAACAAGAAAAGAAAAACAAAAGCTGCTAGAAAAGATGGAAAGGAAAAAGTGAGAAAGAAAGGAACAACAGTAGTAAAAACAAAAGAGGAGAGAAAGAGAAACTTTTTGAAAGAAAAAGAAAAGAAAGATCACAAAAAGAATGGTGATTGAGCTGTAAAAGTTGAGTTCATATAAACTATTTGACACCATTGCTGAACATTTGAGTGATCTTGTGAAAAATAAAGACGAATTGATGAAGGAAGTGGAAAGGTGAGAAGAAGAATGGAAAAAAAAAAAAGAGAAAAAATGTAGGATTTGCTTAAGTTAAGCTATAATTGCTGAATAAGGTTATGGTTTGATTGATTTTTGGAATAGGAGAGCAAGAAAAGTTGGAAATTGTTGATACATTTTGTTTATCCTTTTCTTGTGAACTCTCAGTTCTTTGATATTTGAATCTCCTATATCCTTAGTTTGATAAGCTACATTACAAGCCTTTAGCCTTACGTTACAAGCTTGAAAGTCCTACTTGACCTAAGTAGAATCATGATATGTCTCGGATTAGTGGAGAGAATGTATGAAATGTAAGCCTATGGAATGCATATTTTTTTTGAACTAAATTCTTTCCAATGGTTTGAGAATATTGTTAAGTCTTGAGATGGTTCTACTAAGTCATTTATCACTTACACAAATCTTACATTTGTTGTGAAAGATGTAGTAAAATGTGTTTTATGCGCTTGAATGAAGAAAGCATTAGAGATATCGTTTTGAAATTGATTGAGTGATTTGATGAAACCTTGTGTTTTCCTACTTATTCTTGATACTTTGCTTGAGGACAAGCAAAGAGCTAAGTGTGGGAGAATATGATAGGGGCTAAATTAGTCATACTTTTTCTAGTTATTTGAGGTTTTTTTGTGATCATTTTATTTAATAACTAGTCATATTCCTTCATATTTGAGATTTTATCCTTAGAAACGTATTTTGTTCATTATTATAGATTTTTGAGGTAAAATGAAGCAAAAACGTCGCAAAATAGAATAGTGGCAGTGCCGGCCAGGACAGAGGAATCGGCGCCGGCCATGCACTATTGACACGAACTTTGAGACGACAAAAAATTGGTGAAACAAAGTGGAACCGGCGCCGGCTCCAGTAGCCAAGGTGACGTTGGCTGCATTCTGGAATATATTGTGCGGAATTCGAAAAATCGACGAATGAGTAGAGAACCAGAACACAACCGGTGCTGGCTCCAAGAGCCAAGGCAGCGCCAGCTGTGCTCTGAGGAAAAAGCAGAGCTTTGATTTTTCTACGCATTTTTTGGTAATCTGTAGAGTTTTAATACTTTCGTACTTCTACTCGGCCTAGAACATTACACCAACGAGTTTAGGCACTTCCCAAACCTATAAATAGATGGAAAACATAAGGGAAAATGAGAGAATTCATTGATTATTACAGAAAATCACTCAAATCAAAAGAGGAATTCTTCAATTCAAGGAGGGTTGTGCAAGAAGGTCTTCAAAGAAAGAAGAAGGAGGCTTGTCTATGAATGTTTTCTTTACTTTATTTTCTTTTTCTTGACAATGATGAATTAATTGTTTTATTGTAATTTGACATAGTTTTAGATAGTTATGATTTTTAGAGTTATTTGATCTTTTAATTAATTGATTGTTATTTTTTATATTTAATTACTTGGACGAATTACGAGATTGAGTGGTTGGTTCTTTCCATTAACTTGTTAGGATAAAGGGGTTGATGGTAGTTTCAATTCATTAGTTTCGCATTAGTTGGCTTTTAATTTACTTGGACAAAGAGGTTAAGAGTAGGGACAAAGTAGTTAAAGGTTAATTGATGTCTGCCAGGATATGGATTCATTTGTTAATTTCATGTGTAAATTTGCCAGAAATGGAAATTTAATCAAAGGATTGTGGTTAATGCATCTTTTAGGTGAATTAGTTAAGATAGGATATGTGATATTAATTTGTCTAGAAGATAGAGATTCATGGATTAGACAAAGAAGTGAATCTATGTTATCCTTCATGATGCTAAGGGAATAATTAGTTATGATAATGATTAAGTACTTTAGGATCATGTTTGTCAAAACAACGGTTTAAGTTACATAATTCTACATCCTTGACAGGTATATATTTTTATTTTCCTTTTTATTTTGTTTTTTACTTCATTAAGTCGGTTAAACAATGAAAGAAAGGTGATTAATGCATACTTGTTCCTGGAGGATCGATACTCGTTTGAACCCTATGCTATATTCATGATGAGTACGCTTGCTCAAATGTGTAATTTGGGTTTAACGTTTTAATATAAACTTGATCGGGAATGTACTTAGTTTTTATGTGATTTTTATACCCAAATCCATACGCATCACCGACTGATGCCAAACTAATTCCAAAATGTCCTCAAGACCTTCCTTGATGATTTCCAATTCACAAAATACTTATTTTCATTTTTGTTTCATTCAGTCCTGTCCATAATGTCTCAGCACTTCAATCCCGTAACTGACATGACAACCTTTGGCATTTATATCATAACGTTTTATTCACAACTCAAAATCATGTAAAATTGGTCCCAAAATGATCTTAAGACATTTAGCTACAAGTTTTAGGTAAAGGGGTCCCAAAAGAACCAGCCATATTGTTTAGTTTTTTACTTCTTCAGAGCCACACGAAATTCTTACAAAACAGAATTTCTGTTTTGTTCCTTTCCGACTTAATCCATTCTCTTTTCTTTCCTATCCCATATATATGTCGTTTAATCATTACAATCCTTTGTCTATTATCTAAACATCATATAATACTTCTTGATTCCAGTCATGCACAATTAGTATCTTTCATGTTTAAACAACTACAAAATGAATAGCTTTGAATAATAACAACAATATTCCATTTTCTTTAACAATTATACCATTTGCTATCTTATTTCCTTCTTCCACTTTTGCAGCCATGAACAACCCTTTAAACAAACTTCAAAACACCTTCAAACATCATATTAAACATAACATACATGCCTCCAAATGCACTACCGTACACAACACATACAACTACCCCAAAACATATATATTTTCTAAACATAAATCACAATTCATATTAATTTTCTTAATAAAATTCATATAAAAACAATCCTTATTCTTCATGCTTCAACTTTAATTCATGAAGCATAAACTTTTACATTGTTTATTGATTGTTCTAGGCTAAAAATGCTCCAAGTTCCTTCTTTTTTCTCTTCTTGGAATACTTTCTCTCTCTTTTTCCTTTCTCTTCCAATTTTTCTCTAGCTTTTATTTCCTTTTTCTTTCTTTATTCTTTCTCATTGTTGCTGTCCATTTTTAGCTGTTGAAATACAGCTTCTACCGCCATTCTCATGACCAATTACCACATGGTCAAGTGTTTCATTAATTGTTCAACACTCTTCCTTTGAAAGTTTTTACAAAAATCTTCTATTTTCCTTTTCTTTTTTCCTTCCTATTCTTCCTTTAGTGTACCAAAAGTTAGGCTATTCTTCAGCCATTTTCCACCGCCATTTCTTAGACTTCTTGGTCCAAATTTTGTCCAAGATTGGTCACAATGTCAACCATTGTGGACTATCTAAATTCCAACCATTTTCCTATTGGTTGATTTAATTAATTTCCTTATTTATTAATCTTATCCAATAAATTTTTGAAATAAAATAATCTCACAAATATCTTACTTCTCCAATGGTAATTTGACACTTGTTTTCATCCTCCAATCATATTACACATTTTGTCTTAATTTTGGCCATATTTCACAATTTCTTCAGGACATAACTATTATTCGGTCCGTATTGAAAAAATATTTTATTCCACCAATGGAATCTATAAATTTCACTGTATTCAATGGAAGGAATCAAAATTCTCAATTCTTCATAATTTATAGTCAAAATCTCAATCGCGGTCAAAATTACGAAAATGCCTCTAGTACATCTGATAGCTTAATTTATACCAAAATACTCGTCTCATCACATTGATTAATTTTTGTTCTTAATGTACCCTTAATTTCCCATTCTACTAAAAGTAGTCGCAGTTTGAAGATTTAGGGTACAGGTAGAATAAATAAAAAAATTCCATTGAGGTCCCCAAAAATTTTAAAATTCCAATACTACCCCTATATATTTTTGTTGCACCAAGATGTTCATCTCATTATATTGATAATTTCATGTTCTAGTCACGTAAACAAATTCTTATTCTATACATAACAGTAACCAATTAAAGTGCAAAAGTGGGGTTGTTAAATAAAAGATTTTAACTTCAAATAAGTTTTCATGTACTTCATGTTCTCAAAGGAAATTGATTAATAAACATTGTCTAATAAAAGTGGGAGTTAAAAGTATAGTATTTCTAAAAAGGATTTAAGTGATATATGTGGACCAATTGATCTACCGTGTGAGCAATTCAAATACTTTATAGTTAATTTATGCATCCACTAGATGGTCGCATGCCTATTTATTATAAACTCGCAATTTAACATTTGCAAGATTACTTGTCCAAATAAGGGTAATTTTCAAATTCATTCTCAATTTAATCTTTATGAATATGAAGAGTGTATTAAAGTAATCATTCTATTCAAAAGTTAACGGTCAAAGCTTCAAAAGTCAAACAAATTTGGTAAAATGTGAAATATGAAATTATTCTAAGAGTAATTTTCAAATTTGTCCATAGAAATATGCAATGTCTCAATCAAGTCTCACAAACATTATTTTATTCAATTTAATCTTTATAAATATGAAAAGTATATCAAAGTACTCCACAAGGCAAATTTAAAAATAAAAAAGTACAAACTTTGATAATTGATTTACTTAAACTTTAAACATATTACTTTTATCTTTATATTCTTTAAAAATATTACCCTTAATTGTATTCTTTTTTATCTTTTTTAATTATACTTTAACTTAATATTAGTTTTGTAACACCCCGCTACGTAGGCCTGCCAGGGCCGGGGATGTCGCCTCGTTTAAAGGACAAGGAGTCTTTATAACTAGGTCACACAAATAAAATAGCGGAATAAAAATAATACTTTAACTTAAAATTTATTACATCCCAATAATAAATCCATGAATTCCCAAAACAAATCCATAAGTAAAATTATCCACTCTCAACTCCCTAAAGCAACACATAAAAATAAATGACAACATTCTCCTCTAAGGCAAATAACACTAGCTACTCATCCCCATAGCAGGATTGACCTGAAATTATGGTAAAAAGGTGATGAGACGAAAATCTCAGTAAGTCCGTGTGTGCTTTGAGTGTCCAGTGGAAATAGTTCGTGAATGCAAAGTATAAAACCTTTATAAGAGAAATACTGGCAAGTAATAAACATTAGTCAAAAGCAAGAGTGGTGTTTTGGCTTTTTCAACCATACATAATCAATAAAAATCAACCACTCAAAAGAAATGATCATGGGTTACCACACGTTGGGCCCCATAACCGGTTAGAATGCCGACACTTTGTGCAAACTAACAAAAAAAGTAGGTGATCGGCCTACCGGGAAAGATACTCCTCCTTTTCTATACTCAAACAATAACCGAGTGTCCATTCCGGCAAAATACAGTCACTTGACTGAAAAATAAACAATTTCTAGCTCAGACCGGCATGACCTACTAGACTGACATCTTATCTGGGCAGGACTCATCCCTCGGAGGTGGCCACCTACTGAGAGACTTACCCTAACCCCTTAAAGACTAATCCTACCAGTCCACCATTATTGAGTACTCAACGTAATATGTCCCACTTGGGAGAAAATGAACACAACACAGTTCCAAATGAAAATGGCAATTAAGGGTTTCCAAAGTCTTTATCAAAATTAGTTTTAGAAAGAATTTTGAGTTTGAGTAAAACTGCTTATGGATTTTCAAATAATTTGTTTGACTGAAATAAGGAGCAAATCAATCCTCAATTGCCTTTACCAAAATGAGTGTCCATGCACTCTACATTTAGCTTGTCATAATAAACATTTTACATCAATCCGGTTTTATGCAGGAGCTTACCTGATCCTTGCTCACAATAAAAGGTCTCCAACAGCTGACCTACCCCCGCATGGGCAAATACAAACCACAGTCAAACTCAAGCCAAAATTCACTTTCTCAATTTAAAACAACTTAACTCACTATTACCATTATCCTAGTGTCCCAAGCTTTAAGGCCAAACAATAAATGAATAGGTTTATAAGCTAAGCCTAATTTGATATTTAAAATAATTAAGGTTTTGGGAAATAAGTACTAATAAGTTGAAGGTTTAAATCTTACTAAGAAAAATTTAGAGTTTATTTGATGAAGAGTCCTAGGTGGTATTAGTTAAAATAATGATTTATTAATAATTTAGTTGTTAGAAAATAATTGATAACTAAAATTAGTTGAAAATAAATTTAGTGAGTCTTGCTTGAAAAATAATAAATAAATTTTTAATGGGTTTTGATTAAAAGATAATAGTTAAATTTTTAGTAATAAATATTTTACTAATTATGATTATTTTCATAAAAGGATTTAGTTGATTTTATTATTTTATATAATATTTACATATATATAAATATATATATTATTTTTCTAGCAAAAGCTATTATTTATTTGACTAAAATATCCTTATTATATATAATAATCCAAATATACCCCTCATAGGGTTTTTCGAAATTACTAGCAAAATCATATTATGAAATATTTTATTCATGAAATAAAAATTAGCTTAGGGACAACTAGGTCATGATCATATTTCTATGGCTAACTACAATCATGAACATATACAATCCTTCAATTCATCAACTCATCCAAATCATGCATATAAGCATAGATCTAGACTTACTAAGGCATGATCTAACCTTTACTAGAATAAATATAATCATGGCTTTAATAATCACACAAGAATATAAATTCTATTCATCATAGATGACATAATCTCTAGCATACTTGATCATGGAGACATGCATTAAACCTCAAAACATCATACAATCAACCAAGATAACCCATCCATGCATAAATCCCATCTCCAACATATTCATACATATATTCATGCTTCAATCTCTACTCATCACAACAATATATACTCAACCCTATTTATGATTCATCTTCTATCAACATCATCCTAGAGACATGAATCTAGAATTTAAAAGAAGGGTTAAAAAAGCTTACATGATTGATAAATACCTTGAAGGAGTTTCGAATGAATCTCAACCCCTAGATGTCTAAATCCGTCCAAAGAAGATGAAGGAAGCATGGCCATGGAGAAGAAGCCATTCGGCCAAGAGAGAGAGAGAGAGAGAGAGAGAGAGAGAGAGAGAGAGAGAGAGAGAGAGAGAGAGAGAGAGAGAAAAGAAAAAGAAAGTCCATTAGCATGCTTAAACACATATATGTTCATTAGAGATTGAAGATTAGTGAAGATGAAGTCGATTGAATAAAACTACCTTGAAGGTGTTCTTGAGCCTTCACAAAATTTCTAGTTTTTTATCCAAAAGAGCAAGTTGGATTTTGGAGTTTGATGTTAAGAATGGTGTAGATGGCCTCACGGCAGTGAGTAGATTAAATCTAAAAATTTTAGAAGAAGTTTGAAGTGATTTGGAGAAGTATTAGGTGAAAGAAAGGAGTAGGTGTTCTTGGTGTGCTATGTGTTCTTGAAGGTTGAAAAGAATAGAGAGCTTTTGGGATTGGAGGCTGCCGAATTTCTTGTAGGGTTTTGGAAGATGATTTTTTGGTTTGGAAGGGAAAAGGAAAGGCTAGTTGTTGAAATCCTTGAAGAATATTTTTGGGAAGCAAATTTGGAAACTAAATATACAAGAATATCTTTGATTATTGGAAAGCTTTTGGAATGCTGCCATGGCTGAATTGTTGAGCAGAGTTTCAACTAGATGAAAGTTGGTTGAAGGAGGCTAAGGGTGGCTGAAAATAAGGAGTATAATGGTGAAGGGAATGTCTAGTTGTTTGAGGGATATTTTATGGAAGGTTGCTAAATTATGGTGGCTGGAATTTTGGTAACTAATCAAGCATGATTGCAGTAATTTTTTTTGGAAATCTTTTAGGGCAGCCATGATTGGATTTTCGTGAAGAAGGTTGGGGAAGAAAATAGATTTCAGTTCATGGCTGTTTAAGGGAAGACTGTACAGAAAATTGGAGGAGTTTCGGCTAGGGCTGAATAAGGAAATAATGCTGGAAAAATCACTGCACAGAATTTCGCAAGGCTGGAATTTTCTGGGCAATTTTCGGCTGCCCTTTTCCAATCGACTTGTAGGGAGTTTGAAGGGGATTTCAGGGGTCTTTCAAGGCTGGTTTCCAGCCTTCTTTATGGAGGAAAAACGTGGCTAAGATGCTGAACAAAAACTGAAAGAAAACAACTTGGTTTCGGACCTCTAAAGCTGCGATTTTGCCCAGGGATTTTTTTGGTTTTGCACAGATTTTGTGCAGTCCAAAAATGGCCAGAAATATTCAGGTTTCAAGCTGATCAAAAGGGCCATTTTCTGGCAGCATTTGGGAGGGAATAATGGCTAAGAATTTCGATACCTTGAAGGCACAAGAAGCTAGAAAAATTTCAGTTCAAGGCATGAAGGAAAATGACCATAGCTAGAGTGAAGTTTTAGAGAGTTCATTAGGGAAATTAATTCACTTGAAATCTTTCCCCTCTTCCATGGTTTTGGTCCACATGATGTCTTTCCCTAAGACATTTTGAACCTTCAAAGCCACAGCACATTGTTGGAATTTTTCTAGAATAAAATTGGCTTGAACAAATTGAACATCCTAATGGATTGAGAAATAGGAAAAATTAAGGATAAAGAGGAAATGAATTCCCTTTAGGAATTTTGTGTAGGGCAAAAGAGTAGGATTATGATACTCCTATCATGTATCTCTTAGGACAATATCTCTACTCTACTCCAAAGCACATAAGGCCGAAAATAATACTTCCCAAGCAAAGATAAAATTTAACCAAACTAAAGCTCTTATGATGGAATTTGAATTCAAGACCTCAATAATAAATTCTAAGGCTCTAATCACTAAACAACAACTCTTGCTCATACTTTCTCTCTAAAATATTTTTCCTATTTAATCCTCAAGCTATCTCCCTATTTTCACCTCAAGCAAAAATTACCATTTTGCCCTTCTCACTCAATATTCACAACCAAGCCTCCGAGACAATAAAACATAAATCCAAAGCACATAAATTCATATAAAAATATATTTAAACATGCAATAAAATATGATATGCATCCCAACCCCTTTACTCTAAGGTTGGTTTTGACTGGGGTTTCACAAATTTGATATAGTTTTTTTTTTTAATTTTCTCTTATCATATTTTAAAATTTAAATAAATCAATTATTAAAGTTGTCAATCTTGTGTGTCCATCATATTCCATCATTCTTTAATTATGAAACATAAACCAATTTTTTATTACAACAACAAAAAAAAACTAAGCCTTAGTTTTAAAAAAATTGAGGTCAGTTACATGAACCAATACATGACTACGTGTGGTCATTCACAATAATCCTCTCCCTCTACTTCTTTCTATCCATTATCATACTTATATATAAATCTAACAAAGATATATCTCTTCTAATAACCTCTATCCATATCGTCCTAGTATTGAGGCCTACTTTTACCTCTGTCCAACCTATTATACCTTCATTTTTTTAAATTAAAAAATTTAAATATGACAAGTATATCTTGGATGAATGCTTTGTAACTTTCATGCTCTATTAGTAAAATATTTATATTTGTCTCATCCTACAAAAGCTATTGCTTGATACATTAATTGGCAAAAGGTTAATAGTTAATTGAACTGTCAAAACAATCCCAAACACAAGGGGAAATTTTTTATTTTTAATTTAAAATTTTTAATAGTAATAATTTGATTTATGTTTCATAATTAAAGAATGAAAAAATATGCTGGAAACGCAAGATTGGCAACTTTAATAATTGATTTACTTATACTTTAAACATATACTTTAAAAGTATCACAAGAGAAAATTTTAAAAAACTATATCGAACTAATATTAAGCTAAAATATGCTTAAAAAAGAAAAAAAAAAGAATATAAGGGTAATATTTTTAAGGCAAATTAGTGAATTTGGTCATTTAATTTTTTTCAATTGGCAAGTTTGGTCTTTAATCTTTATTTTCATTTTTTTTATCCTTCTTCTTTTTCATATGAAATATTTGGTCATTTCATCATGCTTGTGATGGTCGACGCTAGTCAATGTCTATTTTTGGCAGGTCTATTCCAAACACAGGGGGGCATTCTTGGAAGAGAAGAATTTTCCCACTTATAACTGATCAAATCATGTATGGCACACATGGTGCCAAATCTAACTCTTGGTGCCTTTCTCCTCTAATGGCATCAATTGAGAACTGAACCCAAGAAGAAATGTAGCACCTTTAAAATAGCAGATTAGGAGAACAATAAGGGATGCAATAGATGATGATTACAAATCCCATCAGTCAAATCATACATAAAGGCAGTATCTGTAATTTTTTAAATCAAATTCTATCCTTCAAAGTTCAAATTAGGTAGAGTGGTTGTGAATTAGGGCATAAAGGACCCTGAATCTTTCAGGGTGAATTTCTAGCTTGTTGTTTCCCTTTTTGTTCGTTCTAAAGTATTTATTTTCTGGGTGAAATTTTCTCTACAAAATTTAAACCTTCGAAGGTGAATAATCAAGTCTAGATTTTCTGTTTTAGTTTAAATGCTCTTTTCTTTTATGATTTTTGAAAATGTTACCATGGTTTCGAATACCATTATTTGCTTTGGTTTAGTTCTATGCTTTGGTCTTTTATTTATGATTTTAATTGCTACCTTGCTTATTCATTTATAATACCTAGTGAAGAACTGTTAGGACTTTCCATTTAGTACAAATGAAGGCTAAGACTTCTTCTGAAAGGCTAGAATTCTGAGGAGTATTTTGAGAATTAGACCTATCCTAAGATTTTTAGGGAAAGTATGAGCCCCGACCCAACCCATCACCAGGTCTTTCTTTTCATGGATATGTTAGTGGGCTTAGCCTATGTGTCTAGGGGATTATTTTAGAAAAAGAGATAGTTTTGGGGTTATTTTACAATTAGATTTAGAAGAGGGTCATTAGCCTAATAAAAAAGATCAGTTACATTCTGGGGATTAACGTATGTTATTTTGGCAAACAAGAATGCTTTTGTGGAGACAACTTTAGAGAAAGGGAAAATCAACAAGAGAGAAGAACTCGGTGAAGAGATTGTGCCAGATGTTTTGAATCTAAGTAAGTCTTTAGGTATTCATACTTTGGATTGGGTTAATTTTCACTTAGGGATCGAGTATCATTGACTTTGGCATAAGGGTTTGATTTGGAGATTAGTTAGAAGTTTGGTAATTGATTGTGTTTTTAGGTTCTTGTAGGTAGTTAAATACATTGATTGTGGATTGTGGATTAGTTTGGTCTTTGAATTATCTGGTAAGGGATTTATGCTTTTCTGCGTTTTTTGACTTTCTAATTTTCGAATATCAAATTATGAACCTTTTGCCAATGAATGTTATTTTCGTATTACTAAATCAGATTGAGCATGATGTATGTTTAATGCTTTAAGTATTATGGTTGTGTGGATGAAATTCTACAAAGAGAATTCTATTTTGAGTCAGTATTGTGTTATGGAATTGATTGATGCTTGAGCTAGTTTTGGGAAAATTTATAATCTCTGTTATAAGGCCCTTAGCTAGGGGGATAAAATACCTAGTTTTCAGTTATAATACCCTTGCTAAGGGGATACAGTACCTAGTTTTAGTTCAAGCTCTTCTCCTAATGGGATATAATAGTTAGGAGCTAATATCAGTAAACCAAAACCTTGCATTCAAGCATGTCTCAGATTCTATAATATGTTATGATTCGTTAAGTTTTGGGTGTGTGAGTTTAGTTATGTTTTGTTAAAAATTGGTGGTTGGTTGTGTTCCGCTTTCTTGTTTTCTGTTTGAGGTATTGTAAACCTTGAAAAACACAAAAATTGGGCAAACTATACCCTATTTTACTCTGCATTTCGGACCTATTTAGCCCTTCCTGAGTCTAGCCAGCGCTGGCTTTAACACCCGCACCTGGAGCCAGCTACGATTTGGTATTCGCCGGCAAGCCCAGCTTCAAGCCGGTGTTGTGTTTTCTCCCTGGAACGGCGTCGGCTACACCCTGTACTCCGTGATTTTGTTGCTTTAAAACCCACTGTCTCTGTTGGAAGCTTAAGAGTACTTTGTTTAATTTATGAGAACTCCCTTTATGATGTTCAATGTTCCCTTTTGGTCCTTGGAAGTGCAAACTAACACACCATAAAATGTTTCCTTGCATGGATGATGAATTTGTTTAACAATTTGTGAAAAATAGTTATTAGTAACATGCTCAATCCTAGAAAGGCCATATTTTCCTTTTTGAGCTAGTAAGCTCACCCATTTTTATAACCATTTTTGTAGAACATTAGTTAGAAGAAGAAGAAGAGTTAGACGAGTAGTTTGAGGAGGACTTAGTGTAATAATCATTTGAATGTTTTTTAACCTTCCACTTTTTTTACAGCTTTTAGACAGTTAAGACGATGATAGATTGTGTTAATGTTAAAGTTAGAACATTTTATGAATTATATTGTGATTGAATTTGAGGAATTTATATTTTGAAGTTCAATTATAATTTAGATTAATTAAGAAATTTTGGAGTTATCTGTTATATTCTGTTATGGATTCAGTACTCTATTTTTAGGGTGTTGCAGGTCATCCCCGAACTCGGGGTGTGAGACTTAGTGGTATCAGAGATATATGTTTTCATTCTCTAAGTTTGAATTTTTAGTGAATTAATTAAGTTCAGAATTAAGAATTGTATTTATGTTTGAATCATGAGTTATGTAGAATTAAGATAAGTACTTCTGGTTATTTTAACTGTTTGGTGTTGTATTGATTCTTTTATATTTTCTTTTCTTTATTTTATTATACTAGCACATAAGTCTTGAGGAGCTAGCAATGGTAAGGGGAAACAGAAGAACGGTTTAGAAGGGTGCTGGTAACAGTGTCAGGGATAGGGCAGTCATGCAGGCTCAGGGCTAGACTAATCGGGTAATTTGAGGTACGAGTTCCCCCGCTATGGTTTCAGCACTGCACAGAATTTTTGATGTACCGCATGTGGAGGGCAGTTTGCCTCTGCCTCCACCACTTGTACTGCCGCCAATTACTACAGGGCCACCCATAACTTTTATGCCAACGGGAGTGCCCACTTTTATCCTATCAGCTATGCCAGGGATTAGCACACCATTAGACATGCCTACAGCTTTGGCTATGGTGGCTCAGGCAATGCAAAGCCAGCAACTGCTACAACAGGAACATATGAAAGTTCAACAGAAGCACCTTAGACTTCAAGATGAACAGCAACGGCTCCAGTGGGATCGAGAGCCTAGGTATCAGAGGAATGATTCAAGAGTAAGATTATTATATAAACGTATGAAGAAAATGGGGCTCCGAACATTCAATGGTGTAGGTAGGTCGAGTAGAGCTGAAGAGTGGATTGAAGAACTGGAGCATCATTTCAAGACCATAGAGGTCCTAGAAAAGGTCAAGCTGAAGGTTTCTGTTATGTTCTTAGTAAGGGAAGCACTGAGATGGTGGAAATGTGTGAAGTCTATCTACTATCAAGGGGAGAAGTCGTTCACTTGGGAGAAGTTCAAAAAGACCTTTCTAGAGTAGTACTTCCTAGACACCTTTAAGATGGAGAAGGAGAACCAGTTTTTCGAACTATTGCAGACCGAGAAATGAGTGTGACGGACTATGCACTACAGTTTTGGGGAAATATGCTTCAGCTATCACGCGAGACCCTATCTCGAGGACGAATAGGTTTGTTCGAGGACTACAGACAAGAATTAGAGAAAGACTATTAGCAATCAGGCCTAACAGCTATAAGGAGGCTTATCAGAGGAGTTTGGATGTAGAGGCAGAATTCAGACGGACGAACTCTGAAAAGGACAAAAAGAGATCTAGATCACAGCTTGAGCAGGGCACCTAGTTAGCTGTGAGTCAGAAACAGGGTCTCAGACCAGTGCACAGTTTTGGTCAAAGTGTCAGGTCAGGGTTACCTGTATTCCACTTAGGGCAAGGACCTAGGGCATCACTCCCAAGTCTTATAAACACCCAAATGAAGGCTATGATGAGTGTTTCGAGGCTAGTTGTTTTAGGGCCCCGTATTGATGGTACTACAAGATCTTCAGCATCCAACATGAACTTAATATGGAAGGATTGCAACACATGTGGTAGGAAGCATCTAGGAGAGTGTAGATGGGTTATTGGAAGTTGCTTCAAGTACGGGAGGCAAGGTCGCAAGATTGGTCAATGACTAGAGTTAGCTCAGGGACCGAGGCAAGCAGCGGTCAGTTCAAGGCCACCCAAGGCCGAGGGACAGCAGCAGAGGTCCAATGCGCGAGTGTTTGCCCTCACTCATGAGGAGGCAGATGCATCAAATAATGTGGTGAATGGTACCATTTTGATTAACCCAGTACCTGCTGTGGTATTATTTGATTGTGGTGCATCTAATTCATTCATATCCCATAGATTTGTTAAGACCCTCAATATAACCCCTACCTACTTAGCGAATCCCTATAGGGTGTCTTTTCCCAATGGTAAAATGTTAGTCTCTAACCTAGTTCATAAAGGGTGTCGGGTGAGTATTGGTGAGGAGAAGTTAGAGGCTAATATGATATAGACTAACATAGTAGATTTTGACGTCATCTTAGGTATGGATTGATTAGCTAAGAATCATGCCTTGGTAGATTGTTAGGAGAAGAGGGTGCAGTTTTCTATTCCTGGTAGAATAGTTTTTCATTTTCAGAATCAGGGAAGAGAGTAGGGTAGGAAGGCTATTCCAGTGATTTCTGTAGTTAAGGTTCACAAGAACTTGTAGAAGGGGTGCGAGGCGTATTTGGCCTATGTGGTTGATGTGGAGAAAACATGAACCACTGATAGAGGATATACCTATTGTAAACAAGTTTTTGGATGTATTTCTGAAAGATTTGCCATGGGTTCTACCAAAAAGGGAGGTTAACTTTGAGATCAACCTTATACTAGGAGAAGAACTGATCTCCAAAGCCCCATACAGAATGACTCCAGCAGAACTGAGAGAATTGAAGACTCAACTTCAGGAGTTGTTGGATAAGAAATTCATCTGACCCAGTATATCACCATGGGGCGCGCCTGTCTTATTTGTGAAGAAGAAGGACAGAAGTATGAAGATGTGCATTGACTATTGGGAATTGAACAAGATAACCATGAAGAATAAGTACTGTTACCAAGGATTGATGATTTGTTTGATTAGTTGAAGGACACTAAGGTTTTCTCCAAGACAGATTTGCATTCGGGATACTATCAGTTGCGTATTAAACTAGAGGACAAACCGAATAGTGCATCCAGGACTTGTTATGGGCACTATAAGTTCTTGGTTATGCCTTTTGGCTTAACTAATGCACCGACAGCATTCGTGTAGTTGATGAACAGAGTGTTTAAGGATGAGTTGGATAAATTTGTGGTGGTGTTCATAGACGACATCTTGGTACATTCACCGTCAGAAGAGGTTCATCGAGAACATCTAAGAGTAGCTTTGCAGAGACTCCGAGAATAGAAGTTATATACTAAGCTCAGCAAGTGTGTGTTTTGGTTGAGTAGTATCACCTTTCTGGGTCACATCATTTCTGAGAAAGGTGTGTCAGTAGACCCTAAGAAGGTGGAAGCTATAGTGGACTGGAAGAGGCCGACTACGGCCTCTGAGGTTAGAAGCTTTTTGGGACTGACTGGTTACTATCGGAAATTTGTGGAGGACTTCTCAAAGATTGCCGCACCGTTGATCCAATTAACATAGAAGAGAGTCCTGTTCAAGTGGAGTGAAACCTATGAGAAGAGCTTTTAAAAGCTGAAGGAGCTTTTGACTTCGGCATTGGTATTAGCATTACCAGCAGAGTCAGGAGGATTCACCATTTATAGTGACGTCTCAAAAAATGGATTGGGTTGTGTACTGATGTAAAATGGTAAAGTGATTGCTTATGCCTCTCATCAATTGAAGCCGTATGAACAGAACTACCCTACGATAATTTGGAGTTAGCAACAGTGGTCTTTGTTTTAAAGATTTGGAGGCATTATTTGTACAGAGAGACATGTGAGATTTACACGGATCATCAGAGCTTGAAGTATTTATTTATGTAGAATGAGCTTAACATGGCAATATCGATGGTTAGAATTGTTTAAGGACTATGATTTAAGGATTCACTATCACCCAAGGAAGGGTAATCGGGTTGCTGATGCTTTGAGTAGGAAGAAGTCGAGAATTTTTGCAACCATGCTCACGGACCAAGATCAGTTGATTAAAGACTTTGAGAGACTGGAATTGGAAATGGTTCAACCTACTACAAGTATTATGACTGTCTTAACAGTTAGATAATCATTAGTGGAACGCATTAAGGAAGCTCAGTTGTTGGATGTTGAATTAGAGAAGTTGAGGGCAGTAGCTCTCGAAGGGGAAGAACCATATTTTTAAATACATGAAGATGGTAGTCTACACTTTCGTGGTAGATTATGTGTTCCTAAAGATGAGGCATTGAAGGTTGAAGTACTTAAGAAAGCACACAACGCAAAACTCTCGATTCACCCAAGAGGGACTAAAATGTATAGAGATCTCAAGAGGAACTTTTGGTCGAATGGCATGAAGCAGAGAATAGCTGGTTATGTTTCTAGGTGTTTGGTGTATCAGCAAGTCAAGGCGGAACATCAAAGGCCAACAGGGTTATTAAAACCTCTAGAGGTTCCTATGTGAAAGTGGGAATATATCACGATAGATTTCGTGGTTGGGTTACCCAAGTCCAAGACTGGGAAGGACACTATCTGGGTCATAGTGGTCCGATTGTCAAAGTCTACTCACTTCTTACCTATGAAAGTGACTGCTTCTATGGAGGAATTAGTCTAGATGTAATGGATGGGATTGTCCAGTTACACAGAGTGCCAGTGAGCATTGCGTCAGACAGGGACACTAGGTTTACATCACGATTTTGAAAGAGTTTTAACGAGGTAATAGGAACGACTATCACCCTCAGCACTGCTTTTCATCCTCAGACTAATGGACAATCAGAGCAGACTATTCAGACTCTAGAAGGTATGATTCGAGCATGTGTTTTGGATTTTAAAGGTAGTTGGACAGACAACGTAATGTTGGTCGAATTTTCGTATAATAATAGTTATCCGGCTAGCATCGGGATGGCTCCGTATGAGGCATTCTATGATCAAAAGTGTAGGTCACTAATTTGTTGGGATGATGTGGGTGAAAAAGTTATAACTGGTCCAAAATTGGTACAATTAGCATATGAAAAGGTGCAAGTGATTTGGAAAAGATTAAAAGTAACTCAGCATTGTTAGAAAAGTTGGGCGAATAGCAAGCAGAGGCCTTTAGAGTTTTAGTGTGGAGACAAGGTGTATATAAAGGTCTCTCCTACCAAAGTGTGATGAGGTTTGGCAAAAGTGAGAAGTTAATTTGCAATACGTGGGACCATATGAGATACTTGAGAGGATTGGTGAACTAGCTTACCATTTAGCATTGCCACCAGTATTGTTGAGAATTCATAACGTATTCCATGTACATAGTTGAGGAAGTATGTGTTGGAGCCGAGTCACGTGTTGGAGATATCACTTTTACAAGTATGGGAAGATTTGACTTATGATGAGGTGCCAGTAAGGATTGTGGATAGGAAATTACAGGTTCTAAGGCGAAGAAGCATCCCGTATGTCAAGGTGTAATAGTCTAATCACTCAGAACGTGAAGCAATTTGGGAATTATAAAAGGAGGGCCGTTAGAAGTACCCGTATCTGTTCAATGATTTAGGTGCATAAGTTTCAAAGACGAAACTTTTCATAAGGGGGGTGGAATATGAGCCCCGACCCAACCCATCATCGGGCCTTTCTTTTTATTGATGTGTTGGTGGGCTTAGCTTATGTGTCTAGGGGATTATTTTAGTAAATGAGATAGTTTTGGGGTTATTTTATAATTAGATTTATAAAAGGGTAATTAGCCTAATAAGAAACATCAATTACGTTATTAGGTTTAACGTATATTGTTTATGGCAGACAAGAACGCTCTTGTGGAGACAAATTTGGAGAAAGGGAAAATCAGCGAGAGAGAAGAACCCAGTGAAGAGATTGTGATGAAGGTTTCAAATCTAGGTAAGTCTTTCGGTATTCGTGCTTTGGATCTAGTTAATTTTTACTTAGGGATTGATTATTATTGAATTAGGCGTAAGGGTTTAATTTGGAGATTAGTTAGAAGTTTGGCAATTGATTGTGTTTTTGGGTTCTTGTAGGCAGTTGGATACATTGATTGTTGATTGTGGATTGGTTTGGTCTCTAAATTGTCTGGTAAGGGATTTATAATTTTCTGCATTTTTTGACATTCTGGTTTTTGAATATCAAATTATGAACCTTTTGCCAATAAATGTTATTTTCGTATTACTAAATGGGATTGAGCATGATGTATGTTTAATGCTTTAAGTATTGTGGTTGTGTGGATGAAATTGTGCAAAGAAAATTTTGTTTTGAGTCAGTATTGTGTTAGAGTTGTTAGTCCAATATTCTTGTATTGTGACAATAATGAAGCCATTGCACAAGCTAAGGAACCACGATCTCACCAACGATCCAAGCACGTACTACTACGCTATCATTTGATCCGGGAGATCATAGATAGGAATGATGTAAAGATAGAGAGAATTCCTACAGATGAGAACATAGCTGACCCACTTTACGAAAGCACTATCCCAGAAAAAACATGATAGGCATATTGAGTCATTCGATATTAGATACATGAATGATTAGCTCTAGTGCAAATGGGAATTTGTTAGTGTTGTGCCCTAGAGGCAATCACTTGTACTTTGCATATGACACATTTATTTTATAATACAAGACATTATTTATCTTTCTGTTTGTTTTCGTTACTTTCATATAAAATAACTGTGAGATAAAGTCCTTAGTATAACACTGTGTTAAGAAAATCATGATATAAGATTTTTACTACACTATATAGTGTTAGTACTTAAATAATCTCTATTCATAGTATTAATGAGATAAGACTTCATTAATGCATTAAGACTAACATGTGTTAGACTTCCTGATTTGATCAGACGGTAGTTCTCATATCCGTGACTATTCAGATACTCAAAGTTAATACGTAAATGCTTTTTAATAGAACAAGTACATTAGATGACCTAACTATGAGATAATCACATGGATAATTATTTAGTGCCAGTAATAGAATCTCGATATAGTAAACGTACAAGTATCCTTAGACTTGAGATCTCCAAGGTACTTTGTTTGTTGAGCATTATACTTTGATTCCAATCTCTGGAGTCAGATCGAGGGCCGCCTATGGGATGGATATTGGGTGCAATGTAAGGTAAATGAAAGTAGTTGAGAGGGTCGATAAATGATTCATCACTCCTAATAATAGTGGCTAATATCCCACAATCACTTGTAGGAATTACTACTCTTGAAATCCTTTACGAAGGTGATTGTGTATTGGAGATAGTTCCAATTGATACACATGTAGAGTAATGGGTTCCTGGTATAAGTACTACTATATTCGAGTCAGAATTAATTTATATTATGGAGGGAGTTGACACTAATTCTATACTCCAAATCGAATGAGATATTGTATGCTGAAAGAAGTTTTCTGCACTATAGTTTTTTATTAAAGGGTTCATGTCAAGCCAGTTAACTTCCGGGACTCTTGCGTGGTTATGATGTGTTGCTACATACTGCTCATGATCTGCTGAGTGTAAGTTTATTAATTGATGAATTAATAAACTAATCTTGATTAGAATTAATAGGTTAATTGATTGATGCTTGAGTTAGGTTTGGGGGAATTCCTAATCTCTGTTATAAGGCCCTTGGTTAGGGAGATACAATACCTAGTTTTCAGTTATAATGCCCTTGCTAGAGGGATACAGTACCTAGTTTCAATTCATGCATTTTTTTTCCTAGTGGGATGTAATAGTTAGGAGCTGATATCAGTAAACTGAAACCTTGCACTTAAGCATGTCTCAGATTCTGTAATATGTTATGATTCAGTTACATTTTAGGTGTGTGAGTTCAGTTATCTTTTGTTAAAAATTGGTGGTTGGTTATGTTCTCCTTTCTTGTTTTCTGTTTAGGGTATTGTGAACCTTGACAAACCCGAAAATTGGCCAAATTGTACCCTGTTTTGTTCGGCATTTCAGACCCGTTTTGCCTTTCCCGAGTGGAGTCGGCATCGGCTCTAACACCTGCACCCAGTGCCAACCGCACTTTGGAGTTCACTGGCTTGCCCAACTTCAAGCCGGCGCTGTCTTTTCTCCTTGGACTGGCACCGGCTACACCCTGTACTCTGCGATTTTGTTGCTTTTGAACCTATTATCTCTGTTAGAAGCTTAAGAGTGCTTTGTTTGATTTATGAGAACTCTCCTTGCGATGTTCAATGTTCCATTTTGGTCCTTGGAAGTGCAAACTAACATACTATAAGGAATTTTCTTATATGGATGATGAATTTGTTTAATGATTTATGAAGAATAGTTATTAGTAACATGCTCAATACCAGAAAGGCTATATTTTCTTTACTGAGCTAGTGAACTCACCCTTTTTTATTACCATTTTTGCAGGACATCAGTTACAAGAAGAATAGTTAGACGAGTGGTTTGAGGAGGACTTGGTGTAATAATTATTTCTGAACCTTCCATTTTATTTACAGCTTTTAGACAGTTAGAAAGATGATAGATTGTGTTAATGTTAAAGTTAGAACTTTTCATGGATTATATCATGATTAAATTTGATGAATTTGTATTTTGAAGTTCAATTATAATTTGGATTTATTAAGGAGTTTTGGAGTTATCTGTTATGGGTTCGGTACTCTATTTTTAGAGTGCTGTCGGGTCATCCCCAGACTCGGGGCATGACAGAAAGTGTTCAATTCTCTTTGGACCTAGACCACAAACATACGTTATACATATGAAACCATCTAACATATACTTACATCAAATGATGATGATAATTATAGTGGACTATCTACAACTTTACATGCTACCCATATGATGGTGATTTCTTATTTGTGGTTAGTAATTAATTTGTTTCTCTAAGAAAACAAAATAGGGAGGTTCTAGGGAAATGGTTTGAACATCTAAAAGAGATTAATTAATAATAGTTGCAAAATTGAGAACATCATCTAGTTTATTATTCTTGTTATTCTTGATCAAATTCTCTAAAGTTGTCTCTAGTTGATCTTATACTTGTCATGGGATGCAACGGATACCGCTAGAGATCTCGTTCAATTTTTGCATACTATGGTGAAATATTTTTCTTGATATATTATAATTTAGAGGAAAACTCCATTTTTCTTAGTAAATGTGTTCTTTTTGTGTTTATGACTTTCTTGCTAAAGGAGCATGTTGTGCTTTAGTATGATCCTCAATGAATAATGGTTTACCAATTCATGCCTTTGATGTGAGTGCAAACATAGAATTCTACTAGGAAAAAATGCAATCAAAATCCTATTTTCTTCTATTTTATTATTGAATTAGCAACTTTGCATTTAATGCTTATGCTTTTTCTTATTGATTTTTTTAAAATGTTTTAGTGAAATTAGTTCTAATTTAATATTTGCTTATCAAAAATTGTTTTGACACTTGAATGATTTCTTTTCCAAGTCATTCTTATCTGGAAATATTTTGTTGCTAGATCTATGATCAGTTATTTATGGTTAATAACAAATTCTCTATTTTCATCTTGCTTTAAGAAAGTACAATCTACAAATATCAAATATCATTCCATTATCTTCACTACGTAGGTAGCATTTGTGTTGGCTTTTTGTCAAAGGCAACATATGGTTAGTAGAGGCAGCAAAAGAGCCCCTAAACCATGTGTTGGTTGTTAAAAGGGATATTGCGGGGACTCAAGCCAAGCACAAATTTACCAAGGGATGTTGGACTCAAAGATAGTTGAGCATTTTATTAAGTAAGTCATGTAATTATTTTCTTTTAATTTAAGAAAAAGACATTGTGATTGTGCTATACACTGAGAGAGATTGAAGGTTTCCTTTTTTACTTGTGTTAAAAAGAGTAGTGTATATTGCATAATAATATGGTGGTGAATACCTGAAGAGAAAGGAATGTTGTTTGCAATTTTGGACTCTCTATGGTTTCACACATGCACAAATGTCAACCAAGAGTGGGTTATGCAATAGATTAAAAAGAAGAACATATTGTCAAAGAAATACATCCTTGTTCCCATTGTCCTATATGGTATTTTTCTTTTTATGTGGTTTTTTTTCATTCTATTGCATTAAGTCCTATAGAGGAAAGAAGAGGATAAAATTTAACCATAATTGTATCTCAATTGATTTTTTATGTCTCATTGGACGTTATTGACATTGTATAACTTTGATGAAGATCTAGAATCAAATAGGCAATACATGTTGCTACTGGACTCTCTTCAGTCATGTGAACAGAGAATGGAACCTGAGATAATGAGGTATGTTAATATGTTTTTTGTGTATAAGTTACTATTTTGCCTTTTCTATTTTAATTTGTATCATCTCTAAGTACATGTTGGACAATGTCATATTATGTGTGATCAAGCATTTATAAATTCTGAATTTAATTTCTTTTATGCATAGCTTTGTGTTGGACATACTCATAACAAAAGAGAAGCTTACAAACAAAGAAAGATTTAAGAAAATCCTTTTGCTAAAACCCAAGGCAAGTGTGAAAAATAATATGTCATTAATTAAATAATAGTTAACAACCTTGTGAATGTTAACAAATCTAGTACACAACTTATTAATAATTTGAAGAAATTTGTGTAACACTCCACTACCTTTGTACTTAAAAAAGGGTAGGGATGTCGCCCCGTCTTTAGGATAAGGGGTCTTTATAACTAGATAATAGAAAAATAGAAGGAAATAATCTAAAATAAAAACTTATTACAACATAAAACAATACTTGTACAAGTCTTAAAACAAATAAAAGACAACTACAATTTCTCGAGAAATAAATACAATCAAAATGAATATTCAAAACATAAGGCATATTAAGCAATCAACCATCAAAGCAAAATTGACCTAAAAACATAACATAAAAGGGTGATGAGAAATATTTCAAGTAAGTCCTGCATGTGCTTATGATAATTTAGGAAAGCATTTCATGCATGCAAATTTTAAACAAGTCATAACAGAAAGACAACAAATCCAGAAATTCATCTTTAAATACTGAGTGGTATTTTCAGCTTTTGCAAATTAAAAGTGTACAACTTGAAAAGAAATAAACCACTCAAATAAAACTTGACTATGAAACCCTGCATCATAGTCATGGCCATGAAACTTTGCATTATGACTGTGTACTGTGAAACCTTACATCACAATACAAGTGGGTGATCAGTCCACAGGATGAGATACTCCTTCATCTCTACACCCAAACTTACTGATTGTCCACTCCGGGAATAAACAGTCCACTTGAACTGTGTTGCTAGCATGGACCGGTCTGACCAACCAGAACTGATATCTTGTCCAGGCAGAGCTCACCCCGCAGAGGTGGCCACCTACTGAGAGACTTATTCTAACCCTTCAAAGATTAGTTCTAGTATTTTACCCTTATTGAGCACTCAACGTTATGTTTGTCCCACTTGGACAAAGTAAATTCAGTAAAGTGTTTCACATTTGAAGTAGCAATGATGGTATTTAGACAGTCTAGTAAAATTTGGTTTAAGAAAAATTTAGAATCCTATTTGGAAAATTGCTTGCTAGCTTAGAAATTATTATTATTTTTGAATTAGCGAGAATGATGAAGTGTCCATACTTGCATCGTAAAGTACATCTTTGTGATAAATAGCACATTGGACTTGCAGAAGCGCTTTGGTTCAACAAATAGCTTTATGCAATGACTTACTTGATCTCTTATTCTCACGGATAAAATAATCCTCCAAGTCTTGATCAAGGCAACCTAGCCCCGCCTAGGGTAAACGTAGGGTATATGTCACTATTGGTGCACAACTGAGCAACACAACTGTATAGAAACAAATAATTCCCAACTCTAAATATTCATGTCCATCTAAACAATAGCAACACTCAAATATAATAATAATAATGGTTTAAGAGTTCCAAAATTAATTAATATAAAAATATTCTAGAGTTTAATATTAATATTAGTATAAGAATAATTTGATATTGTAATAACATAAGTGACATAAGTAATAATTAAGTATAACAAAAATAGTATTATTGTCAAAAGTATTAATAAGAATATTGACAATTTTATAGATAATAATAATATTGCTAAAAAGGATGATAAAAATAATAATAGTAATAATAATAATATTATTATTATTATATATTTTTTAAAATAATAATGTTTAATAACAATAAAAATAATATTGGTGATCATTAAAACTAATAACGCTAATAATAATACTAATATTAACATAATGATAGTAATGAAAATAATGATAACGATTTTAGTATCAAAAGTAACAATAATATTACTATTATTAATTAAAAGTATTAATAATTTCGCTATTACTAAATAAAGTAGAAATCATACAAGTAGAAGTAACAATAATTATTTATCGCAACACAAGTAGTATTCAAAATAGCATTAATAATATTTGCAAGGTGATAATAAGTATTGATGGTATTTTAAATAATATTAAAGCAACAACAACATTAATCTCCAACATCAACCATATCATCGCATGCTTTAATGATATAGAGATTCTATTTTTATATCTCCCCACAAACATGTCATAATCCCAAATTAAGAATCAAGACCCTACTATGATACATAAGGTAATCCTAATGCATGTCTTAGCCTCTATCATAAAATCACTCATACAATAAATACTTCCCCAACATCATCATAAATCACATCAACCCTTTTATATTGAAATCATCCTATACCACTTGAGTTCAAAAGAAATAAGAAGGTTAGATCAAAATACTTGTCTTGATGACCGTTTTGAAAATGATGTTGGCTAATCGAAAGCTTGATTGCCTTGGTGAACACCTTTGAGAGTCCAAATGGAAAGGTCCGTCCATGACCACCAAACATTTCGGTTAAGAGAAGATTGAGAGAAGAGTAATATAAAGAATAAGAGAGATGAAAGGAAAGAATATGAAATGATGTTTTTTGAACTTAGTTTACCTTCTTGTTCTTCTTGACTTGAAAGAAAAAAAAAATACTTGTTTGATCCGAGTGAAAGAAGAATTTTGATTAATTTGGTGTTATAAAGTATGCTAAAGGAGAATATAGGTTTCTCTCTAGTTTATTTGAGGATATTAGAGTGATTTGGTATGATTAGAAATGGCTAAATGGTTGAAGAAAAGTAATGTGTGTTCTTGGTGTTCTTGAGAGAACTAGAGCGAAAATTAGAAGAAATGGGAGAGTGTTCTTGGTTTGAAGGTGGCCGAATGGCCTTGTTAAGAGTGGTGTTTCGATTTTGGTAAGAGAGAGGAAGTCTGGGAGCTTATTTAAGTTTTGAATTTGAGAAATGGTTGAAGAATTGGTAGAGGTTTTTGAGGTAGAAGATTGCTAATGGTTTTTTATCCTCGAAGGTTTCTAGCTCTTTCGTGGAGGCTCACTTAATTAACTAAGATATGGAAGAGAAATGGAGAGTGCTCTTTACTTTTAGAGCTAGCCGAAATTCTTGATGAAGGTGTGCAGAAATTCTAGTCTGGTTGCTTGAACTGGTTGAGTGTTTGATGGAGCAAATCATGGATTTCAACTTTCAAACTCAACATATTTTGAATGGAGAAAGTTAAGAGAAGTTTGATGTGCTTTAATGGAGTTTGTTGGCTATGGTTGAAGGAATTAGAAATAGTGTTCAGCTTGCTTCATGGTGTGGTCGAAATTGGCGAAGGAACAATGGTGAAGAAGAGCTTGCTATAAGAAGCTAAAGTGGTTGAATAAAATTCTAGTTATCCTAGCCACAATAAGTGATAAAATCATGGGTGGTTGTTAGAAAAATTCAAAATATTTTGAATTGATTTTGCAGCTACAAAATAGGAGCATCTCAAGGTCCTTTAATGGAGTTTTTCAGCTAACAACTTGATGAAGAACAAGAGCTATTGAAGAACTAGTTCAAGAAGTTGAATGCTCAAAGATTTCTTGGTTAAATGGCTTACATGCTTGCTGGAAATGTTCTGGTTCGTAAGGATTAGATGAGGTCATTCACCATGATTTTCCAGTTTTTTGCACACAAAATGAGTGTTTGTTTGCAAAGAAAGAATTGATATCCAAGCTGCCCAAGTTTCGAAAGTTTTCTAAGAAGAAGAACTAAATAATTTTCCAACTTTTCCACCATAACAAGAATAACCAAATTGAAGTTCTTTAGGAGAGTAATTTGGTGATTTAATCTTAGATGATAAATCATCCTTTTAGCTCTCCTATGATTCGACCAAGATGTTTCCAAGAAGCTGAAATTTATTTAAATTCCAAGACCATAATAATTTAGAACATTTTATAAGAAAGTAAAAAGAATTCATGAAATAAAAATATTTTTAAATTCAACTATGTTAGGACATGGATTGCTAAAATAATGGAGATTAAAACTCCTCTAGGTTTTCTTTAGGACAAGATCATATGGTTAGAATATTCCTATTGTGATTGCTCAAGACAAAATTCCTAGATTCATGGATTGCAAGAAATAAAAATTCAAACATTAGTTAGGATAATTAAAAATAATACTTAGTTGATGGGATTTGAACTGAAGGCCTTAGAAATTTGCCACAAAGCTCTAACTACTTAACCACATTAATTCTTATTTCCATTTTCCTCACTTAATTCTCTTCCCTTCTACATCCTAAGCTTCTCCTTCTCTCATCTCTAAGCAAAATTCCCTATTTACCCCTAGTACTCATCAAATATAAATAAATCATATATACCACATATAGTAATTCTAAAATACACAAATTTATCCAAAAATATTTATTCATGCAATATTTCATGAAATGTAACCCATCCCTCTAACTCTAGGGTAGGCTAAGATGGGGTTTTACAATTCGTCCTTGGATAATTTATCAATAGGTTCCCAACAAACAAATAATGTAGATAGTGGAGGTTATTGCTCTACTATGCAAAATTGTTTGTGGAGAGTGCAACTTATACATTCAGTATTTTAGGGGGCTACCCTTATTTTGTAAGTATCTTTTGCTGGTGTATAATGGTCTGTTAAGACTGATGAACTTTAAGTACAAGCCTAATTCCATTATTCACTTTGTGGTTTCTAGTTGAGTGAAGAATGGTTTAGTTTAGCATATTATGAGATGTTTAGGAGTGGACTTGCTACTGAGGAGAAAATGAGTGATATAGTTGATGGTAGTTTAGGCTATGATATATCACATGCAAAGGAAGGGGAAGTAATTGAACTACTAATACCTAGAGACAACATTGATCACGTTGATAATGGAAAAGTTGATCTTCTAGAAACTATTGCTAATTGTCAAGAGGAGGTAATTTGTTCTTGGCCATCATTTTTTATAGTGGATGAAGGGACATTTAGGACAGTAGAACAAAAAAATATTAGTTGATGACATTATAGCCGCAAATGAGAAGATAATAACCAACATTGTTATGTCTAACCATTTAAAAGAAGCTGATTCAGGGACTTATGGGCATTTAGTAGATGTATTGACAAAAGATAAAGTCAATAAAGGATCCTTACATTCCAAATGATGAGCCAGTACACTTTGCAATATGAAAGAACACCACAAGGGACTATACAAATATGGTAAGGGCAAAAAGAAACAAAAAGTAGAGAGAAGTAGTGGTAATTTTAAGAAGGCAAGTGATGAAGAGAAGAATGATGGATTGAAGGCAGTGAAGGTAATAATGTAGCACCCCACTACTACGTATCCTAAAAGGGTAGGGATGTCGCCCCGTCCCGGAGGACAAGGGGTCTTTAAAACGAGGTATAAAATATAAAGGCAAACCCCAAAAGAATCAAACTTAGATAAATAGAGAAAACTCTTATTACATCAGGCTCAAAATGGAGCAATATGAAATAAAACAAATATTGTTCAGAAGCTTAAACAACAATTATCTCCTAGAACCAAAATGGAAAAATGGCAAAAGCTTTAGCTATCACATGCCTCGCTTGCTCAGCATAGTCTATCTCCTGAAAACATAATATAAAACAGTGTGAGATTAAATCTCAGTAAGTCCTGTGTGTGCACATGGTATTTTAAACAGTTTGTGTATGCATAGAGAAAAATATTTACAGAAATATTTGGCAAGTTATAAATAATTTCCCTTTTGCAAGGAGTGGATTTTTCACATAATCGCACTTTATACAAAACAAATCCTCCACTCGAATCAAGGTCATATCACCACATGTTGGGCTTCATGAGGACAAGGCACCACATTTTGTGCATCTTGCCAGGACTAAATTACCACACGTTGGACGTTCTGATCAAGGTGAGTGTACAACTTACCGGGTGAGATACTCCTCCTTCTCTACACCCAACAAAACCATCCGGGTGTCCATGCCGAAAAAATAAATAATACCTTACCAGGTATAAATGCTAACTCGGACCGGCCTGACCAACCAATACTGTCGCCTTTTCAAGCAGAGCTCATCTTCTGGAGGTGGCCTCCTGCCAGAAGACTTACTCTAGCTCTCCAAGACTAGTATTGTTAGCCTACCCCTATTGAGTACTCAACGAATATATCTGTCAATTCCTGATTCAAAATTTCCATACCTTGGCTTTGTACAACGTGGTTTTCTTTAAAAGAGTTTTCTAAAAATTTAGGAGAAAGAATAGTTTTCTTGATAAAATCGTTAGTTTGACAAATCCGTTTAAAGAATAAATATCCACGTTTACAACCCAAGTAAACATAGTTTAACAATAGCTTCACAAAGCTGTACAACATAGACTTGTCATCACAACATTTAATAAAAGAGTTTATGCAAGGACTTACTTGATATGCCTCAGACAAACAAGATAAAATCACAGCTTGCTTCCTTCAAATATCCTCCTGATCTAGAACCACATATTATCATGATCAGGGTCTCAATCGATTTAAACATGCTCTAAACTCATTTATTCCCATAACAATTCATAATTCACTATCTAACTCCAAATAAATTATCCAATCCACAAAGTTCATATACTATGACCATATATTCATCAAAGACATGAATATTATATCAAAAAGGTCTCGACTTGACCATCACAACTCATATCCATTATTACCACAGTAAGATATAGCATTGCTATCCATCGAATATGCTTAATTAATTACTTGCCTCAAAATACCCATTCATCATGTTAATAGACATCATCAATCATATTAAACCTTAGTTCGAACATCAAGGGTAGGATTCCCTTACCTTGCAACAATCTGGTTAACAAGATCTTGATGCTCCTATGGTGATCGTCCCGAGCTTGTTTGAGAAGAAAGAAAAGCTGCTTTCTTTCCTTCTTTTTGGTTGAGAGTAGCTAAAGAGGATGAAATCAGCCTTTAGGTGGCATTATTCAAGGGAAGGAAAAGAGAAGAATTGATGGAAGAAAGGAATCAAGAAGCTAAGATGGTTTTCGCTTACCTTAGGGTGTGATCGGTTTCTTGCTAGGAATTACTCTTGTGATTTTCGAAAATTGCTGAAGAGTTCTTGCTGGAATTTTCGTGTAGAATGGAGAGAGTAGTCGGCTACTGTGATTTAGGGTTAGAGAAGATTAGTTTAGGGTTAGATGGTGGTGCTAAGAAAGACTCCTAATGGCTTTAGATCTCTTAGACAGCAAGGGCGAGAAGTGCAGCTTGCTGTGCACCTTGTTGCTGTGGAATTTGGGAGGGTTTATGAGGGGAAAATATTCTGGACTTGTTCTCCTATGCTGGCCGAAATATTGCTCAAGAGAAGGGCTGTGTGTGTTCAGAGTTTTTGGCCAAAACAAGGAAGAGTTTGAGTAGGTTTTGACAACTAAAATTCTGTGCAGGAATGGCGTAAGTGCTGTGCGAAAATCACTGAACCAAAGGGGAGAAATTCTGGACTGTTTTAGTTGTTGTTCTACCGCAATTCACAGAGAAAAGGTGAGGGTTTTAGGTGATGAAAATTGGCTTAATCATCTGAGGGTTTTGGTATGTTTTGGTGTGCAGAATTTTCGTTTTATTTGGAGTGCAAAGCTGGCCGAAATTTCCTGTACAAAGCTGGCCGAATTTCTGGTTCATAAGTTGGTCAAAATTCTGGAATTTTAATGAGTAAAATCTGGTTTTTGTGTGGCTAAGGTAATCTAAATTGATGAGGAGTGTTCTAGGTGTTTTGAGTTAGGGTTTGAAGAGTTGGACTGCACCTAGGAGTGCAGGAATTTCGGACAGCTTGTGCTTGTACAAGGCTGCAGAAATTCTGCTGGAGAAGGGAGAAAAAATCTAGTTGAAGTAGGATTGAAATAAAATCTAATTTGCTAAAGGATTTAAGATAAGATTTCCTAGTATTGGAAAAGTTTGAATTCAGCTAAAACTCCTTCAAAAGTGGCGGCACCTAACTGGAAAATTTTTCCAGATTTTTAGCTAGGGTTCTAGGTTCAAAATCAACAAGGTATCCAACTAGAAAAATAACACTTTAATTCCAACTATCCATTACAAAATCTAGTAAGTTAAAATCAAGCTGGAATTTAATTATTCAGCTAGGGTTTTTCGAAAATCAAAGAGAACAAAAGCTGAAAATAAAAGTAAACTTTATTCACATAAAAAATCTTTGAATTTAGGAGATAAATATAGAGACTTATTTTCTTAGAAAAATGGCGCCAAAAATTCACTAGGATGGCTAGATTCTTTTCGGCCAAAACATGGAGAATTCTAGGAAAAAGAATTTTCAAAAAGAAAAACTAAGATTCGCAAGAGCTAAGATTCGAACTCGGGTTTGTAAGGGAAATCGCCAACCTACCCGCGACTCCAATTCAACTCCAATGCTAATATCTCTAAGAAATTCTTTCCACCCTAATTCTCCTTCTTCCATCTCCTCTATTAAACTTCACTTAAACAACTCTCAAATAATGCAACAACACAATTATTTCTCACCAAATAAATCAAATGCAAGAGCAACTTTGAAAATCACATGCACCCATGCAAGAATAATTTTAAGATAGCACATGAAATGCGAAATGCTATGCAATGCATGACTTTTTTCCCCATAGTCAAAGGTGGTTTTGGGTGGGGTATTACAGATAAATATGGAGGCAGTGAGGGAGAGGTGTTTTATTAATCAAACTACTATTTTAGTGATGACAACGACACTTTTGATGATATTGGGGATGAGGGCCTTGAGCAATTTGATAAGAATGTGTCAAAGGGGGTTAATTGATTAAGGAAGCTGTGTCATGGGTGAGCTGATGACTTACATCTTGAAGAGAAAACACAGGTAGAAAAGGAGAAGCAGAAAACACAAGTATATTAGTTTCTAAATAATGTTAAGGTAAATGAAGAAGAACAAAGGTAATATGACATTTGGGATAATGATTGCAACAGTGATGATGAATTTGAGGGTAAAGCCAAAGCCAACCTACAAAAAATGATGAAGGACAAAGGTAAGTTAGTGATTGAAGTCAATGCGGGCAGCACAAAAAGAGCAACAAGCAAGAATAACAAAGGGGTGTAAAAGGGCCTTGTAGAGCATGAATAGAAAGGGAAGAACATGGTGACAATGATTATCTCATTGAACAAGATGCCAATGTCTCTATGTTTTCACACTACTAGAAAATGATACATTGGCGATAAAACTTTAGTTAAGAAAAATTTTTTGTTGCTAAAAGTACATTTTAGCTTGGAAAATTTTCTTTAGCGAAACTTTTTGTTGTTACTGATTAAGACTTCTAGCAACAAAATCTTTATTTCCTTATTAGTGAAAAAAATTTACGTTTCCTCACAATGATACATTATCAACGATGAAAATTTATTTCCTAACTAAATTTTTCTCACTAATGATGCATCATTAGTGACAAAAATACATTTTATAACAAAAAATTTTAACTTATATCACTATTAATTATACTTTTAGATACAAAATTTATATTTCCTAACTAATACCTATTCTTAAATTTTTAAAAATTTACATCATGACCCTAAAAATTTTGTACATTGGTCTTTAAATTTTGTATAAATACAAAATGACCTTATAAATTTGTAAATTGATCCCTAAATTTTGAAATATTCAAAATATAACCCTAAAAATTTCACAAATTAGTTCCAAAATTTTTAAATATATACAACAACCTATATCAAATTATGCTAGATTATATGATAAAATACATCCGATTACTTTCAAATTTTGTCATAATACTTTTTTTTAAAATAATTTTAACAAATTTAATAATTGGATCGTTAATATGATACACATATCTTTGTAAATGTGTTAAGTTGGAAATTTTTACAAAGATTTTACTAGAATATATGCCAAAATATATCTGATTACCTTCAAATTTGGTAATAACACTTTTTTTTTAGCAATTTCAACAAATCTAATGGTTAGATCGCAAATTTGATATGCTTATCTTTGTAAAAGCATTAGGCTTTAGGCATTTTTATAGATTTTATAATAGATTATGTAACAAAATATATATGATTACCTTCAAATTTTATCATAACACTTTTCTTAGTAATCTTAACAGTTTTAATGGTTGGATCATAAATTTGACTTTTGTAAATGCGTTAGCTTTTAAATATTTTTATAGAAATTATGCTAGACTATCTAGCAAAATATATCCGATTACCTTCAAATTTTACTATAATAATCTTCTTAGCAATTTCAACAAATCTAACGATTGATCGTTAATTTAATGCACATATCTTTGTAAATACGTTAGGTTTTAGATTTTTTTTCTATAAACATTATGATAGATTAAGCGGCAAAATATATCCGATTACCTTCAAATTTAGTTATAATACTATTCCTAAAAATGTCAACAAATCTAACGATTGGATCGTTAATTTGATATGCCTATCTTTATAAATACATTAGGTTTTGGGCATTTTAAAAGATATTATGCTATATTATGTGCTAAAATATATCTGATTATCTTCAAATTTGGTTATAACATTTTTCTTAATAATTTCAACATATCTAATGGTTAGATCGTTAATTTAATATGATTATCTTTGTAAATGCATTAGGTTTTGGACATTTTTATAAATATTATGCTAGATTACATGACAAATATATCTGATTACTTTCAAATTTAGTCGTAACACTTTACCTCAAAATTTCAATAAATCTAATGGATGGATCATTAATTTAATACGGCTAACTTTATAAATGAATTAGGTTTTGGGCATTTTTATAAATATTATACTAGATTACGTGACAAAATATATCCAATTACTTTCAAATTTGGTCATAACACTTTTCTTAGTATTTTAAATAAATCTAACAAATAGATCCTTAATTTGATACACCTATCTTTGTACATGTGTTAGATTTTAGGCATTTTTGTAGAGATTATATAAGATTTAATGCCAAAATATATCCAATTTCTTTGAAATTTAGTCATAATACTTTTCTTAGCTATTTTAACAAATCTTATGGTTGATCATTAATTTGATATGCCTCTCTTTGTAAATGCAATAGGTTTTGGGCATTTTTATATATATTATACTAAATTATGTGACAAAATATATCCAATTATCTTCAAAGTCAGTCATAACACTTTTCTTAATAATTTCAACAAGTCTAATGTTGGATTGCTAATTTGATGCATCTATCTTTGTAAATGCACTAGATTTTGGACATTTGTACAGATATTAGACTAGATTATGAGGAAAAATTTATCCGATTTTCTTCAAATTTGATCATAACAATTTTCTTAGCAATTTTAATAAATTTAATGGTTGGATCGTTAATTTGATGTACCTATCTTTGTAAATGTGTTAGGTTTTGGGCATTTTTATAGATATTATATTAGATTATGTGCCAAAATATATACGAATACCTTTAAATTTAGTTATAACACTTCTCTTAGCAATTTCAACAAATCTAACAGTTGGATCGTTAATTTGATACACATGTCTCTATAAATTCGTTAAGTTTTGGATATTTTTATGGATATTAATGATAAAATATATTGGATTACCTTCAAATTTAGTCATAACACTTTTCTTAGCAATTTCAACAAGTCTAATGGTTGGATCATTTATTTGATGCACCTATCTTTATAAATACGTTAGATTTTGGGCATTTTTATAGATATTTGCTAGTTAATGTGCTAACATATATCCAATTATCTTCAAATTTGGCCATAACACTTTTTTTTTTTTTAACAATGTTAACAAATTTAACAGTTGGATCATTAGTTTGAAATGTCTATCTTTGTACGTTAGGTTTTGAATTTTTTTTTATAGATATTATGTTAAATTATGTGACAAAATATATCCGATTGCATTCAAATTTGGGATATTGCATTCAAATTTGGTCATAACCCTTTTCTTAGTAAGTTCAAGAAATCTGATGATTGAATCATTTTTTGGATGCCCCTATCTTTGTAAATAGATTAGGTTTTGGGCATTTTTATAGATATTATGCTAGAATGTGTGGCAAAATATATCTGATTACTTTTAAATTTTGTCACAATACTTTTCTTAGCAATTTCAAAAAAATTAATAATTGGATCGTTAATTTGATGCCATTATCTTTGTAAATATGTTAGGTTTTAAGCAATTTTAAAAAGATTTTGTTAGATCATGTGTCAAAATATATTTGATTACCTTCAAATTTGGTTATAACACTTTTCTTCACAATTTCAACAAATCTAACGGTTAGATCACTAATTTGATACACCTATCTTTGTAAATGCGTTAGGTTTTAGCCATTTTTATAGATATTATGCTAAATTATGTGCTAAAATATATACGAGAACCTTTAAATTTGGTTATAACACTTTTCTTAAAAATTTCAATAAATCTAATGGTTGGATCATTAATTTGAGACGCCTATATTTGTAAATGTGTTAGGTTTTAGGTATTTTTATATATATTATACTATATTATGTGGTAAAATATATCCGATGACTTTTAAATTTGGTCATAACAAATTTTATTGCTATTTTTACAAATATAACAATTAGATCGTTAATTTGATGTACATATATTTGTAAATACATTATGTTCTAGGCATTTTTATTAATATTATGATAGATTGTGTAGTAAAATATATCCGATTACCTTCAAATTTTGTCATAACACTTTTCTTAGTAATTTTAATAAATGTAACGGTTGGATTGTTATTTTGATACGCCTATCTTTGTAAATATGTTAGGTTTTGGGTATTTTTTATTGATATTATACTAGATTATTTGGCAAATAAGACTTTATTATCTTCAAAATTTTGTCACAATGCTTTTTTTAGTAATTTTAGTAAATCTAATGGTTAGATCTTAATTTGATATGCTTATCTTTATATATATATATATATATAAAGATATATATATGTGCATATATATATATTTGTATGATATATATGTATATACATATATATAAATATATATTTATATATATGTATATATGGGGTGTGTGTGTGTGTGTGTATAAATATAAATAAATAAATATATATGTATGTATTTATATTTGTATGTATGAGTTGTATATATATCTATATTTAAATATATGGTGTGTGTGTGTGTGTGTGTGTGTGTACACACACACACACACATACATACATACATACATACATACATACATACATACATGTGTGTGTGTGTGTGTATTTATTTATTGATATATTAAAAAGTATATTAGTATGCATTGCATTTCCCAGATTTTAATACATTAGTACTATTAGGAATCTTTACTTTACAGCAAAGCATTACCAGATTTTCAATATCATCATTGTCGTGAATCTTCAGCTTTTACAGGAATGGTAAGTGTGGACCAGTGATTGTGAATTACAAGTAAGACCAGAAGGTATGAATTACAAGAGAAGAATGGTTGGTGATACATGTTTTTTAATGTAAAAAATAGTACCAACAAATAACACAATTACTCAAGTTTTAATTAAAATGCCAACTACTAAAACCACACATACGGGCAAGTATACCCATCGTATAGTATAGAAAATAGCAAGTATCGAATCCACAAGAACTTAGACTCGCACCTTACTTTACCCAAATCTTTATTATTTAGCCAATAAAATAAGAAGAGAATAAAAATAAATAAATAAGGATAAAAATAGATATAACTCAATGATGCAATTTCATGTAACTAGACAATTATCTTGAAAACACAAGATTGAATCAATTAATATTCATCACAATCAATTATTGTTTTGGTATCATGAAGGATTTAATATAGACCCACTTTGTTTGCAATCCATGGAATCACTATCTTCTTATTAAATTAGTGGACATATTCTGTTTCGACTAATTTATCTAAAAGATGCATTAAAATCAATTCTCATATAAACCTCTATATTCTAGGTGATTTAAAACATGAAATTAGTCAATGAATCCATATTTTAGCAATCATCAACTAACCTTTAATTACCAATATTTTAAACAATTAATCCCATTTTCAAGCAAGTTAAAAGACAACGAATATGAAATTAATTAATTGAAGTCATTACCAACCTCTTTTACAAGCAAGTTAATAACAAAAATAAATCAACCAACTCCGTAAGAAAAACAAGCAATCAAATACCAAGAACAACAATCAATTGATCAAAAGTTCCAATTAATTTAAAATCATAATCTCCAAAATAATATCCAATTACAATCAAAACATTAGGCACATCATTATTCTAAAAAACTAAACAAGGGATAAAAGATAAAACTCATAGACAAACCCTTCTTCTTCTCTTGAAAACCTCATTTGAACAATACTCATTTGAGGGGTGATTGAGTAGCTAGGTTAGATCCTTTAAATCACACCTTTCTCTTGTGTTTTTTCTTGTAATTATAAGCCTCTTGATACCAAAATTCATTGCTTGAGAAGTCTACTGAGTAGAATTCAGAAAAAACCAAAATCCTTTAAAAAATACTAAATTCACGCACAACCGCCTCTGGGCAGAGTGGACTTGGCGCCGAGTCCAATCTATTTTTGTCCTCAATTTCCTCTTTTTCAGAGTAGACCTGGTGCTTGGTGTATTATCTGGACTTGGCGCGAAGCCCAATCTGGAATCTTTCATGTTTTTGCTCGAAATTTACTTAAATCTGCACAAATTTGTCAAAAACACTTTTACAAGTAAAATGTCAAATAGGAAGGAATATGCCTAGTAATTACAACAAAACTATCTCAAAACAACTTCAAATAAGTAGGAAAATAATGATGAATTTAGCCCCTATCAAATACCCCACACTTGAACATTTGCTTGTCCTCAAGCAAACAAGATTTAAAACACTAAGCTGTTAGAACAAGACAAAATAATTTAGCAAATTTTTCCTTATAAAATTCATCCATAATGAAGATATAACCTTCTTCCAACCTTAAATATAAGTTTGTCATTCACTCAACCCTTTCAAAATCTTATAAACTCTTGTATTAAATCGAATAATTCCAAGGCCATCAAAGATAAGTTAAAGAAGCTTATATCTCGTACAAGAAAATCATTATACTCTTCAAGCAAAAACATAGATAACATAAATCAAATAAGTCAAGCCATTTAACCAATTCAAGCATTATAAACTCAAATTTATACAACTCAAGTTAGTGAAAAAAAAAAAAAAACAATCAACTCTTTTTTTTTTTTTTGGCCATTTCAATGGCTTAGGGAAATGATAGTCTCAAGTGTATGGATTTCTCTTTATACACCGTATTAGCCCCCTTATAGTCGTCATCATTTTTTTTTAGCAATTTTCTTTTTCTTTCTTTTTTCTTTCCTTACCTTCTTGCCTTCAGGATAGCCTCAAGAGAGTGTGATACTTCTTTGTTTCTTCTCTTGCACTCACCGTATTGGCCCTTTTTCAACAAAAGGTCTCTCTCTCTCTCTCTTTTTTTCCTCAACAGACGAAAGAAATTTTTTTCAACTCACTCAACTATTTTTTTTCTCTTTATTTTATTTCCTAACATTCCTTATTCACAAATCAAAGTCAAGCAAATTTTCAATCTATAATACAATAATTAGTCAACAACTCTTCCCATATTTCATCATATCATTCATATGCAAACTTAAAGAATAAAATAAAACTCAAATACCTAATATAACCAAGGTTAACTTAAATTCTCAGGACTTAGTAAAATTTAACTTAATATACAAGTTTAATATTTTTAATAAAAATTCAACCATAATGAATGACAAACCTATATCTCAAAGTTAAAAAGAAAATCACAATTCCATTATAGACAAATAAGCTCAATTTAGCTCCACAATTTCCAAATGTTTAAATTTTCAAAAATTTTCAAAATAAAAAATTATCAAAAAATTTCCAAAGTAAAAGGTCAAAATTTTTCCAAAGTAGTATCTCAATACCAATAAAACACCAAGATGATTGATAAAAACTTGGACAAAGAATATTACCAAACCACTCCCCCACACTTAAGCTGGAAAATGTCCTTATTGGCAAAAAATTAACACAAGAAAGAATATCCAAAGGGACAAAAAATAATAAATGGGTAGTTAAGCAATATTCTCCAAGTGTAATAAGCTCCAATAAAGATGAACTTGGAAAAAAAAGAGGAGCCTATCCAAGAGGACTTTATTCCATCCTACAAAAGTAAACATAAATAAAAGCACAAAAAAAAATAATAATAACAAAAGAAAGACACACCTAAATAAAAGAAAACAAACCAAATAAAAATCCTAACGAAGCAAGTAAAGACACGACTCACTCCTCCACACTTAAGATGGAAAATATTTTCCTTATTTAGGGAGGGAAAAAACATTTAACCGACTAAATAAAACCAAACCTAAGGGAAAGAGACAAACTCTTTCCACTCATCATGCTTTCTCATCATCCCATTGTAAAAGAAATTAATGCTCATTGAAAAAGGTAAGGACGACGAAAGTAGAAATAAGAGAGATTTTTGAAAAATAGAAGGCTCATGAAAATAATTTTTCTCCACAAACCAAAACACATAAACCTCATTCTTTAACATTTCTTTAGACACACAAATAGTTTTGTCAACATAAAAGTGCATATGGTATCTAAAGAATGTATCAAACTTGAAATCACCTGTTTTCCCTTCAAAAGATGTGTCACAATTAAAAGTCCCCTTTAAACTTAGCAATTGAGTTCTCAAAGATGGGATCAAGAAATCCTTACTTTTTAATGCATGGTCTTCAAAAACTAAGTTACCTCCATTTGAATGGGGTGAAGGGTAGAACTTACCAACATCCCCCAAGGACTTCATATGATGAAGAGTTAAAAGATCCAACTCCTTGAGGTATAGTAAATTCAACTCATCATCAATGGCATCATTAGGCTACGTGAGTGGAGAGGTACCTAAAAATTCATGTGACAAAGAAAAATTAGAAATATGAGAGCATAGAATAGAATCAAAATTTTTTTCCCATCACATTGGGCAATTGTTCCTCATATCCTCTTTCCTCCCTTTGGGAGTCCTCTTGTGCAAGTGTATGGGCCTTTATGGCATCTTCAACCAACTTAGCTAGTTGTGTTCTTTGATGGCTCATTCATTGGGATACTTCTTCATGCCATCTAATGGACGTGTTGGTGTTGGCAACAAAGGATTGGATTGAAGCTTCAAGTGACGTCTCACTAAAAGCATTAATCCGAGCTTGCAAACTTACCAACGTATTATCATTAGAGCTCATTTGACATTGTGCCCATGAATAATTATCCATGATGATGTTTTGAATCTCGTACTCAAATAAAAACAAAAATCAAATCAAAAATAAAAATAAAAAAATGCACAAATTAGAAATATTCACAAACTATCTAAATACAAAAGTTAGTGATATATACAAATATAACAAAGGCCAAATCAATAAGAATTGAGTGTTTCCGATAGTGCCCATCCCTAGCAACGGCGCCAAAAACTTGATGCGTATTTTTTAGTGTAGAAAATATTACCAACAAATAACACAATTATTCAAGTTTTAATTAAAATGCAAAGCACTAAAACTACATATACGGGCAAGTATATCCATCGTATAATATAGGGAATAACAAGTATTGAATCTACGAGAACTTAAGCTCCCACCTTACTTTACCCAAAATTTTATTTTTTAGCTAATAAAATAAGAAGAGAAGAAAAAAAAAAAGATAAAAATAGATATAACTTAAGTATGCAATTTCATGTAACTAGACAATTATCTTGAAAACACAAGATTGAATCAATTAGCTTTCATCACTATCAATTGTCGTCTTGACATCATGAAGGATTTAATATAGACCCACTTTGTTTGCAATCTATAGAATCACTATCTTCTAGTTAAATTAATTAACATATTCTATCTCGATTAACTTATCCAAAAGATGCATTAAAATCAATCCTCATATAAACACCTATATTCTAGGTGATTTAAAACATGCAATTAGTCAATGAATTTATATTTTAGCAATTATCAACTAACATTTGATTACCAATGTTCTAAACAATTAACCCCTTTTTCAAGCAAGCTAAGAGATAACAGATATGAAATTAATTAATTAAAGTCATTACCAACCTCTTTTTCAAGCAAGTTAGTAACAAAAATAAATCAACCAACTCCGTAATAAAACCAAGCAATCAAATACCAAAAAACAACAATCAATTGATCAAAAGTTCCAATTATCTCAAAATCATAATCTCTAAAATAATATCCAATTACAATTAAAATGGTAAGCACATCATTGTTCTAGAAAAATAAACAAATGATAAAAGATAAAACTCATAGACATGACCTTTTTCTTCTCTTGAAAACCTCCTTTGAACAATGCCCCTTTGAGTGGTGATTGAGTAGCTAGCTTGGATCCTTCAAATCGCACATTTCTCCTATGTTTTTCTTGTATTTTATAAGCCTTCTGGATACTAAAATTCATTGCTTGAGAAGTCTAGTCTGAGTAGAATTTAGAAAATACTAAAATCTTTTGAAAAATATCAAATTCGTATACAACCGCCTCTAGGCAGAGTGAACCTAGCGTTGGGTTCGTTCGGCCCACCTGGTGCCGGGTCCAATCTATTTTGTCCTCAATTTCCTCTTTTCAGATCAGACTGGGTGCCAGGTGTATTATCTGGACCTGGTGCCGGGTCCAATCTGGAATCTTTCACTTTTTTGCTCGAAATCTACTCAAATCTGCACAAATTCGTCAAAAATACTTTTTACAAGCAAAATGTCAAATAGTAAGAAATATGCCTAGTTATTACAACAAAAGTATCTCAAAACAAATTCAAATAACTAGAAAAATAATGATGAATTTAGCCCCTATCACTTGGTTTGACAAGATTGGTAGGTGTAACAAGACCATTAGACATGACAATTAGTTTGTAATTACAAGCATGTACTGTTAGGTTTGAATGATTGTTAGCTTTGAATTACAATTATATATTTAATTTAGTTCATAGTTTTTGAGGTTCAGCTATTATAAATAGCCATCCCTCCTCCATATACAAGTATAAGTAATTGTAGGGTGTGTGTAGCCTCCAAGAGTGAAAATTGTGAGTGTTAAATTTTCTCTGCAATCTCTTGTATTCAAGACTTTGTATTCAAAGACTTTATATTAAAGAAATATTTCAAGAATAATCAAGAAGTTTTTACAATACTACAAATTTGTAAGTTGTTTCTTACCACATTTATGTTAAGCTTATATTTAGTTTAAAGTAATTTGTAGTATTTAATTCAACTTTTGCCTTTATGATACCAGAGCCAACTGTTTAATATCATTCCTATATTCTTCTCTTATCTTCAAGATGCTTCCTTTATTACATGAGCTTAAAAGATTTTTGAAAATTCAAGAAGACTTGATTCATTACCATTTTGTTCGTCATTTTGATTATGATTCATACTCATTTATGTTTCATTTTCATCACAAATATATGCATAGGGCCATGTTTAGATGACACCATTTTGAGAGATCTAAATAATTTTAGTTAGTATCTTTAATAATATTAATAAAGGGAATTTAGTTAAAGGATTTAAATAACTTTTATCGTAGTCTCCTAAGATTCCCCACTGTAGCAGGGAGAGCTATTGATACATTGGCAAGCCTAGAATAGTTTGGATTAACCCATAAGAGCCGAGAAAAGGCAAGAGAAAGGGCCGGACCTAGGGGTATTTCAGTAGCACTGGAATAATCTAAGGAACTTAGATAAAGTTAGGCAAATCTTTTTAACCAAGATGCTCAAAAAAATTAATATTAATTATGGATACTCAAAGTAATTTAGATTTTGATAATGAAGTTGTAGTCTCAGAAGTTACCACTACTATAGGTGATACAGAAAAACAATTAGCGAATTGGAGTATACCTAAAGAAAAATTTAACAAAATTTATGAGATACGAAAATTCGAATTTATACAAGACTACAGTATTAACATTTATGAATCCACAATTTCAATAAATTAGTCACACGGTACACTTAATCTTTTGTCCAAATAGTTTATAGAAATTCACAAAAAAGAAATATAGATATTTACATATTAGATTAGTGCAAATAGCAATCAAATTAGGATTAGATACACGTATTTGTCTGTTGCTTAGAGATGCAAGACATTTGAATTTTGACAATTCTGTTTTAGTAGCATTACAATTTAGTTTAGTATATGGTCCAATATATTTTAATTGCTATCCCAATTTTTCCATAGACATAAAAGATCTTAATGTTCTAAAGGCACTTACATTAAATATTCAAACTAAAAATATAGAATTTGAGGAAGGCACTAGATCAATGGCTTTGATTTATAGACTCTATTACAAATTAATAAGAACTATATTAAATCCAAAAGATATTAATTACAGTAAACTAGGATATGCTATGTTATTAGAAGCTAACTTACAACAAGCATTTACATTTGTTCCTAGAATACTTAAATGGCAAGAAGTTATGACCGATAATACTTGGAAATTTAAAAATCTACTTATTCCTAAACAAATAGGAGAATCTTCTCAAATAGAAGAGGTTATAGAACTACAAGATGGTATAGTAGAAATTAAAGTTGCAAAACCTAGACAGCCTTTTTCTCAACCAAACATTTAGAAGGAGTAGATTTTACAGAAGAAATTCCTAGAACTAAATATGAAAATGTTATAATAGGATCTAACAGTCCCATTATAGAAAAGTGAAGCCTCCAGAAATAAATCAACATGATAGGTTAATGTCAATTAACTCTGGAAATAAATTTGAATTAGATAAAAATTATTTAAGGCAATTTGGAATAATCCTTCAAATAAAATAAATAGGGATTGGTTTTTTTCTAATTATGACAAGATTACTAGAGAAAGACTAGGAGACAAGTGGTATTCAAATATGTGTAGAATGTAAACTCATTTAGGGTTTTTCAAATGATTTGAATATTTAGAAGAACTTAATACCCCCATAGACTTTAAAAGTAATTACATCTAAATAGCATACTTCAACTAACAAAATTATAGAATCACAAGTACTTTTATTAGAAGAAATTAAGATACTTTATGATGGTAGAATTATTGCAGCATCTCCATTTAAGTTAGAAAATATGGATCATATAGGAGAACCAAAACAAAAAGGATTTAAACAAAGTTATTTAACGAAATAATTATACTAACCAAATATTTTCTTCTTTAGCTAACCAATTACAAGAAATTGATAATAGATCTAGTCTTCAACATATTCTAATAAAAAGTAATGGGTCTATGTTATATAAAAATCCAATGATTAAGTTATATGAAATTTCAGAAAAAGGATCCACCTAAATTACACGGTAATTTTGAGGTTACGATAGTGTCCTTAATGAAATAAATGAAAGATCAATGGATAAAGTTAAAGTTTTAGAATCCACTTCTAAGGTACAAACACTCCAAGAATTTGAAGTTATTGATATAGAAAACACTCTAGACATTAATAGGATTAATGGATATGAAAAAAGAAATGGTTCTTGAAGGCATAACCTAACAGGAGAAACTATTATCCTAGACCTTCTTTTCGGATATACAACATGAAGAAAGACATCTTATTGTAGCATCTTCTTATAGTGGTCATGATATAGCAAAGTGGAATTTAGATGGTATGTCTGAACATCAGATCTATAATTTGATTCATGAAATAGGAATGGTAGTTACAGCATACCAATTAAATGGGAAAAATAATGATCATCAATGTGCAGCCTTATTAGTTGCCAGATTTTATAGCACTTTAAAGTACTGGTGGGATAACTACCTTACATCTAATCAGCACCAACAAATCCTTACAACTTTACTCTTACTACAGTTGTGAAAAATAAAGGAACTAGTGAACAGACTTTGCAAGACCCAAAGAAGATGCAGTAGCAACTTTATTATATGCCATTACAAAACATTTTCTAGGAGAACCCCAACTCTTTCAAAAAAGAAGTTCTGAAATTCTTACAAATTTAACTTGCCCTAAATTACATGATTTTAGATGGTATAAATATATGTTTCGTAGTAAAAAATTATGCTTAGAACTGATTCCCATCATGTCTTTTGGAAAGAAAGATTTATAGTAGGATTAGAGTTATGCACTTATATTAAATTAAAATCCCATATTAAGAAAGGGCATAGTATTACCAGAAAGGAATTAAGAAGCTTCTACAAAGGATATCCAAAAGTAATAGCATCCTCATCTAAAATTACTAAAACATATAAGAAAAAAAATATTAAAGAATAAATCTAATAGTACTTATAAAAAGAGAAAATTTAGAAAAACCAAAGTTACAAAAAATGAGAGAGATAATAGACTAAATTGTTACAATTGTGGAAAAATAGAACATTTAGCTAATGAATGTAAATTAAAATCTAAAAAGGAAAATAAGATTAACGAGTTAGAATTAGAAGATGAAGTTCGAGAATAGATTGTTCAAATATTAGACCAAAATGATAGTAGCTCTATTACAACTGAGGAAAATGATGAAGACCAAATATATGCTATTCAAGAAGAATATGGTTGTTTTTCTAACAAAAAAAAGTGATTGTGATTGTATAGGATTATGTAATTGTGATATCAGAACTATAAATATTATTACAAAAGAAAGTAAGAAATTCCTTTTTGACTTAATAGAAAAAATAGATAATGAGGATATTAAGACAGAATATTTGCTAAAGCTTAGAGAAATAGTCTTACGAGAACATAAAAGTGTAGAACCTTTTGATGTAAAATAAGTATTTAATAGATTTTAACCTTTAGAAACAAAAATATCTGTACAAGATTTACAATAAGAAATTAATCAAATGAAATAAGAAATTAAAGAATTAAGAAAATAAAATAGTGAAATAAAAACTAATATATTAACTTTGAAATTAGAAAATGAAGTAAGCTTACAAAATAAAAGAAAAGCTATAGTTGAGGAAGAAAATATGGAAGAATTTATTACAGCTATAACCAAGACTTGATTTCAAAATTTGTATGTACCTATTACAATTAGGGTAGGAGATATTTTTATGATTAAAACTGCAACCCTTTTGGATTCAGGAGTGGACCAGAATTGTATTGCAGAAGGATTACTACGAACAATGGATTACGAAAAGACTTTAGAAAAATTCTACTCAGCTTTAGGTTCACAATTAGGAATTAAGTATAAATTATCAAATGCTCATATATGCAACGGAAATACTTATTTCAAAAATTATTTTATTATAGTTAAAAATTTATCAGAAATTGTTATCTTAGGTACTCCATTTCTTACTCAGATATATCCTTTTGCAATAGATAGCTCGGGTATTCATACAGATGTTTTAGGACAAAGAATTACCTTTGAATTTTTATATAGCCAAAAATAAAGATATATAGATATTTTAAAGAATAATAATATTTCTAGAATTCAACTATTAACTGCTCAAATTAATTTTTTAAAGGAAGAAATACGTTTACAAAAGAACAGAAGAACAGTTAAAGGATCCATCTATTGAACAAAAGATATTAGATTTTAAAAAATTATTAGAAGAACAAGTTTGCTCTGAAATTCCTAATGCCTATTGGGATAGGAAGAAGTATACAATTAGTTTACCATATATTAATGGCTTCAGTGAGATAGATATCCCTACAAAAGCTAGACCAATACAAATGAATCATGAATTAATGGAATATTGCAAAAAGGAGATAAATAAACCTTTAGCCATAAAGATTATTAGACCATCCAAATCTCCTTGGAGCTGGCTAGCTTTTTGTGTTAATAATCAAGTTGAAAAAGAAAAAGGAGCACCTAAGTTAGTAATAAATTACAAGCCTTTGAATAAAGTTTTAAAGTGGATTAGGTACCCTATAGCTAGCAAAAAAGATTTACTGAAAAGGACTTACAAAGCTACTATTTATAGGCAAATTTGATATAGAATTAGGATTTTGGAAAATACAAATAGAAGAAAAAGATAGATACAAAACTATTTTTAATGTATCTTTTGGACAATATGAATGGAGATACAAAACTATTTTTAATGTATCTTTTGGACAATATGAATGGAATGCTATGGCTTTTGGATTAAAGAATGCACCTTCTGAATTTCAAATTGTTATGAATATTATATTCAACTCTTAAAGTCATTTTACAATAGTTTATGTAGACGATGTTTTAGTTTTATAAATAAACACTTTAAGAATTTAAGACAATTCTTTGATATTTTTAGAGTAAATGGATTAGTAGTAAGCGCCAATAAAGTCAAGTTATTCCAGACTGAGGTAAGATTTTTAGGACATAATCTCACAAAAAAGAAATACAAAACTATCTATAGAGCTATAGAATTTGCATCCAAATTTCCAAATCAAATTACAGATAAAACCTAGTTACAAAGATTCTTAGGATGTCTAAATTACATTTCTAATTTTATTCCTTGTCTCAAACAGTTATGTGAACCTTTATATTAGAGATTTCGCAAAAATCCAAGCCCTTGGGGTCCCAAACAAACCCAAATTGTTCAACAAATTAAAGTTATTGTTCAAAATCCTTCTTGCCTTGGAATTCCACATCCCCAAGCAAAAATGATTATTAAAATTGATGCCTCTGATATTGGTTACGGAGGTATTTTCAAGCAAAAGATTACTTCTACTTCTTTATTGTCTTGAAACATTTTTTGTATACAAAGTCTTAAATACAAGAGATTGTAGAGAAAACTTAACACTCACAATTTTCACTCTTGCAGGCTACACACACCCTAAAATCACTCATACATGCAAATGGAGGAGGGCTGGCTATTTATAATAGTTGGATCTCAAAAACTATTAACTAAATTAAATACATACTTGTAATTCAAAGATAACAATCATTCAAACCTAAACATACATGCTTGTAATTCCAAACTAATGGTCTTGTCTACCAGTGTAACATCTATATTTCCATGGTGTAGTGGGCTGTAATTTTATAGGATGTCTCCCCGTCTGATTGCTTAGACAAGGAGTCTTTATAACAGCCCTTACTCCATAAGTAGCGAAAAATTTTCCAAAATCCTTTTATCGAATATAAGATGATACATAGAGTTTGACTTCTGATATATATACTTAAGGGTATAACATATCCAAAATATAGCATGAGCCTGTAGGAGTCCATTGCATTTCCATTGCGCTTCTAATCCCTAAAATTTTTCAAAAGAAATAACAGATATGTGAGCGTAAGGCTCAGTAAGTCCCGCGTGTGCTAGTATTTTTCCAATGAAAATAATTCATGAAGAAGAGTAATCCCAACACAGATAAACAAGTCCAGATATTCTCGTGTGAAAGCATTCTAAAACAAGTGCTTATGCTGATTCAAGTATTCAAGAGTTCTAGTATAAAATTTTCTAATTCAAGTATTCAAGTATAGTCAGTGCCTATGCCAAGTATTCAAGTTAGTGCTTACACCAAGTATTGTGCTTGCGCCAAGTAATATGCTTACACCAAGTATTGTGCTTACGCTAAGTAGTCAAGTTAGTGCTTACGCCAAGTATTCAAGTCAGTGCTTACGCCAAGTATTTAAGTCAGTGCTTACACCAAGTAGTCAAGTTACTACTTACACCAAGTATTCAAGTTAGTGCTTATGCCAAACAGTCAAGTTAGTGCTCACACCAGATATTCAAGTCAGTGCTTACGCCAAGTATTCAAGTATTCAAGCATTGTTAGTCATGTATTGGGTTCAAGGATTAACATGTTCAAGAATTCAAGATTCATGATATTTTCAAGAATTCGAGATTCATAATGTTCATCATATTTCCTAATCCATGTAGAAAATCTCGCACTTAAGTATATCAGGAAAGTAGTTTCCATATTAGGAAAACACACTTTATCAAAACTGAGATTTAAAAGTCAAAAAGATCACATGAGATATTTCATCTCCATCATGTTCAGAAAAACAAGTGCTTAATAATGCTTTCAAACTCAAGTTTAACATTTATCCTATAATATATTAGGAAAGCATTAACTATATTAGGAAAGCACATGATCATTTTAGAAAAACACTTAGCTAAACGAAATTTAAAAGACTTGGGACTCACATGTTGGAATATATGCCCACTCGACTAATTTTATCTGATGTAATTATCGAATTTATTAATAAAAAAATTTATTCTCAAAATTTATTTGTAAATTTACATTTTATTTGTGCACGATTTTTGTTTCGAAAGGACCCATTATGTTTAAGTAAATGATCCATGTGAATGGTGGTCTTTCACAATAAGGTATGGATCACGGGTTATTTAATACATAAATATTTGTTCTTAACTGATTGATAAGAATGGAAATCTCATCATGTTTAGATTATTGTGTTATGAATTTCAAATAAGAAATGGCTTACCTGGCTTACCATTAGCCAGTGAATAGTCCACTCACTTCATAGCATGAGCATATTTCGAATACGTAGAACAGGACTTGTAATAGTAGTTTTTAAAAGTACTATTTAAAAGAAACCCAGACTATTACTACTACAGTATGGACTAATACTCTACCGCTTGAGTATGAGTTGGTGGTCTGACGAATCTAAAAGCATATACTTTGATATGCTGTAGTTGAGGTTCTTTTGTAGAGTCGATATACTAATATGTTGGATATACGTGACTAGTTAGTTAAGACAGACTTATACAAGTAGCTTCTGCGCTATATCGCCCATTGTGACTGTTCAAATGATCTCATTATCCAGGGCCTTGGGGAACATGACTTGGATGTTTACTTTAGGATAACTCTCTTGAAAAGTGAAAACATTCTAGGAGTCATAGATCATTGGATTAGAGGTCTAAGGATGGTAAATGTCTATTAGAAATGTGTTAGTACACTCATCCTCTTTAAATGCACGACGATGTGTAGAAGGATACTTTAGTTATTACAGCTGTATGTCGAAGACTTTGCTAACGCAACATTATCTTTAGGGTCAATATTTTCTTATGGTGATATTAAGAAATATTTAAAATGAAAAATATAGCTATTTATATAGTAGGGGTATTTTGGTCATTTTAGTAGATAAGGCGATGCGTCTTTTAGTTCCCGGAATAGCCCTTAAGTCCTGACAGATTTTGATTAAGGAATTGGTCTTGATAATTATATGTTTTATTTTATTTTATTTAAGTAGTCTAATTTATTATTGGGCTAGAATAGAATAAAAGGCCCGAGAGAAAATATATATTTTATCTAGTTTAATTGGTTAATTAATTATTCAGAGTCCAAGACCCAAATTGAATAATTAGAAAATTAATCTAGGTATAAATTAGATAAAAGCCTGATGTTTTATATTATTCTATTTGGGCTTGTTAATTATTTATTGGGTTGTTTAATGAAGTTCAAAAAAAAATAATTGAGGCTTTTTATTTATGGGTGTTCAAACCCAAAAATAAATAATTTTATCTAGAGAAGATGAACCTGTTGGATTGTATGCCCGCTTAGACTTGGTTTCTGATGCAAAATCGAATATTTTAATAAAAGAATTTATTTTCAGAAATTATTTGTGAATTTACTTTTTGTTTGTGCACGATTTTCGTTTGGAACAGGCCCATTGTGTTTAAATAAGTGATCCATGTGAATGGTGGTGTTTCACAGTAAGGTATGGATCACGGGTTATTTAACACATAAACATTTGCTCTTAACCTATTGATGAGACTGGGAACCTCATCATGTTTAGGTTATTATGTTAAGAATTCCAAATGGAGAATGGCTTACCTTTAGCCAGTGGGTAGTCCACTCACTTCATGACATAAGCGTATTTTCAATACGTAGAACAGGACCTGTAGTAGTGGTTTCTCAAAGTACTATATGGTAGAAACCTAGACTACTACCGCTACAGCGTGGACTAGTACTTTACGACTTGAGTGTGAGTTGGTGGTCTGGCGAAGCTGGAAGCATATACTTTGATTTGCTGTAGTTGAGGTTCTATCGTAGGGCCAATATACTTGCATGTTGGGTATGTGTGACTAGTTAGTTAAGACAGACTTATACAAGATAGTTTCTGCACTATATCGCCACTTGTGGTTGTCCGAATAGTCTAAATTATCCAGGGCCCTGGGAAACATGACTTGGATGTTTGCTTTAGGGTAGCTCCCTTGGAAAGCAGAAACACTCCCGGAAGTCGTGGATCATTGGACTAGAAGCCTAAGGATGGTAGATGTCATTTAGAGGGGTGTTAGTACACTTCTTCCTCTCTAAATGTACGGCGATGTGTAGAGGGGTATTTTAGTCATTTCACCTGTAGGTCGGAGACTTTGCGAACGCAGCATTGTCCTTGGGGTCAATATCTCCTTATGGTGATATTAGGAAATATTTTAAATGCAAAATACAGCTATTTTTATGGCAAGGGTATTTTGATCATTTTAATAGCCAAGGCGGTGTGTCTTTTGGTCCCTAGTATAGACCGTAAGTCCTAATTAAATATGGGCTAAAGAATTGATCTTAAATTAAATGAAATTTATTTTATTTAAGTAGCCTGATTTAATTATTGGGCTAGAATAAAATAAAGGTCCATGGAGAGAGAGAATTAATTAAATTAGTTTGGTGGGTTAATTAATTATTTAGGGCTTTGGCCCAGTTTGAATAATTAAAGATTAACCTGGGACTAAACTAATATAGGCTTAATTAATTGGACTAGTTTATTTGGGCTGGAAAATTTAATTATTTATTAATTGGGCCAATTATTTGGTTTTAGTTAGAATAATTAATTAAGCCCAAAAGGTTAAACTAAGAGTCCAATGGCCCAATCCAGTTTAACCTAGGGTTTTATTTAGGTTAAATAGGAGAAAAGAAAGAACGTGGTTTTTTTCCAGTGCTTCCTCTCTGTGAAAAATACCAGACGTTTTTTTCCTCTGCCTCCCTAGGAATTCTTTAGCCCCTAGGTTGTTTCACTAAAAACGATATTAGGCAAGCCATATACTGGAAGATCAAGAGATAGACGTTCATCTACATGCAAAGACGAAGTAGAAGGCTTGCAGGAATTGCACCAGAGGTTTCCACGAGCGTGCCTACCTCAGTTCCGCATATTCCAGTTCAGCCGATTGTGAGAACAAGAAGATGAGGTAAAGAGAAAATATTTTTTCCCCCCTTTTTCCTTCTTCATGCAGGTGTGCTGCGTTTTGTTGCTCCTTGGCTGGTTTTTTAGCTATATTTAGCATGCTATTTTATCTTCAATTGGTATAAGAGCATAAAGATATTTGCACATATAGGAAGCCTATATGCTAGTTAATAAAATCGGACAATTATGTGTGATTAACTGTGATCCTTCGCTGGTTTTTTGGTATGGATAGATGGCTTGTTAAACCTCTCGGTTGGAGGTATAGGTGAGATGTAATTCACTATTTTTGAAAGAATAAATCGTGTAAACCCAACTTTAATGGGTATAGGCGGTTGTTGGTTTGTGATTTCATTGATTTTGGGTTGAAATCGGAGGGCCAAAGGCTGGAAATTGTCGTAGAAAAAGAAAAACCAGAAGAGCGCAGCAGAAGAAATCGCACTGGAAAATTGAATCAGACGGCACTGTTCAACCGAGCCGAGCCTCCAGCAGCGTCTGTGCTTGGAACAAGGAGGCGCGGCTCGGCTTTGTGGCTTACCGGCTCGGCTGCATCAGGTGGAATTGAATTGCAAATTGGCAATTCAATTGCGAAATCCGGAAGTCAGCACGTGGGTCAGCACCGGGCGGGTCACTGCTTGGATGGTCCATGAGGCGGACGTTCAGGTGCGGCGGGTGTTGTGGACCGCTGACCAGATTGGTTTTGTTCCTGTGCGGTGGGTGCAGTGAACCAATGGGAAATTTTTTTTTCCCTTGTAATTTTCTTGCATTTTCTTTTTTGTTTTGGGGTCCATACCAGGAGAAGTTAATATTTTTGCAATTTTTATATTCTTGGAATATGTTTGCATGAAAAATATTAGTAAAGGATTTTAGGATTAAACAAGATAATTAATTAATTAATTAATGTGTTTAATTCTATTAATTGGGAACTTAGGTTTAAAAAATAGAAAAGCATGAAAACATTTATTGTTTTCTAGCATGCTATTTTTTTATGTACCTGTGTGTGCTTTTTCTCAAAGACCAAAGTCTTTGGGAACTTTTTGTTTTGGCAAGAAAAAATATTTTTCTTTAAAAACTAAATGGTTATTTTAATTGGTACAAAAATTAATCCTTAAATATTTTCTCAAAGGATTTAATCTTTGACATAGAAAATATATTGGATTTAGATATTTTTGTAAATTAAAATGGAGAGCCATTTTGTTTTGTTTTGGACTAGAAAAATGATTTTGTCAAATAAGCTTGAGACCAAAGTCTCTAGAAAGTTTTAATTGGAAAATTTTTGAAATCATTAAGTTTTAACTTGAATAAAATTAGTCCATAGAGGAAATCTCTCAAAGGATATAAGCCTTGACATAGAGATTTTATTGGACTTAGATATTTTATTTTTGAGTTAAGAAAAACTTGATGAAAATTTCAAAATGATATTTTTCAGAAAAATTTTATTTTAAAAGACTAAGTGGGAGAGGGGTTCCAACGGCCCCACGGCTTCTATCACGGTCCTCATTAGAGATCGTGAGTCCCCTCGCGTCACCGTGGGAGTGAACCCGTATAGGATGGGGATACCATAAGGATCTAGATCTAATGGAAGGATGTAATTAATAACCCGGGGCACGTACTATGATTGGCTAGCCCACGTTGGAGGTTATAGTGCGAGGTATGTCCATAGGAAATGAGAGGAAACGACCATCCCTCGATGGAGTTATTCTCTAGACCATTACCTAGAAGGGAAATTAATTTGTGGTAGTTAATACACTTAGCTTAAGAAACTGTTAATCTTCCCAAGAAGCTATGTCAGTTTTCCTAAGAGCCAAATTATTCTCAGTGCACAAATTTCATTTTGTTTTCACAAACTAAATTCTTTCTTTTATTTTCGATTTTCAGAAATGGTGGGAGGTTCTTTTAGTCCCTTGGCCGTTATTCTCAGGGAGAATAAGCTAACGGGTCCAAACTATGTGGACTGGAAAAGGAACCTAGACATAATACTCACAGCCGATGAGTATAAGTATGTCCTTTACGAAACCTGCCCTGTTATCGGGGAAGGTTCCACCGCTGAAGAGCGAGAGGCTGAAAAGGCATGGAAGAAAGTTGACGAAATGGCACGTTGCTATATCTTAGCTTCCATGTCTAATGTGCTCCAGTCAAAACACGAGCACATGGCTTCTGCAGATGACATAAGTCAATCATTGGCAACTATGTTCGTAGACAAGAGCCGGCCCACAAGGCAGGAGGCTCTTCGAACAATTGTAAATACTAAGATGGCTGAGGGAGCATCAGTCCGAGAGCATATGCTTAAGATGATTGCTGCTTGCGAGGAGTAAGAAATCTTAGGGGCTGTCATTAACCCCGAGAGCTAAGTGGATATGGTTCTCGAATCTCTACCGGGCTCTTTCACTCAGTTCAAGTTAAACTATAACATGAATAAGTTGAACATGAGTTTAACTGAACTGATGAAGGAGCTCCAGATGGCGGAGAAGGTCATGAAGCCGTAGTCTAAGGCCATGATTCCTAAGGCATCTTCTTCAAGAACTAGGCCTAAGCCTAGAAAATTCAAGAGGAAGAAGAGGAATGCAGCAGCCCAGCCCAAAAACCAGCCCAAGGACAAACCAAACGACATACATTGACAAGATGCTGGCCAAGTACATCATGGACTCATGCAAGGGAGCTCTAATCCCTTGCAGACATGGGTTGTCATTTTCTTCGAAGGACTGTCCTAAGTCTCAAGAAGAAAAGGACAGAATGAGTAGGATTCCCTACGCTTCGGCTGTGGGAAGTCTCATGTACGCCATGCTATGTACTATGCCAGATATCTGCTTTGCCGTGGGCTTAGTTAGCAGATATCAGTCAAACCCAGGGGAGGTTCATTGGCAAGCTGTAAAGCATATTCTCAAGTACCTCAAGGGAACGATAGATTATATACTGGTTTACAGGGCTGATGATTTGGTTCCTACAGGAGACACAGACTCAGACTTCCAGGCGGATAAGGATGAGAGAAAATTCACTAGTGGATATGTCTTCACCTTGTCTGGATGAGCAATTTCATGGAGGAGTATTAAGCAGTCTTGTATTGCTGACTCAACCATGGAAGCTGAGTATATGGCTGCTTCGGAGGCATCCAAGGAAACAGTCTGGCTCCGGAAGTTTCTTTCAGAATTTGGAGTCGTACCACATATGGACGGCCGATTGTGATGTAATGCGACAACACTGGAGCAGTATCGCAATCTAAGGAGCCTCAGAACCACAAGAAGGGGAAACACATCGAGAGGAAGTACCACCTAATCCGGGATTTCATCCAGAGACGGGAAGTCGTGGTGGAGCATATTACCTCAGATAACAATCTAGCAGATCCATTCACCAAGCCTTTGGCTGAGAGAGTCATCAAGAGACACTTAGACGCCATAGGGGTGGGCACCTATGGACTTACCTAGTCTTAGAGTGCAAGTGGGAGATTGTTGGATTGTATGCCCTCTTAGACTAGGTTTCTGATGCAAAATCGAATATTTTAATAAAAGAATTTATTTTCAGAAATTGTTTGTGAATTTACTTTTTGTTTGTGCACGATTTTTGTTCGGAACATGCCCACTGTGTTTAAATAAGTGATCCATGTAAATGGTGGTGTTTCACAGTAAGGTATGGATCACGGGTTATTTAACACATAAACATTTGTTCTTAACCTATTGATGAGACTGGGAACCTCACCATGTTTAGGTTATTATGTTATGAATTCCAAATTGGGAATGGCTTACCCTTAGCCAGTGGGTAGTCCACTCACTTCATGACATAAGCGTATTTCGAATACGTAGAACAGGACCTGTAGTAGTGGTTTCTCAAAGTACTATATAGTAGAAACCTAGACTACTACCGCTACAGCGTGGACTAGTACTCTACGACTTGAGTGTGAGTGGGTGGTCTGGCGAAGCTGGAAGCATATACTTTGATTTGCTGTAGTTGAGGTTCTATCGTAGGGCCAATATACTTGCATGTTGGGTATGTGTGACTAGTTAGTTAAGACAGACTTATACAAGATAGTTTCTGCACTATATCGCCCCTTGTGGTTGTCCGAATGGTCTAAATTATCCAGGGCCTTGGGAAACATGACTTGGATGTTTGCTTTAGGGTAGCTCCCATGGAAAGCGGAAACAATCCAGGAAGTCGTGGATCATTGGACTAGAAGCCTAAGGATGGTAGATGTCATTTAGAGGGGTGTTAGTACACTTCTTCCTCTCTAAATGTACGGCGATGTGTAGAGGGGTATTTTAGTCATTTCACCTGTAGGTCGGAGATTGTCCTTGGCGTCAATATTTCCTTATGGTGATATTAGGAAATATTTAAAATGCAAAATACAGCTATTTTTATGGCAAGGGTATTTTGGTCATTTTAGTAGCCAAGCCGGTGTGTCTTTTGGTCCCCAGTATAGACCGTGAGTCCTAATTAAATATGGGCTAAAGAATTGATCTTAAATTAAATAAAATTTATTTTATTTAAGTAGCCTGGTTTAAGTAGCCTGATTTTATTCAAGCATTGTTAGTCATGTATTGGGTTCAAGGATTAACATGTTCAAGAATTCAAGATTCATGATATTTTCAAGAATTCGAGATTCATAATGTTCATCATATTTCCTAATCCATGTAGAAAATCTCGCACTTAAGTATATCAGGAAAGTAGTTTCCATATTAGGAAAACACACTTTATCAAAACTGAGATTTAAAAGTCAAAAAGATCACATGAGATATTTCATCTCCATCATGTTCAGAAAAACAAGTGCTTAATAATGCTTTCAAACTCAAGTTTAACATTTATCCTATAATATATTAGGAAAGCATTAACTATATTAGGAAAGCACATGATCATTTTAGAAAAACACTTCGCTAAACGAAATTTAAAAGACTTGGGACTCACATGTTGGAATATATGCCCACTCGACTAATTTTATCTGATGTAATTATCGAATTTATTAATAAAAAAATTTATTCTCAAAATTTATTTGTAAATTTACATTTTATTTGTGCACGATTTTTGTTTCGAAAGGACCCATTGTGTTTAAGTAAATGATCCATGTGAATGGTGGTCTTTCACAATAAGGTATGGATTACGGGTTATTTAATACATAAATATTTGTTCTTAACTGATTGATAAGAATGGGAATCTCATCATGTTTAGATTATTGTGTTATGAATTCCAAATAAGAAATGGCTTACCTGGCTTACCATTAGCCAGTGAATAGTCCACTCACTTCATAGCATGAGCATATTTCGAATACGTAGAACATGACTTGTAATAGTAGTTTTTAAAAGTACTATTTAAAAGAAACCCAGACTATTACTACTACAGTATGGACTAATACTCTACCGCTTGAGTATGAGTTGGTGGTCTGACGAAGCTAAAAGCATATACTTTGATATGCTGTAGTTGAGGTTCTTTTGTAGAGTCGATATACTAATATGTTGGATATACGTGACTAGTTAGTTAAGACAGACTTATACAAGATAGCTTCTGCGCTATATCGCCCATTGTGACTGTTCAAATGATCTTATTATCCAGGGCCTTAGGGAACATGACTTGAATGTTTACTTTAGGATAACTCTCTTGAAAAGTGAAAACATTTTAGGAGTCATAGATCATTGGATTAGAGGTCTAAGGATGGTAAATGTCTATTAGAAATGTGTTAGTACACTCATCCTCTTTAAATGCACGACGATGCGTAGAGGGATACTTTAGTTATTACAGCTGTATGTCGAAGACTTTGCTAACGCAACATTATCTTTAGGGTCAATATTTTCTTATGGTGATATTAAGAAATATTTAAAATGAAAAATATAGCTATTTATATAGTAGGGGTATTTTGGTCATTTTAGTAGATAAGGCGATGCGTCTTTTAGTTCCCGGAATAGCCCTTAAGTCCTGACAGATTTTGATTAAGGAATTGGTCTTGATAATTATAGGTTTTATTTTATTTTATTTAAGTAGTCTAATTTATTATTGGGCTAGAATAGAATAAAAGGCCCTAGAGAGAATATATATTTTATCTAGTTTAATTGGTTAATTAATCATTCAGAGTCCAAGACCCAAATTGAATAATTAGAAAATTAATCTAGGTATAAATTAGATAAAAGCCTGATGTTTTATATTATTCTATTTGGGCTTGTTAATTATTTATTGGGTTGTTTAATGAAGTTGAAAAAAAAATAATTGAGGCTTTTTATTTATGGGTGTTCAAACCCAAAAATAAATAATTTTATCTAGAGAAGATGAACCTATTGGATTGTATGCCCGCTTAGACTTGGTTTCTGATGCAAAATCGAATATTTTAATAAAAGAATTTATTTTCAGAAATTATTTGTGAATTTACTTTTTGTTTGTGCACGATTTTCGTTTGGAACAGGCCCATTGTGTTTAAATAAGTGATCCATGTGAATGGTGGTGTTTCACAGTAAGGTATGGATCACGGGTTATTTAACACATAAACATTTGCTCTTAACCTATTGATGAGACTGGGAACCTCATCATGTTTGGGTTATTATGTTAAGAATTCCAAATGGAGAATGGCTTACCTTTAGCCAGTGGGTAGTCCACTCACTTCATGACATAAGCGTATTTTCAATACGTAGAACAGGACCTGTAGTAGTGGTTTCTCAAAGTACTATATGGTAGAAACCTAGACTACTACCGCTACAGCGTGGACTAGTACTTTACGACTTGAGTGTGAGTTGGTGGTCTGGCGAAGCTGGAAGCATATACTTTGATTTGCTGTAGTTGAGGTTCTATCGTAGGGCCAATATACTTGCATGTTGGGTATGTGTGACTAGTTAGTTAAGACAGACTTATACAAGATAGTTTCTGCACTATATCGCCACTTGTGGTTGTCCGAATGGTCTAAATTATCCAGGGCCCTGGGAAACATGACTTGGATGTTTGCTTTAGGGTAGCTCCCTTGGAAAGCAGAAACACTCCCGGAAGTTGTGGATCATTGGACTAGAAGCCTAAGGATGGTAGATGTCATTTAGAGGGGTGTTAGTACACTTCTTCCTCTCTAAATGTACGGCGATGTGTAGAGGGGTATTTTAGTCATTTCACCTGTAGGTCGGAGACTTTGCGAACGCAGCATTGTCCTTGGGGTCAATATCTCCTTATGGTGATATTAGGAAATATTTTAAATGCAAAATACAGCTATTTTTATGGCAAGGGTATTTTGGTCATTTTAATAGCCAAGGCGGTGTGTCTTTTGGTCCCTAGTATAGACCGTAAGTCCTAATTAAATATGGGCTAAAGAATTGATCTTAAATTAAATGAAATTTATTTTATTTAAGTAGCCTGATTTAATTATTGGACTAGAATAAAATAAAGGTCCATGGAGAGAGAGAATTAATTAAATTAGTTTGGTGGGTTAATTAATTATTTAGGGCTTTGGCCCAGTTTGAATAATTAAAGATTAACCTGGGACTAAACTAATATAGGCTTAATTAATTGGACTAGTTTATTTGGGCTGGAAAATTTAATTATTTATTAATTGGGCCAATTATTTGGTTTTAGTTAGAATAATTAATTAAGCCCAAAAGGTTAAACTAAGAGTCCAATGGCCCAATCCAGTTTAACCTAGGGTTTTATTTAGGCTCAATAGGAGAAAAGAAAGAACGTGGTTTTTTTCCAGTGCTTCCTCTCTGTGAAAAATACCAGACGTTTTTTTCCTCTGCCTCCCTAGGAATTCTTTAGCCCCTAGGTTGTTTCACCAAAAACGATATTAGGCAAGCCATATACTGGAAGATCAAGAGCTAGGCGTTCATCTACATGCAAAGACGAAGTAGAAGGCTTGCTGGAATTGCACCAGAGGTTTCCACGAGCGTGCCTACCTCAGTTCCGCATATTCCAGTTCAGCCGATTGTGAGAACAAGAAGAGGAGGTAAAGAGAAAATATTTTTTCCCCCATTTTTCCTTCTTCATGCAGGTGTGCTGCGTTTTGTTGCTCCTTGGCTGGTTTTTTAGCTATATTTAGCATGCTATTTTATCTTCAATTGGTATAAGAGCATAAAGATATTTGCACGTATAGGAAGCCTGTATGCTAGTTAATAAAATCGGACAATTATGTGTGATTAACTGTGATCCTTCGCTGGTTTTTTGGTATGGATAGATGGCTTGTTAAACCTCTCGGTTGGAGGTATAGGTGAGATGTAATTCACTATTTTTGAAAGAATAAATCGTGTAAACCCAACTTTAATGGGTATAGGCGGTTGTTGGTTTGTGATTTCATTGATTTTGGGTTGAAATCGGAGGGCCAAAGGCTGGAAATTGTCGTAGAAAAAGAAAAACCAAAAGGGCGCAGCAGAAGAAAAGGAACGGGTCCAAACTATGTGGACTGGAAAAGGAACCTAGACATAATACTCACAGCCGATGAGTATAAGTATGTCCTTTACGAAACCTGCCCTGTTATAGGGGAAGGTTCCACCGCTGAAGAGCGAGAGGCTGAAAAGGCATGGAAGAAAGTTGACGAAATGGCACGTTGCTATATGTTAGCTTCCATGTCTAATGTGCTCCAGTCAAAACACGAGCACATGGCTTCTGCAGATGATGACATAAGTCAATCATTGGCAACTATGTTCGTAGACAAGAGCCGGCCCACAAGGCAGGAGGCTCTTCGAACAATTGTAAATACTAAGATGGCTGAGGGAGCATCAGTCCGAGAGCATATGCTTAAGATGATTGCTGCTTTCGAGGAGGCAGAAATCTTAGGGGCTGTCATTGACCCCGAGAGCTAAGTGGATATGGTTCTCGAATCTCTACCGGGCTCTTTCACTCAGTTCAAGTTAAACTATAACATGAACAAGTTGAACATGAGTTTAACTGAACTGATGAAGGAGCTCCGGATGGCGGAGAAGGTCATGAAGCCGTAGTCTAAGGCCATGATTGCTAAGGCATCTTCTTCAAGAACTGGGCCTAAGCCTAGAAAATTCAAGAGGAATAAGAGGAATGCAGCAGCCCAGCCCAAAAACCAGCCCAAGGACAAACCAAAGGGCAAGTGCTTCAAATGTGGGAAGAAGGGACACTGGAAAAAGGTGTGTCCAGATCTTCAAACCAAGAAAAACCCCACAGGTAATGTTTACTATCTAGACTCCATATCAATGCTAGGATCAACTTCCACTTGGATTGTTGATTCAGGAGCCACTGATCATATCTGTAACTCCTTGCAGGGGTTTAGGAAGGTAAGAAGACTCAAGAAGGGCGAACATGGGCTTCGAGTGGGAAATGGAGCACAAGTCTGGGCCCTTGCAGTGGGAGAGCTGGATCTTATCTTTGATTGTAATAAGATAGTGGTTTTAAAAGACATTTTATATGTACCTGGTTTTCGTCAGAATTTGATTTCAGTTGCAAAACTTATTAATCAAGGATATTATGTATCTTTCCATTCTGGTATTTCTATCAGTAGAGATGGAGAAATTTTATGTACTGGGCACATGTATGGAAATTTGTTCTTTTTAAACCCTATTAACAAACAATCAAATAACGTTCAGTCTGAACCTTTAACTAAGAAGAGAAAGACCAATATCAATGATTCATACCTTTGGCATCTAAGATTGGGTCATATTAACTCAACCAGGATTCAGAGGCTAATCCATGATAGGCCTTTGGGCTCATTGAGATTGGAAAGTTGGCCTCAGTATGAATCATGTCTGATGGGAAAAATGACCAAGAGGTCATTTAGACCAAAGGCGGATAGAGCCAATGAGGTGTTGAGTCTTGTTCATACTGATGTGTGCGGTCCATTATCTACACCAGCTAGGGGAGGTTTTGAGTACTTCATCACGTTCACGGATGATTATACGAGGTATGGTTACATTTACCTGATGAGACGCAAGTCTAACTCTTTTGACAAGTTCAAAGAGTTTAAGGTTGAAGTGGAGCGTCAGACAGGTAAATTAATCAAAACCTTACGATCGGATCGTGTTGGAGAGTACCTCCTAAGTGAATTCAAGGACTACATGGTACATCATGGGATAGTATCCCAGCTCTCTGCGTCGGGAACCCCCCAGCAGAGCGGAGTAGCTGAGAGAAGGAATAGGACGTTGATGGAAATGGTCCGAAGCATGATGTCTCATGCTACTCTTCCAGTGTCCTTTTGGGGATATGCCTTGGAAACAGCGGCATATATTCTGAACTTGGTGCCTTCCAAGTCAGTACCTAGGACTCCCTATGAGATGTGGACTGGGCATAAGCCAAGTCTGAATCATCTCAGGATTTGGGGTTGTCCAGCTTATGTACTGATCAAAGGAGACAAGTTGGAACCAAGATCAGAATTATGCTATTTTGTTAGGTATCCAAAACGGACAAAAGGAGGTTACTTTTATCATCCTAAGGAGCAGAAGGTACTAGTCAGTACCAATGCTAGATACTTGGAAGATGATCAAAGTACTTCCTCTAAAGGTTCAACTAGGTTGGAACTTGAGGAGAAGTTATTTACGGAATCAACTTCTTCTGACCCGATAGTGGAACAAGAAGAGGCACAGCCTCAAGAGCCTGTGCAAATGGAGCCTCGTTGTAGTGGGAGGGTGTCTAGGGTTCCGGATAGATGGACTGGAGAAGCTTTTGAGCTGGTCTCTGACCATCAGGAACAAGACCCCACTAGATATTAGGAGGCTATTGCTGATGCCGATGCAAATCTGTGGCATGAAGCAATGAAAGCCGAGATTGAGTCTATGTACCTCAATCAGGTTTGGGATCTTGTAGCTTCACCTGAAGGGATAAAACCCATTGGGTGCAAGTGGGTATACAAGAGGAAGAGAGGAACGGGTGGGAAGGTGGAAACCTTCAAAGCTAGGCTTGTGGCGAAAGGGTATACTCAGAAAGAGGGTATCGACTATGAGGAAACTTTTTCCCCGATAACCATGCTTAAATCCATCCGCATCCTCCTTGCCATCGCATGTCACTATGACTACGAAATATGGCAAATGGATGTCAAGACGGCATTCTTGAATGGCCATCTTAGCGAAGACATCTATATGTCCCAACCGGAAGGCTTCATTGCTGAAGGCCAGGAACACATGGTTTGCAAGCTTAAGAAGTCCATTTATGGACTTAAGCAGGCATCGAGAGCATGGAACATTCGTTTTGATGAGACCGTAAAGTCTTATGGTTTTATTCAAAACAAAGATGAACCATGTGTGTGCAGGAAACTTGAAGGAATTAATGTGGTTTTTCTTGTCCTCTATGTGGATGACATTCTACTCATTGGAAATGATGTAGGGACATTGTCATCTACAAAGGTTTGGCTGTCTAGTCAATTCAGTATGAAGGACTTGGGAGAAGCCAACTACATTCTCGGGATTAGGCTTCTTAGAAATAGAAAGCAGAGAATGTTAGGATTATCCCAAACGACATACATTGACAAGATGCTGGCCAAGTACATCATGGACTCATGCAAGGGAGCTCTAATCCCTTGCAGACATGGGTTGTCATTTTCTTCGAAGGACTGTCCTAAGTCTCAAGAAGAAAATGACAGAATGAGTAGGATTCCCTACGCTTCGGCTGTGGGAAGTCTCATGTACGCCATGCTATGTACTATGCCAGATATCTGCTTTGCCGTGGGCTTAGTTAGCAGATATCAGTCAAACCCAGGGGAGGTTCATTGGCAAGCTGTAAAGCATATTCTCAAGTACCTCAAGGGAACGATAGATTATATACTGGTTTACAGGGTTGATGATTTGGTTCCTACAGGATACACAGACTCAGACTTCCAGGCGGATAAGGATGAGAGAAAATTCACTAGTGGATATGTCTTCACCTTGTCTGGATGAGCAATTTCATGGAGGAGTATTAAGCAGTCTTGTATTGCTGACTCAACCATGGAAGCTGAGTATATGGCTGCTTCGGAGGCATCCAAGGAAGCAGTCTGGCTCCAGAAGTTTCTTTCAGAACTTGGAGTCGTACCACATATGGACGGCCGGTTGTGATGTATTGCGACAACACTGGAGCAGTATCGCAATCTAAGGAGCCTCAGAACCACAAGAAGGGGAAACACATCGAGAGGAAGTACCACCTAATCCGGGATTTCATCCAGAGACGGGAAGTCGTGGTGGAGCATATTACCTCAGATAACAATCTAGCAGATCCATTCACCAAGCCTTTGGCTGTGAGAGTCTTCAAGAGACACTTAGACGCCATAGGGGTGGGCACCTACGGACTTATCTAGTCTTAGAGTGCAAGTGGGAGATTGTTGGATTGTATGCCCTCTTAGACTAGGTTTCTGATGCAAAATCGAATATTTTAATAAAAGAATTTATTTTCAGAAATTGTTTGTGAATTTACTTTTTGTTTGTGCCCGATTTTCGTTTGGAACAGGCCCATTGTGTTTAAATAAGTGATCCATGTAAATGGTGGTGTTTCACAGTAAGGTATGGATCACGGGTTATTTAACACATAAACATTTGTTCTTAACCTATTGATGAGACTGGGAACCTCACCATGTTTAGGTTATTATGTTATGAATTCCAAATGGGGAATGGCTTACCCTTAGCCAGTGGGTAGTCCACTCACTTCATGACATAAGCGTATTTCGAATACGTAGAACAGGACCTGTAGTAGTGGTTTCTCAAAGTACTATATGGTAGAAACCTAGACTACTACCGCTACAGCGTGGACTAGTACTCTACGACTTGAGTGTGAGTGGGTGGTCTGGCGAAGCTGGAAGCATATACTTTGATTTGTTGTAGTTGAGGTTCTATCGTAGGGCCAATATACTTGCATGTTGGGTATGTGTGACTAGTTAGTTAAGACAGACTTATACAAGATAGTTTCTGCACTATATCGCCCCTTGTGGTTGTCCGAATAGTCTAAATTATCCAGGGCCTTGGGAAACATGACTTGGATGTTTGCTTTAGGGTAGCTCCCATGGAAAGCGGAAACAATCCAGGAAGTCGTGGATCATTAGACTAGAAGCCTAAGGATGGTAGATGTCATTTAGAGGGGTGTTAGTACACTTCTTCCTCTCTAAATGTACGGCGATGTGTAGAGGGGTATTTTAGTCATTTCACCTGTAGGTCGGAGACTTTGCGAACGCAGCATTGTCCTTGGCGTCAATATTCCCTTATGGTGATATTAGGAAATATTTAAAATGCAAAATACAACTATTTTTATGGCAAGGGTATTTTGGTCATTTTAGTAGCCAAGGCGGTGTGTCTTTTGGTCCCCAGTATAGACCGTGAGTCCTAATTAAATATGGGCTAAAGAATTCATCTTAAATTAAATGAAATTTATTTTATTTAAGTAGCCTGATTTAATTATTGGGTTAGAATAAAATAAAGGTCCATGGAGAGAGAGAATTAATTAAAATAGTTTGGTGGGTTAATTAATTATTTAGGGCTTTGGCCCAGTTTGAATAATTAAAGATTAACCTGGGACTAAACTAATATAGGCTTAATTAATTGGACTAGTTTATTTGGGCTGAAAAATTTAATTATTTATTAATTGGGCCAATTATTTGGTTTTAGTTAGAATAATTAATTAAGCCCAAAAGGTTAAACTAAGAGTCCAATGGCCCAATCCAGTTTAACCTTGGGTTTTATTTAGGTTAAACAGGAGAAAAGAAAGAATGTGGTTTTTTTCCAGTGCTTCCTCTCTGTGAAAAATACCAGACGTTTTTTTCCTCTCCCTCTCCAGAAATTCTTTGGCCCCTAGGTTGTTTCACCAAAAACGATATTAGGCAGGCCATATACTGGAAGATCAAGAGCTAGGCGTTCATCTACATGCAAAGACGAAGTAGAAGGCTTGCAGGAATTGCACCAGAGGTTTCCACGAGCGTGCCTACCTCAATTCCGCATATTCCAGTTCAGCCGATTGTGAGAACAAGAAGAGGAGGGTAAAGAGAAAATATTTTTTCCCCCCTTTTTCCTTCTTCACGCAGGTGTGCTGCATTTTGTTGCTCCTTGGCTGGTTTTTTAGCTATATTTAGCATGCTATTTTTTCTTCAAAACCAAGCCGAGCCGAGTTGATTCCAACTGCCTTTATTGGATGTGTGAAGAGCCGTCCAAGCCGTGGCTTGGAGCCGCAGTCCAGGTAGCTCGCGGGGACTATTTCCTCGCGGCACGCGAGAAAGCCATCCTTGCGGAAGAGCCCCTTCAGCGAGGAATTGCATTTGCCATTTGCAATTACAAATTGCAATTGCTGCAGTCATCAATTTTGACCTTAGCAATGGGGCAGGTCGTGGGCACCCGCCCAGATTGCAGCCCATAGGTTTTCTCATTGGCCATGATCCAGTGTGGCGGGCGTACTGGACCCAAAAAAAAAGATTTTATTTTTTTTATTTTTGTTTCCATACCAGACGAAGTTATTTTTATTGAAATAGTTAATATTCATTGAACATTTTGTATGAAAAATAATAGTAAAGGAAATTTAGGATTAAACAAGACCATTAATTAATTAATGTGTTTAATTCTATTATTTGGACACTTAAGTTAAAAGAATAGAAAAATATGAAAACGTTTACAGTTTTCTAGCATGCTTATTTTTTTTTGTACCCTATGTGCACGTTTTCTCAAAGACCAAAGTCTTCGGGAATTTTTGACAAAGAAGAACATTTTTCTTAAATCAAATGATTAATTTTAATTCGAACAAAAATTAATTCTTGGTTATTTTCTAAAAGGATTTTATCCTTGACATAGAAAATATTTTAGATTTAGATATTTTTGTGAATTAAAATAGAAAACAATTTTGATTTAATTTTAACAAGAAAATTTATTTTTGTCAAATTAAACTTGAGATCAAAATCTCTCAAAATTTTTATTGAAAATTTTTGAAATTATTAAGTTTATTAACATAAATAAAATTAATCCATGATAAAATTTATCAAAGGGTATAAACCTTGATATAGAAATTTTTATGGGTTTAGATATTTTATTTTTGAGTTAAAAGAAAACTTAATTGAAATTTTCAAAAGATATTTTCCAAGTAAACCCTTATTTTAAAATATTAAGTGGGAGAGGAGTTACAACGGCCCCACGGCTTCCATCATGATTCTTATTAGAGATCGTATGTCCCCTCGTGTCACCCTGGGAGTGAACCCGTATAGGATGGGGATACCACAAGGATCGAGAACTAATGGATTAATGTAATTAATAACCCGGGACACCTGCTATGATCGGCCAGCCCACGTTGGAGGTTATAGTGCGAAGAATGTCCATAGGAAATGAGAAGAAACGATAATCCCACAATGGAGTTATCTTCTAGATCATTACCTAGAAGATAAATTAATTTGTGGTGGTTAATACACTCAGCTTAAGAAACTGCTAATCCTCCCAAGAAGCTATGCCAGTTTCTCTAAGAGCCAAATTAATCATATTAAAGATAATAGTGATAGGGTTAACTATTATCAGATTTAATATGAGGATAAAGTCACAAATTATTTTATTTTTCACAAACTGAGTTTTTCTTTTATTTTTGATTTTTTTAGAAATGGTTGGTGGAGGTTCTTTTAGTCCTGTGGCCGTTATTCTTTTTGAGAATAAGCTAATGGATCCAAATTATGTGGACTGAAAAAGGAACTTGGACATAATATTCACTGCTAAGGAATATAAGTATATTCTCTTTGACACCTGCCTAGTTATCGGGGAAGGTTCCACCGCTGAGAAGCGAGAGGCTGAGAAAGCATAAAAGAAGGCCAACGAGATGGCTCTATGCTACATGTGTTCCAGTCTAAATACGAGCATATGGCCACTGCGTACAACATTAGCCAATCACTAGTCACAATGTTCGCAGATAAGAGCCAGTCGGCAAGGTAGGAGGCTCTTAGGACAATCATCAATACTAAGATGGCTGAGGGAGTATCAATCAGAGAGTATATGCTCAAGATGATTGCTGGCTTTCGAGGAAACAGAAGTCTAAGGGGCTGTAATTGACCCCGAGAGCCAATGAGATATGGTTCTCGAATCTCTTCCGGACTCTTTTACTTAGTTCAAGTTAAATTATAACGTGAACAAGTTAAACATGAGTTTAACCGAATTAATAAAAGAGCTCCAGATGGCAGAAAAAGTCATGAAGCCACAGTCCAAGGCTATGATTGCTAGGACTTTTTCTTCCAAAATTGGGCCCAAGACTAGAAATTTCAAGAAAAGGAAGGAAAACGCACCGGCCCAGCTCAAGAACTAGCCCAATAAACCCAAAGGCAAACGCTTCAAGTGGAGGCAAAAGGGACACTGGAAAAATGAGTATCTAGAACTTCAGGCCAAGAAAAACCCTACAGGTATTATTCTCTATCTAGAGTAAATTTCAATGGTTGGATCAACTTTCACTTGGATTGTTGATTCAGGTGCCACTGATCATATCTGTAACTCCTTACAGGGGTTTAGGAAGATAAGAAGACTCTAGAAGGGCGAGCATAGACTATAAGTAGGAAATGGAGCACAAGTATGGGCCCTTACAGTGAGAGAGCTGGATCTTTTTTTTATTATTATTATTGTAATAAAGTAGTTATTTTGAAAGATATTTTACATGTACCCAGTTTCAGATAGAATTTGATTTCAGTTGCAAAGCTAATAAATCATGGATTTTCTGTTACTTTCCATTCTAGTGTTACTATTAGTAGAAATGGAGAAGTTTTATGTACAAGGGACATGTATGGAAACTTATTCTTTTTAAATCCTACAAATAATTAAATAAATAATGTTCAATCTGAACCTTTAAGTAAGAAAGGAAATACCAATGTCAATGACTCATATCTTTGGCATCTAAGATTGGGTCATATTAACTCAACCAGGATTCAGAGGTTAATCTATGATTGGCCATTGGGCTCATTAAGATTGGAAAGTTGGTCTCAATGTGAATCTTGCCTTATAGGAAAAATGACCAAAAGGTCGTTCACCCAAAAAGCTGATAGAGCTAAGAAGATATTGGGCCTTGTTCATATTGATGTGTGTGGTCCTTTGTCTACACAAGCTAGAGGGGGTTTTGAGTACTTCATCACTTTCATAGATGATTATATAAAGTTTAGTTATGTCTACTAATGAGGCGCAAGTCTGACTCTTTTGGCAAGTTCAAAGAGTTAAGGTTGAAATGGAGAGTCGAACAGGTAAACTAATCAAAACCTTACAATCGGATCGTGGTAGAGAATTCCTTCTCGGTGAGTTCAAGAATTACATAGTATATTATGGAATAGTATCCTAACTCTTTGCGTTGGATACACCCCAGCAGAATGAAGTAGCTGAGAGAAGGAACATGATATTAATGGAAATGGTCTGAAGCATGATGTCTCATGCTACTCTTCCGGTCTTTTTTGGGGATATGCCTTAAAAACAACGATATATACTTTGAACTTGGTGCCTTCCAAGTCAATACCTAGGACATCCTTTGAGATGTGGACTGGGTGTAAACCAAGTCTAAATCATCTTAAAATATGGGGTTGTCCAACTTATGTACTGATCAAGGGAGATAAGTTAGAACCAAGATCAGAATTATGCTACTTTGTTAGGTATCCAAAAGGGACAAAATGAGGTTACTTTTATCATCCCAAGAAGCAGAAAGTACTGGTAAGTACTAACACTAGATACTTGGAGGATGATCAAAGTACTTCCACTAAAAATTCAACAAGGTTGGAACTCGAGGAGAAGTTATCTTTGGAATCAACTTCTTTAGACCCGATTATAGAACAAGAAGAGATACGACCTCAAGAACCTGTACAAATGGGCTTCGTTGTAGTGGGAGGGTATTTAGAGTTCCAAAAAGATGGATAGGAAAGGCTTTCGAGCTGGTCTTTGACCCTCAGGAACAAGATCCCACTAAATACGAGGAGGCTATTACTAATGCTAATGCAAATCTATGGCATGAAGCAATGAAAGCCGAGTTGAGTCTATGTACTTCAATCAAGTTTGGGATCTTGTAGCTTCACTTTAAGGGATAAAATTCATTAGGTGTAAGTGTCTATACAAGAGGAAGAGGGGAGCAGATGGGACAGTGGAAACCTTCAAAGCTAGGTTTGTGGAGAAATGGTATACTAAGAAAAAAGGAATTGATAATGATGAAACTTTTTCCTCGGTAGCTATACTTAAGTCTATCCATATCCTCTTTGCCATTGCATGTCATTTCAACTATGAGATATGGTAAATGGATATCAAGACAACATTTCTTAATGGCCATCTTAACAAAGACATCTATATGTGCCAATCAGAAAGTTTTACTGCTAAAAGCCAGGAACATATGGTTTGCAAGCTTAAGAAGTCTATTTATGGACTTAAGCAGGCATCTAGAACTTGAAACATTCATTTTAACAAGATCGTAAAGTCTTACAGTTTCATTCAAAACGAGGATGAACCATGCATGTATAGGAAATTGGAAGGCACAAATGTGATTTTTCTTGTCCTATATATAGATGACATTCTACTCATTGGGAATGATGTAGGAACATTATCATCTACTGAGGTTTTGCTGTCTAGTCAATTTAATATGAAGGACTTGAGAAAAGCTAGTTATATTCTCAGGATTAATCTTCTTAGAAATTGGAAGCAGAGAATGTTAGGATTATACCAAACGACATACATTAACAAGATGCTGGCCAAGTTTAGCATGGACTCATGCAAGGGAGCTCTAATCCCTTGCAGACATGGGTTATCTTTTTGTTCTAAGGACTGTTCTAAGTCTTGAGAAGGAAAAAGATAGGATGAGTAGGATTCCCTACGCTTCGGTTGTGTAAAGTCTCATGTACGCCATGCTGTGCACTAGGCTTGATATGTACTTTGCCGTAGGCGTAGTTAACAGATATCAGTTAAACTCTGGGGAGGTTTATTGGCAAGCTGTAAAGCATATTTTTAAGTACCTCAATGGTACAAAAGATTATACGCTGGTTTACAGAACTGACGACTTGGTTCCTACTGGATACACAGACTCAGATTTTCAAGCAGATAAGGAAGAAAGAAAATCTACTAGTGGATATGTCTTCACATTGTCTTGAGGAGCTGTTTCATAGAGGAGTATCAAGCAATCTTGTAATGATAACTCAACCAAGGAAGCTAAGGATGTGGCAGCTTCGGAAACATCTAAGATAACAGTCTGGCTCCAAAAGTTCCTTTCAGAACTTGGAGTTATGCCACACATGGACAGACCAGTTGTGGTGTATTGCGACAACTCTGGAACAGTCTCGCAATCTAAAGAATCTAGGAACCACAAGAAGAGGAAGCACATCCAGAGGAAGTACCACCTGATTCGGAATTTCTTTCAGAGATAAAAAATTGTAGTGGAACAGATAGTCTCGGAGAACAACCTAGCAAATCCATTCACCAAGCCTTTGACTGAGAGAGTCTTCAAGAGACACTTAGACGCCATAGGGGTAAGCACCTACGGGCTTTATTAGTTTTAGAGTGCAAGTGGGAGATTGTTGGAATATATGCCCTTTAGATTAATTTTATCTGATGTAATTATTGAATTTATTAATAAAAGAATTTATTCTCAAAATTTGTTTATAAATTTACATTTTGTTTGTACACGATTTTCGTTTGGAAAGGACCCATTGCGTTTAAGTAAGTGATCCATATGAATGGTGGTCTTTCACAGAAGGTATGGATCATGGGTTACATAATACATAAATGTTTGTTCTTAACTGATTGATGAGAATGAGAATCTCATCATATTTAGGTTATTGTGTTATGAATTCCAAATGGGGAATAGCTTACTCTTAACCAGTGAGTAGTCCACTCACTTCATAGCATGAGCGTATTTCAAATACATAGAATAAGACCTGTAATAGTAGTTTCTAAAATTACTATTTAAAAAAAAAACTAGACTATTACTGCTATACTGTGGACTAACACTCTACCACTTGAGTATGAGTTGGTGGTCTGACGAAGCTAGAAGCATATACTTTGATATACTATAGTTGAGGTTCTTTCGTAGAGCCGATATACTTGTATATTAGATATATGTGTCTAGTTAGTTAAGACAGACTTGTACAAGATAGCTTTTGTGCTATATCACCCCTTGTGACTGTTCAAATGATCTTATTATCCAGGCCACTGGGAAATATGACTTGGATGTTTACTTTAGGGTAGCTTCCTTGAAAAGTGGAAACATTCCAGAAGTCGTGAATCATTGAACTAGAGGTCTAAGGATAGTAGATGTCTATTAGAGAGGCGTTAGTACACCATTCCTTTCTAAATGCACGACGATGCATAGAGGGGTATTTTAGTCATTACACCTGTAAGTCGAAGACTTTTCTAATGCAGCATTATCCTTGAGATCAATATTTTCTTATGCCGATATTAGGAAATATTTAAAATGCAAAATATAGCTATTTGTATAGTAGGGGTATTTTGATCATTTTAGTAGTCAATGCGATGTGTCTTTTGGTCCTCGAAATAGCCCTTAAGTCCTGACAAATTTAGGTTAAGGAATTGGTCTTGATAATTATGGGTTTTATTTTATTTTATTTAAGTAGTCTAATTTATTATTGGACTAGAATAAAATAAAAGGCCCGAGAGAGAGTATATATTTTATCTAATTTAATAGTTAATTAATTATTCAGAATCCAAGGCCCAAATTGAATAATTAGAAAATTAATCTTGATATAAATTAGATAAAAGGATTGATATTTTATATTGGTTTATGTGGGCTTGTTAATTATTTATTGGGTTGTTTAATGAAACCCAGAAAATAAATAATTAAGGCTTTTTATTTATGAGTGTTCAAACCCAAGAGTAAATAATTTTTTCTAGCCCAATGAATAAGACCAAGGGTAAAATAAAATTAAAATAAATAAAAATTTAATTAATTAAATTGAAAAAACACGAGATGGATCCCGTGTTATTTTGCATGAAAGATAACAGAAAGTATGGTGTTTTTTGTTTCATGCTATTGGTCTCTCTCTCTCTTGGTGAAGGAATGAAATGAAATGAAAAGGAAATCAAGCAATGTGCTTTGATTTTTTTCATTTTCACAGAAAACCCATTTAGACATAGAAGCTTTCACAGGCTAAGCAAACCTAACATTCTATGAGATTTACCGATAGAGGAAAGGGTACTATTTCGGAAGCTCAAAAGCTTCGCGTGAATGAGACAAAGTTGACGTTTACAAGGACGCGATCCAATAGCTTCAAGCATCCTAGTACAGACATCTTCTTCAGTGCCAATAATATCATTCAAACACAGAGGTAAATTTTTCGTTCTGTAAGCATGCTTTCGGTTTCATCATTTTTGCCATTTTCGTCCTTCATCACGATCTTCCTTATCGTTGGAAACAACAAGTAGGTAAGTTCATGTTCAAATATTTTGAAAAACACCTGCTAAAATAAGATTTAAAAGGCAGTGGAACTCACCTCGTGTCCTAACTCGATGTGATCGTATACACTTAGCCCTTTATGAAGCTTCAAAGATAAATAAGCTATATCAAAAGTTATTCCAAACCTCACATATTATTATAGGGTTCGAGTAGCACAAAACTAATATATAAATAGAAAATATTCTATTTTCTTATTTCTCACTTCTTTCTACACCAAAATGAGATAAATCCTTGGAATAATCAAAGGCTCATTAATTCATTTCTCATCTCTTCATTAATTCATATCCAAGGTTTCCATATGTTTTTGTGATTGCTCTTTCATCCATTAACACTAATAGAACAATACTTGAGTTTATTTCTTATTAAATAAAATTCTGCATTTCTTTATTCTTATCACACCTTCTTTGATTTTTTTTACAAGTCCAATTCATGTCAAATTTGTTCCAAAATCTCCTCTAGACGTTACTTGATGATTTCCAATTCATGAACTACTAATTTCCCTTCTCATTTCATTCAATTTTGCTTACAACATCTCAACTTTTCAATCCCGTCACTGTTTTGGCAACTTGTGGTATTTTCATCATAACGTTTTATTCACAATTCCAAATCATATAAAATTGGTCCCAAAATGATCCAAAGACATTTAGCTACAAGTTTCAGATCATGGGGTTCCAGAATAACAAGCTAATTTATATACGTTATTCATTATTCAAAGCTGCTTGGAAATTCTTCAAAAACAGAATTTCTATTTTTGTTTCCTTTCTTCACATAACCAATCCTCCATTCTCTTACACAATATACATATCACTTGAGTATTCTAATACCTTGTTTGGGGTCAAATGTCATATAATTATTCTTGATTTTAGTCTTGAACAAAGCAAGAATATTGTAACTGAAACAACAATTGTAAGAACATAAATCAATCCTCCATTTTCTTTAACAATTAAACCCCTTTTTCATTTCAATTTCATCTTCTTCTTTTATAGACATGAACAACCACCCAAACCACTATTAAAACACCTTCAAACACCACACAAAACACATCATACATACTGCTAATTCCATCGCCACACATAGCACACATAATAACCCCCAAATCATAGCTATTTCCAAATATATTTTTCATAATTCTCATGAATTTTCCAACAAAATTAATACCATAATGATCCTTGTGATGAAATCGATAACTTTATTTCATAGAGTATATTTACCTTATTTGTTGAATTCCTTAGGCTTGAAAAACTCAAAGTTCTTCTTCTTCTCCTTTGAAATTGCTTTCTCTCTCCTTTTTTCTTTTTCTCTCAAATTTTTCCAACTTTCTCTTCCTTTTCTTCCTTTTTTTTCCTTTTTCTCTTCTTATGTTCTTCTTGCTGAAAAATAGCCTCCCACCGCCTTATCTTGTGTCCAAAGAAGGTTAAAAGCTCAACCTTCAATAAATGAATTGTGGGCTATCCTTATCTTGCTAAATTGTGATTCGTTGATTTAATTTTTGTAGGTAAATTCTCAAGCTTTTTCCATAGAAATATATGGCTGCATGAATATTTCATGCAACAAATAATAGTTCACTTGTTTTGTCCACAAAACGCCACTTGTTTCAATTTCAACCGCATTTTAGAATTTTCTTAAAAAATAATTGTAATTTTAGTCCGTATTGGAAAAATATTTTTTTCTACCAATGGAATCGATAAATTTTATTGAATTCAATTGTAGGAATCAAAATTCTCAATTCCTTCTCAATCCTTTTCAATTTGTAGTCAAAGTCCCATTCACAGTTAAAATTACAATAATACATTTGAAAGCACAAATTATACCAAAATGTTTGTCGCATCGTACTGATCAATCTTTGTTCTGAGCATACCCCCAAAATCTTACTCTTTTTAAAGTAGTCACATACTGAATTATTCAGGGTATGGATAGAACAAATTTAAAATTCCATCTGGGTACCGACAATTTCAAAATTCCAATAACGCCCCTAAATATTTTTATCATACCAAGACATTCATCTCATTATCTGATCATTTCTTGTTCTGGTCATTTATACAAATTCTTATTCTATACATAGTAGTGGTCGATTAAGGCATAAAAGTGAGGGTTATTACAACCAATCTTATCAAACTTACGAATCTCATCTACCAATCTTGTCAAACCAACCATTCTTCTCTTGTAATTCATTCCTTCAAGTCTTACTTGTAATTCACAACCACTGGTGCACGCCTACCATTCCTGTAAAAGTTGAAGATTCTTGACTATGCTGATATTGAAAATCTAGTAATTCTTTGCAATAAAGTAAAGATTCCTGACCATAAAGGTGGAAGTGAAATTAAATACTATAAACTACTTTAAACTAAATATAAACTTAACATAAATGTGGTAAGAAAAAACTTACAGATTGTAGTATTATAAAACCTTCTTGGTTATTTTCCAAACATTTCTTGAATACAAAGTCTTGAATACAAGAGATTGCAGAGAAAACTTAACACTCACAATTTTCACTCTTGTAGGCTACACACACCCTAAAATCACTTATGGTTGCAAATGGAGGAGAGCTTGCTATTTATAATCGTTGGACCTCAAAAACTATGAACAATATTAAATACATACTTGTAATTAAAAGCTAGCAATTATTCAAAACCTAACAATACATGCTTGTAATTCCAAATGAATAGTCTTGTCTATCGGTCTTGTCAAACCTACCAATCTTATCTACCAATCTCGTCAAACCAATTATTCTTCTCTTGTAATTCATACCTTCCGGTCTTACTTGTAATTTGCAACCACTAGTCCACACCTACCATTCCTAGAAAAGCTAAAGATTCTTGACAATGCTAGTGTTTTGCTGTAAAGTAAATATTCCTGACAATATTGATATATTAAAAATTTTGTAAATACAATGTTGTGTTGTAAAGGAACTACAGTGCAATTCCTGTTAAAGCATACATGTCTCCATTATCTTGTAAATACTGACTTGATTCATCATCTTTAGATGAATCTATATCAGATAAGGCTTTTTAGAGTTTTGCTTTAAGCTTTGCCTTGGACATCTTGGATTTATCTGTTGTAATTACCGGCATGTCTAATCTGGTCTTATTTCTTGGAATCCATCCTTTAATACTCACTTCATGGCAAAAGTACTTGATTTTATGGATTTTGTGAAAACAAAAGTTCTAAGCAATAATGTAATAAACCTTGTGCTTGTAAAAAAAACTTGCAATATTGAATGTGTTGGTAAATTCTCAAGTTGATTCTTAGTGATGTATATGGTGAACTGCTCTCTGTGATATGCTATCAACATTGTATCTTTTTCTCCAAATTGTGACCACAGTCATAAAACCATCTTGAAATAATTTTTGTCATGTTATCACCATATCTAATGAACCAGTTGTGGGTGTATGGTCTCAAGTAAAGAAAATTAAATCAAGCTTTTTTTTAATCAATAATAAATGTAACAAGGAGGTTTGTAAGAAGTAGGGAACTGAATTGGAGTTAAATATCCTGTAACTGGTCAAGTCTCTGGACTAAGGATCTTGTTAATGGTAAACATTGAATAAGTAATATTATTAGGATCATCATTTCTTCCAATATTTCCTATGGTAATGGAATTGGTTGCTACCAAGATATACTCATAATATTCATGTGTCTTCAAGAGATCTTCTGTAAACACGTTGTTGGTAAGGTGGAAAGAGATTTTGGTGAAGTCTTGTAAAGTATAATGGGTTTGTGAATGTTCAATTGAAAATATTGGGATAATTGAAAGAGTATTGTAGTCGAAAGGGGTTTTTGTGGTTGAACTTGTGACTTTGGCTTTTGGTTTTGTTGGTGGTGGTGGTGGTCTAACAGATTCACTATAAAATGTAGGAACTTGCATGGCATAGTTGTTTTTGTCTTTAATGATTGATCTTTGGGTGGAACTGGAAGAATTAGGTGTGTTGGGAGGTATCTCTGGTCTTGGAAATGGTGGCGGAAGGTGAGCTGCAAAAGAATATCTATTGGGAGGTTGTGGTGAATTGGGTCTGGTTCATCTCAGTAGTACTATTGCTATTAGTCTCATTTTCCTTGTAAAAATTCTCTTTTAAGAAGATTAGGTAAAGGATTGTTAACACCTTTAATAAATTCTATTTCAAAATCAAAACTAGATAAAATAGGTTGCCATCTAGTAAAAATTTGTTTAGAAACTAAAGTTTAAACATCCTTTTCTAAAACTTCTTTTTGTAGCTTTGTAATCAATTCGTAATAAAAACGTTTTGTTTATCAAATTATCTTGAAATTTGGTAATACATAAAACTATAGATAAAATCTCATTTTTAATAGTACTATAATTCTTTTAACTTCCGAGCTATATTCCTGAATGATAACGAACTAATTGTTCTGAAGAAGTAGAAGTAATCTTTTGCTTGAGAATACCTCTATAACCAATATCAAAGGCAATAGTTTTAACAATCATTTTTGCCTGGGGATATGGAATTCCAAGGCAAGGAAGATTTTGAACAATAGCTTTAATTTGCTAAACAATTTGGATTTGTTCGGGACCCCAAGGACTTAGATTTTTGTGCAATCATTGATACAAAGGTTCACATAACTGTTTGAGATAAGAAATGAAATCAGAAATGTAATTTAGACATCCTAATAATGTCTAGAGTGTTTTCTATATTAGTAACTTCAAACTTGGAATGTTTGTACCTTAGAAGTGGATTCTAAAACTTTTAATTGTATTCATTAATCTTTCATTTATTTCATTAACGACACTATCTATAATCTCAAAATTACTTTGTAATTTAGGTGGATCCTTTTCTGGAATTTTGTATAACTTATTCGTTGGATTTTTATCTAACTTAGACCTATCACTTTTTATTGGAATATGTTGAAGACTATATCTATTATCATTTTCTTGTAATTGGTTATCTAAAGAAGATAACATTTGGTTAGTATAATTATTTTGTTAAATAATTTTGTTTAAATCCTTTTGTTTGGTTTTCCTATATGATCCATATTTTCTAACTTAAATGGAGATACTATAATAACTCTACCATCACAGGCATCTTACTTTCTTTTAATGGAGGTACTTGTGATTCTATAATTTTGTTAGTTGAAGTATGCCATTTAGATGTAATAACTTCAAAAGTTTATGGGGTATTAAATTCTCATGAATACTCAAACCATTTGAAAAAATCTAAATAATTTTGCATTTTATACATATTTGAATACCACTTATCTCTTAGTCTTTCTCAAGTAATCTAGTCATAATTAGAAAAGAACTAATGTTTATTTATTTTATTTGAAAGATTATTCCATAACTACCTTAAATAATTTTTATCTAATTCAAATTTATTTTCAGAGTTAATTGTCATTAACCTATCATGTTGATTTATTTTTGGAGTCTTAATTTGACTATAAGTGGGACTGTTAGATCCTATTGTAACATATTCATATTAAGTTCTAGGAATTTCTTTTGTAAAATCTACTCCTTCCAAATGTTTTGGGATTGTTTTACCACTATGTGATCTTTCAATATGAGGTTTGGATGTAGATGGTTGAGAAAAAGACTGTCTAGGTTTTGCAAATTTAAGTTCTACTGTACCATCTTGTAGTTCTATAGCCTCTTCTATTTGAGAAGATTCTCCTACTGGTTTAGGAATGAGTAGATTTTTAAATTGTCAAGTATTGTCGGTCATAAATTCCTGCCATTTTAGTAATCTAGGAACAAATGTAGATGCACACTGTAAGTTAGCTTCTAAGAACATAGTAGATCTTGGTTTACCAGAATTAATAGCTTTTGGATTTAATGTACTTTTCATTAATTTGTAATAAACTCTATAATCAAAGCTATTGATCTAGTGCCTTCCTCAAATTCTACATTTTTAGTTTGAATATTTAATGTAAGTGCCTTCAGAACATTAGGATCTTTTATGTCTATGAAAAGATTGGGATAGCAATTAAAATATATTAGACCATTTACTAAACTGGATTGTAATATTTCTAAAATAGAATTCTCAAAATTCAAATGTCTTGCATCTCTAAGTAACAGACAAATAGGTGTATCTAATCATAATCTCTAAAGTGGTTTGACTGCTACTTGTACTAATCTAATATGTAAATATCTATATTTATTTTTTAAAATTTATATAGAATCTTTGGATAAAAAATTAAGTGTACCATGTGACTGATTTATTGAAATTGTGGATTCACAAGTCTTAATACTGTAATCTTGTATAAATTCAAAATTTCCTATCTTATAAATTTTGTTAAATTTGTCTTTAGCTACATTCCAATTAGCTAATTGTTTTTCTATATCACCAATAGTAGTGGTAACTTTTGAGACTACAACTTCATTATCAATATCTAAATTACTTAGAGTATCTATAATTAATATTAATTTCTAAGAATATTGGTTAAATAGATTTGCCTAACTTTATCTAAGTTCTTTAGATTATACCAGTGCTGTTGGAACACCCCGAGTCTGGCTCTTTTTCTTGCCTTCTTTCGGCTCTTATGGGATAATCCAAACGGTTTTGAGCTTGCCAACATATGAATAACTCTCACTACTACACTGGGGAACCTTAGGAGACTACAATAAAAGTTATCTAAATCCTTTAACTAAATTTTGTTTATTAATATTATTAAAGATACTAACTAAGATTCTTTAGATCTCTCAAAATGAGGAGTCGTCTAACATGGCCCTATGCATATATTTGTGATGAAAATGAAAAATAGATGAGTTTAGATCATAATCAAAATGACAAATAGAGTGGTATTGAATAAAGTCTTCTTGAACTTTCAAAGATCTTTTAAGTTCATGTAACAAAGGAAATATCTTGAAGATAAGAGAAGAATGTAGGAATGATTAAACACTTGGCTCTGATACCATAAAGACTGCAGTTTTAATCATAAAATTATCTTCTACGCTAATTGTAATAGGTACATACTATTTTTAAAATTGAGTCTTGGTTATAGCTGTAATAAATTTTTCCGTATTTTCTTCCTCAAATATAGCTTTTCCTTTATCTTGTAAGCTTACTTCGTTTTCTAATTTCAAAGTTAATATATATGTTTTTATTTCACTATTTTCTTTTCTTAATTCCTTATTTCTTATTTTATGTGATTAATTTCTTGTTGTAATTCTTGTATAGATATTTTTGTTTCTAAAAGTTTATATCTATTAAGTACTTGTTTTACATCAAAAGGTTCTACACTTTTATATTCTTGTAAGACTATTTCTTTAAGCTTTAGCAAATATTATGTCTTAATCTCCTCATTATCTATTTTTTCTATTAAATCAAAAAAGAATTGTTTACTTTCTTTTGTGATAACATTTATATTTCTAATATCACAATTACATAATCCTATACAATCACAATTACTTTCTTTGTTAGATAAATAATCAGATTCTTCTTGAATAGCATATATTTGGTCTTCATCATTTTCCTCAATTGTAATAGAGCTACTATCATCTTGTTTTAATATTTGAAAAATCTTTTCTCTAACTTCGTCTTGTAATTCTAACTCATTAATCTTATTTTTCTTTTTAGATTTTACTTTACATTTGTTAGCTGAATGTCCTCTTTTTCCACAATTGTAACAGTTTGATCTATTATATCTCTCATTTTTTGTAACTATGGTTTTTCTAAATTTTCTCTTTTATAAGTACTATTAGATTAATTCTTTAATGGTTTCTTTTTTTATATATGTTTTAATTGTTTTAGATGAGGGCTCTATTACTTTTGGATATCCAAAATCTTGACAAAAGATTCCTAATTCTTTTCTGGTAATACTATGCTTTTCTTAATTGGGGATTTTAATTTAATATCAATGCATAACTCTAATCCTACTATAAATCTTTCTTTCCAAAAGGCATGATGGCAATCAGTTGTAAGCATAACTTTTTACTATGAAACATATCTTTATACTGTCTAGAATCATGTAATTTAGGGCAAGTTAAATTTGTAAGTCAAAATTTCTTTCTTGAAATGGTTGGGGTTCTTGTATAAAATGTTATGTAATGGCATATAATAAAGTTGCTATTGTATCCTTTTTGGTTCTTGCATAGTCTGTTCATTAGTTCCTTCATTTTTTACTACTGTAGTAAGAGTATAGGTTGTAAGGATTTGCTGGCGGTAATCAGGTATACGGTAGTTATCCTACCAACCCTTTAAAGTGCAAGTAAATCTAGCAACTAATAAGGCTGCACATTGATGATCATTATTTTTCCCATGTAATTAGTATGCTGTAATTGCCATTCCCATTTCATGAATTAGATTATAGATCTAATGTTCAAACATACCATCTAAATTCCACTCTGCTATATCCTAACCACTATAAGAAAATGCTACGTTAAGATGCCTTTCTTCGTGTTGTATATCCGGAAAAGAAGATCTTGGATAATAGTTTCTCCTGTTAGGTTGATGCCTTGAAGAGCCATTTCTTTTTTCATTTCCATTAGTTCTATTAATTAATTATTCATTTGTATGGGTCTAGCTTTTGTAGGGATATCTATCTCACTGAAGCCTTCAATATATGGTAAACTAATTGTATGCTTCTTCCTATCCCAAAAGGTATTAGGAATTTCATAGAAAACTTGTTCTTCTAATAATTTTTGAAAATCTAATATCTTTTGTTGAATAGATGGATCCTTTAACTGTTCTTCTATTCTTTTGTAAATGTATTTCTTCCTTTAAAAAATTAACTTGAACAGTTAATAGTTGAATTCTAGGAATATTATTATTCTTTAAAATATCTATATATCTTTGTTTTGGTCTAGATAAAAATCCGAAGGTGATTCTTTGTCCTAAAACTTCTGTATGAATACCCAAACTATCTACTGCAAAAGGATATATCTAAGTAAGAAATGGAATACCTAAGATAACAGTTTCTGATAAATTTTTAACTAAAATAAAAGAATTTTTTAAACAAAAATTTTTGTTGCATATATGAGCATTTGATAATTTGTACTTAATTTCTAATTTTGAACTTGAAGCTGAGTATAATTTTTTTGAAGTCTTTTTGCAATACATGGTTGGTATTAATCCTTCTACTATACAATTCTGGTTAGCTCCTGAGTCCATTTACTCTAACAATATCAAAGAATTGTTTTAAATGCTTAAAGTGTTGATCTGTATTTTCTAAATAAACTAGAACATCATCTATAGAAACTATTGTAAAATGACTACAAGAGTTGAATATACTTTTCATAACATTTTGAAATTTAGAAGGTGCATTCTTTAACCCAAAAGGCACAACATTCCATTCATATTGTCCAAATGGTACATTAAAGGCAGTTTTGTGCCTATCTTTTTCTTCTATTTGTATTTGCCAAAATCTTGATTTTATATCAAATTTGCTATAAATACTAGCTTTGTAAGTCCTTTTTAGTAAATCTCTTTTTTTAGGTATAGGGTACATAATCCACTTTAAAACTTTATTCGAAGGCTTGTAATTTATTACTAACCTAGGTGCTCCTCTTTCTTTTTCAGCTTGATTATTAACACAAAAAGTTGGACAACTCCAAGGGGATTTGGATGGTCTAATATATATATATATATATATATATATATATATATATATATATATATATCACACACACACACACACACACACACACACACATATTTATGTATATAAATATTAATATATATACATATATATATAGTCTATTAATAATACATATATATATATATATTAATACACTATTTTAATATGTATATATATATATATATATGTATTAATATATTAAAATTATATATATATTAATATTCTATGTTAATATATATGTATATATGTATGTATGTATATATGTATATATATGTATATATATACATATATATACATATATACATACATACATATATACATATATACATATATATACACACAAATATGTATGTATGTATATATATATATATATATTATACACACACACACACACACACATATATATATATATTAGAAATATATATATATATATAGGTTTTTTTTTGTAATTAATCTATATGTATATAATCATTTAATAAAAAATAATGATATAATTACCAATATATAAATTTTTAAAATTTTATAAATGCATAAAATAATTTATTACATTGAATAATGTTGTTTCATAGAAAATTTAATATAATTATTATTTTTTATAAAATTAATGTTTTAAAAATTAAAAAACAAATATTGAGAATATCTTAAATAAATTAAAAAAAAAAAGGTTTAGACCCATCTGATGTCTTGGCCTAACAGCTAAGGCATAAAGCCTTCATGTGTGAGGTTGCATCTTCTTTGCGGTAGTCAATTGCAATTTAATTGGAGGCTGCCATTGGGTGTGGCGGGTTCACATGGACCATTCCAAAAAATTATTAATTTAAAAATCTTGGGTGAGGGAATTTTTTTTGTTACCGTTGATCCTTTTTAGCTACAAAATGTTATGTATTAGTGAGAAAATTTTTGTTGTCATTAACCCTTTAGTGACGAAATTTTTTGTATTGGTGAGGAAATTTTTTGTTGCAAAAGGTAATAGTGATATTTTCCACCATCGAATTTAATTTATTAAATTAAATTATATTTTTGGCTACGAAATTTTAGCGATGAAATATTTTTGTCGCAAAAATTCATCATTATCGACAAAATAAAGACTTTTGGCGACAAAAATTATTTAGCATTGTCGACAAAATAATTCCTCACTAAAAGCTATAACTTTAGCGAGGAAATAAATTTCCTTGCCAAAAGGCCCCTTTTGGTAACAAAACTTTTCAATTTTGTCGCCAAGACCCTTTAGCGACTGGGCTTCAGTGACGAAATGGCAATAAAATTTTTTTCGTTGCTAAATATCTCCAACAACCCTTTAATGAGGAAATTGGCACTTTTAGCAACAAAACTGTTTTGTCACTAAAAATCAATTTTCTTGTAGTGTCGAATGGCAGCTACAAAGATTCAGATGTTGAGTTTTATGATAAGGGTTCCACTTTAGAGGATGACTGAAGAAATTGAAGAAGAACAAATATCTCAAATTCAATAAAGAAAAAGATAGTGACAATCTAGTTAAGGTCGGGAAGTACTTTAACACAAAAAAGGATCTCAAATTAGCAATCAATACCCATGGCATCAAACTGGGAAGACACATTTCCTTTAAGAAGAATGACATAGATAGAGTGAGGACTTGTTACATGGGAGAACATTGTAAATGGACAGTTTATGGTCATAGAATACGTAGGAGATACCCCCACTTTCTAGATTAAAACATTGCAAGATAAGCATGACTCTTCCAAAATATTAAATCATAAATTATTTACAACAAAATACTTAGCTGCCAGATATATTATTGATTTATCATCTATTAGAGGATGGGGATAAGTTTCAAGAGAAAGTTCATAATGACTTGATTGTTAATATTTCAAGATGGAAAGTATATAAAGCAAGGGCTGAGAAAAGAATAAGGATTGAAGGGAAGTACAAAGATCAATACAAGATCCTATGGAATTACTGTAAGGAATTAAGGAGGAGTAATCCAAGATCCACAGTTTATATTGAGAAGGAAGTGGATGAGGAGACTAGTAAGGAATATTTCAAGAGAATATACGTGTGCCTTAATGACCTCAAGAAGAGATTTGTGGCTGGTTGCCGAAAAGTCATTGGTCTAGATGTGACTTTCCTAAAGGGTCCTCATCCAGGCATACTTCTTACAGCAGTTGGTGTATATATGGAAAATATTATATTTCTGATTTCCTAGGCCATGGTAGAATTTGAGAATGGATATATATGGAATTGGTTTGTTCAAGGTCTTATAGAAGATTTACACATCTACAAACATAAGGATTGGTTCTTTATGTCAAACAGACAAAAGATGCAAAATTCAAATATAAATAAATCTATTCCTAGACTTTTATATTTTTGTATCTAAATTGTTCTCTTTATAATTTTGCAGCAACTTAAAGGGTTGTTTATAAGTTGCTTCAAAGGGTTGAAGATGGGCATTGTATGCATCATTTACACAATAACTTTAGAAGTAAGCATCCAGGAAAGGCTTTGAGGGACATGTTGTGGAAATATGTTAAATAACTTACAAGAACAAATTCGAAGCAAAAATGCAAGCTCTAAAGGAGTTTGATGAGTTAACACACAAGTGGCTTAAGGTCCTATACTTTTGGACTAGATCTCATTTCAAAGAGGTCACTAAATGTGGCATTCTCCTCAACAACCATTGCGAATCATTTAACAAAAGGATTCTTTAGCCAAGATCTAAACCAATACTAGCTATGCTTGAAAGGATAAGGATTTACATGATATTGTGATTATAGAAACAAAGACAATGGATTTCTAGGTAGCGAGGCAAGATTTGCCCAAGAGTTTGAAAAAGGGCTTGATACGTTAAAAGAACAATTTGCAAACTGCTTTGCCTAATATTCTGTTGGCTCGAAGTTTCAAGTGATGCAAAGAGACTCAGAACAATTTGGTGTGGACACGGAATTGAGAACTTACACCTACAGAAAATAGGACTTGTCAGGCATCCTAAGTATACATGATATTGCTGTGATAAGGTTATAACAACGCAACCCTGAAGACTTTGTGGATTCATGCTAGAGTATAGATGTATTTCAAAAGGCATATAGCTCAATTGTTTGTCCTACTAATGAGCCAAATAATTAGCTCATTTCTAAACTAAAACCTCTGCTTTCACCAGAAAATATCAAGTTACCCGGAAGGCCCAAAATAAAGAGAAGGTCAGAAATTAGGGAGAAGGGCTACAAGACAAGTACTGAGGGTGTTGAAAAGATGTCTATCGCTTGTTTTACTTGTAACAAGTATAGAAAATGTGGAAAAGTTGGGCATAATTCAAGAAAATGCCCACTTCAATGTGATGTTGAAAATATCAATATACATGCTGATTCTAATGTTTTGGTGGAACCAAGTGTCAATGAAAACTACATTGATTCTACATCTAGAGACAATGTCAATAAATGTGGCAAATATGGTTAACTTGGCCATAATAAAAAGTCATGTCAATCAAAAAATTATGTGAAATTGCCATAAGAAGGTCATATAGGCCCATCAAACAATCTAGGAAATGATTATGGCCCAATTGGAGGTGAAACGGGCTATATTTGTAGCCATATAATAATGATCATAAGTCCTATAATATTCATGCAAATCTGGGAGTACAAGTGTCACACAAAGAAGGTAATATAGAAACTGAAGTCCAACCTGCCCATGGAAATATTCCTACAGGTATATTCCCTACAAATGTCTTTTTTCTCAAATGTATTTAGTTTTAATTAGAGTTCATTATATTGACTTCTATTGTTGTTTATCAACTTTGTGAAGACTATTGGGAAGAATTCAAGAATACCTATATAATATTCATGGTGCAGGAAAATTAATCACAACAGGACTACATGTAAAGTTTAAGGGGCAAGTTTGCATCCCAAAATAACTGTGCTAGATACCATAAGAAAGAAGGTTGATTAAAATTTGACACAGTGTTTTGGACTATAAACATTTTTTAGACTTATTGGCTCAATTAGGGGGCATAGGACAAAGAAAATTTTGTGGTAGTTTATGTTGGACATACTTCTAGATTACTCAATCTAGGTAGCTGTTATTTTTGCACAAGGAAAAGAATTGTTTATTATAATATTTATTGGCAATGCCCATAGTGTAGGGGGATATTCCTTCCCTTTAGGCTGACAAGTTTTTTTAGATGTTGACAATCGTTGTTTATTCTAAGAAGTAGTTTATGGGAATAGTTGTGTTCATTTTGGAATTGAACTACGTTAATGATGAAGATAAAATTGCAAGCGAAACATAGCCAAAAAGACAGCCAAGGAACAACAAAAAACGCAGCACTCCTGCGTGAAGAAGAAAAAGGGGGGAAAAATATTTTCTCATTACCTCTTCTTCTTGTTCTCAAAATCGGCTGAACTGGAATATGCGGAATTGGGGTAGGCACGCTCGTGGAAACCTCTGGTGCAATTCCTACAAGCCTTCTACTTCGTCTTTGCATGTAGATGAACACCTAGCTTTCGATCTTCCAGTATATGGCCTGCCTAATATCGTTTTGGTGAAACAACCTAGGGGCCAAAGAATATTTTCTGGAGAGGGAGAGGAAAAAACGTCTAGTATTTTTCACAGAGAGGAAGTACTGGAAAAACAACGTTGTTTTTTTTTCCCTCCTGTTTAACCTAAATAAAACCCTAGGCTATACTGGATTGGGCCATTTAACTCTTAGTTTAACCTTTTTGGGCTTAATTAATTATTCTAACTAAAACCAAATAAATGGCCCAATTAATAAATAATTAATTTTTCAGCCCAAATAAACCAGTCCAATTAATTAAGCCTATATTAGTTTAGTCCGAGGATAATCTTTAATTATTCAAACTGGGCCAAAGCCCTGAATAATTAATTAACCCACCAAACTAATTTAATTAATTTTCTCTCTCCATGGACCTTTATTTTATTCTAGCCCAATAATTAAATCAGGCTATTTAAATAAAATAAATTCCATTTAATTTAAAATTAATTTTTTAGCTCGTATTTAATTAGAACTCACGGTCTATACTGGGGACCAAAAGACACACCGCCTTGGCTACTAAAATGACCAAAATACCCTTGTCATAAAAATAGTTGTATTTTGCATTTTAAATATTTCCTAATATCACCATAAGGAAATATTGACCCCAAGGACAATGCTGCGTTAGCAAAGTCTCCAACCTACATGTGAAATGACTAAAATACCCTTCTACACATCGCCGTACATTTAGACAGGAAGAAGTGTACTAAGACCCCTCTAAATGACATCTACCATCCTTAGGCTTCTAGTCCAATGATCCACGACTTCCTGGAGTGTTTCCGCTTTCCAAGGGAGCTACCCTAAAGCAAACATCCGAGTCATGTTTCCCAGGGCCCTAGACATTTTAGACCATTTGGACAACTACAAGGGGCGATATAGCGCAGAAACTATCTTGTATAAGTCTGTCTTAATTAATTAGTCACACATACCCAACATGCAAGTATATTGGTCCTACGATAGAACCTCAACTATAGCAAATCAAAGTATATGCTACCAGCTTCGCCAGACCACCAACTCATACTCAAGTTGTAGAGTACTAGTCCACGTTGTAGTGGTAGTAGTCTAGGTTTCTATCATATAGTATTTTTAGAAACCACTACTACAAGTCCTGTCCTACATATTCGAAATACGCTTATGTCATGAAGTGAGTGGACTACTCACTGGCTAAAGGTAAGCCATTCCCCATTTGAAATTCATAACATAATAACCTAAATATGATGAGATTCCCAGTCTCATCAATAGGTTAAGAATAAAAATTTATGTGTTTAAATAACCCGTGATCCATACCTTACTGTAAAAGACCACCATTCACATGGACCACTTATTTAAACACAATAGGTCTGTTCTAAATGAAAATTGTGCACAAACAAAATGTAAATTCACAAACAATTTCTGAAAATAAATTCTTTTATTAAAATATTTGATTTTACATCAGAAACCTAGTCTAAGAGGGCATACAATCCAACAATCTCCCACTTGCACTCTAAGACTAGGTAAGTCCATAGGTACCCAACCCTATGGCGTCTAAGTGTCTCTTGAAGACTCTCTCAGCTAAAGGCTTGGTGAATGGATCTGCTAGATTGTTTTATGAGTTAATATGTTCCACCACGACTACCCATCTCTGGATGAAATCCCGGATCAGGTGGTACTTCCTCTCAATGTGTTTTCCCTTCTTGTGATTCCGAGGTTCCTTAGATTGCGATACTGCTCCAGTATTGTCGCAATACATCACAATCGGCCTGTCCATAAGTGGTACGACTCCAAGTTCTGAACGGAACTTCCGGAGCCAAACTGCTTCCTTGGACGCCTCCGAAGCTGTCACATACTCAGCTTTCATGGTTGAGTCAGCAATACAAGACTGCTTAATACTCCTCCATGAAATTGCTCCTCCAGACAAGGTGAAGACATATCCACTAGTGAATTTTCTCTCATCTTTATCCGCCTGGAAGTCTGAGTCTGTATATCTTGCAGGAACCAAATCATCAGCCCTGTAAACCAGCATATAATCTCTCATTCCCTTGAGGTACTTGAGAATATGCTTTACAGCTTACCAATGAACCTCCCCTGGGTTTGACTGATATCTGCTAACTAAGCCTACGGTAAAGCAGATATCTCGCCTAGTACACAGCATGGCATACATGAGACTTCCCACAGCCGAAGCGTAGGGAATCTGTCCTTTTCTTCTTGAGACTTAGGACAGTCCTTCAAAGAAAATAACAACCATGTCTGCAAGGGATTAGAGCTCCCTTACATGAGTTCATGCTATACTTGGCCAACATCTTTTCAATGTATGTCGCTTGAGATAACCCTAACATTCTCTGCTTCCTATTTCTAAGAAGCCTAATCCCGAGAATGTAGCTGGCTTCTCCCAAGTCCTTCATACTGAATTGACTAGACAACCAAACCTTTATAGATGACAATGTCCCTACATCATTTCCAATGAGTAGCATGCATCCACATACAGGACAAGAAAAAGCACATTAATGCCTTCAAGTTTCCTGTACACGCATGGTTCATCTTCGTTTTGATGAGACTATAATTCGTTTTGAATAAAATCATAAGACTTTATAGTCTCATCAAAACAAATGTTCCATGCTCTCGATGCCTGCTTAAGTCCATAAATGGACTTCTTAAGCTTGCAAACCATATATTCCTGGCCTTCAGCAATGAAGCCTTCTGGTTGGGACATATAGATATCTTTGCTAAGATGGCCATTTAAGAATGCCGTCTTGACATCCATTTATCATATTTCGTAGTCATAGTGACATGCGATGGTAAGGAGGATGCGGATGGATTTAAGCATGGCTGCCGGGGAAAAGGTTTCTTCATAGTCGATTCCCTCTTTCTGAGTATACCCTTTCGCCACAAGCCTAGCTTTGAAGGTTTCCACCTTCCCATCCACTCCCCTATTTCTCTTGTACACCCACTTGCACCCAATGGGTTTTATCCCTTCAGGTAAAGTTACAAGATCCCAAACCTGATTGAGGTACATAGACTCAATCTCGTCTTTCATTACTTCATGCCACAGATTTGCATCGGTATCAGCAATAGCCTCCTCGTATCTAGTGGGGTCTTGTTCCTGATGGTCGGAGACCAGCTCAAAGGCTTCTCCTGTCTATCTATTCGGAACCCTAGACACTCTCCCACTACAACGAGGCTCCATTTGCACAGGCACTTGAGGCTGTGCCTCTTCTTGTCCCAGAATCGGGTCAGAAGAAGTTAATTCCGTAGATAACTTCTCCTCAAGTTTCAACCTCGTAGAACCTTTAGTGGAAGTACTTTGATCATCTTCCAAGTATCTAGCATTGGTACTGACTAGCATCTTCTGCTCCTTAGGATGATAAAAGTAACCTCATTTTGTCCCTTTTGGATAGCCAACAAAATAGCATAATTCTGATCTTGGTTCCAACTTGTCTCCCTTGACCAGTACATAAGCTGGACATCCCCAAATCCTGAGATGATTCAGACTTACCTTACGCCCAGTCCACATCTCATAGGGAGTCCTAGGTACTGACTTGAAAGGCACCAAGTTCAGAATATATGCCGCTGTCTCCAGGGCATATCCCCAAAAGGACACTGGAAGAGTAGCATGAGACATTATGCTTCGGACCATTTACATCAATGTCCTGTTCCTTCTCTCAGCTACTCAGTTCTGCTGGGGTGTTCCCGGCACAGAGAGTTGGGATACTATCCCATGATATACCATGTAGTCCTTGAATTCAGCCTACAATCATACCTCGTACAATCATCCGTGAAAGTGATGAAGTACTCAAAACCTCCTCTAGCTGGTATAGACAACGGACCACACACATCAGTGTGAACAAGACTCAACACCTCCTTGGCTCTATCCGCCTTTGGTGTAAATGACCTTTTGGTCATCTTTCCCATTTTTGAACTTGTCAAAAGAGTCAGACTTACGTCTCATCAGGTAAATGTAACCATACCTCGTACAATCATCCGTGAAAGTGATGAAGTACTCAAAACCTCCTCTAGCTGGTATAGACAACGGACCACACACATCAGTGTGAACAAGACTCAACACCTCCTTGGCTCTATCCGCCTTTGGTGTAAATGACCTTTTGGTCATCTTTCCCATCTTTGAACTTGTCAAAAGAGTCAGACTTACGTCTCATCAGGTAAATGTAACCATACCTCATACAATCATTCGTGAAAGTGATGAAGTACTCTAAACCTCCTCTAGCTGGTGTAGACAACGGACCACACACATCAGTGTGAACAAGACTCAACACCTCGTTAGCTCTATCCGCCTTTGGTGTAAATGACCTGTTGGTCATCTTTCCCATCAGGCAGGATTCACACTGAGGCCAACTTTCCAATCTCAATGAGCCCAAATGCCCATCATGGATTAGTCTCTGAATCCTAGTTAAGTTAATATGACCCAACCTTAGATGCCAAAGGTATGAATCATTGATATTGGTCTTTCTCTTCTTAGTTAAAGGTTCAAATTGAGCGTTATTTGATTGGTTGTTAATAGGGTTTAAAAAGAACAGATTTCCATACATGTGCCCAGTACATAAAATTTCTCCATCTCTACTGATAGAAATACCAGAATGGAAAGATACAGAATATCCTTGATTAATAAGTTTTGCAACTAAAATCAAATTCTGACGAAAACCAGGTACATATAAAATATCTTTTAAAATCACTATCTTATTACAATAAAAAATAAGATCTAGCTCTCCCACTGTAAGGGCCCAGACTTGTGCTGCATTACCCACTCGAAGCCCATGTTCGCCCTTCTTGAGTCTTCTTATCTTTCTAAACCCTGCAAGGAGTTACAGATATGATCAGTGGCTCTTGAATCAACAATCCAAGTGGAAGTTGATCCTACCATTGATATGGACTTTAGATAGAAAACATTACCTGTGGGGTTTTTCTTGGTTTGAAGATTTGGACACTCCTTATTCCAGTGTCCCTTCTTCCCACATTTGAAGCACTTACCCTTTGGTTTGTCCTTGGGCTGGTTCTTGGGCTGGGCTGCTGCATTCCCTTTCTTCCTCTTGAACTTTTTGGGTTTAGGCCCAGTTCTTGAGGAAGAAGCCTTAGCATTCATGGCCTTTGACTGCGGCTTCATGACCTTCTCCGCCATCTGGAGCTCCTTCATCAATTCAGTTAAACTCATGTTCAACTTGTTCATGTTATAGTTTAACTTGAACTGAGTGAAGGAGCCTGGTAGAGATTCGAAAACCATGTCCACTTGTTCATGTTATAGTTCAATCTCGTCTTTCAATAACAGCCCCTAAGATTTCTGCCTCTTCGAAAGCAATAATCATCTTGAGCATATGCTCTCGGACTGATGCTCCCTCAGCCATCTTAGTGTTAACAATAGTTCGAAGAGCCTCTTGCCTTGCGGGCCAGCTCTTGTTCGCGAATATAGTAGCCAATGATTGACTGATGTCATATGTAGAAGCCATGTGCTCGTGTTTTGACTGGAGCACATTAGACATGGGGGCTAACATATAGCAACGTGTCATTTCGTCAGCCTTCTTCCACGCCTTCTCAGCTTCTCGCTCTTCGGCGGTGGAACCTTCCCCGATAATAGGGCAGGTCTCGTAAATGACATACTTATACTCCTCAGCTGTGAGTATTATGTCCAAGTTCCTTTTCCAGTCTACATAGTTTGGACCCGTTAACTTATTCTCCCTGAGAATAACGGCCAATGGACTAAAAGAACCTCCCACCATTTCTGAAAATCGAAAAATAAAAGAAAGAATTAAGTTTGTGAAAACAAAATAAAATTTGTGCACTGAAAATAATTTGGCTCTTAGGAAAACTGACATAGCTTCTTGGGAAGATTAACAGTTTCCTAAGCTAAGTGTATTAACCACCACAAATTAATTTCCCTTCTAGGTAATGATTTAGAGGATAACTCCATCGTGGGATGGTCGTTTCCTCTCATTTCCTATGAACATACCTCGCACTATAACCTCCAACGTGGGCTAGCCGATCATAGTACGCTCCTCGGGTTATTAATTACATCCTTCCATTAGATCTAGATCCTTGTGGTATCCTCATCCTATACGGGTTCACTCCCAGGGTGACGCGAGGGGACTCACGATCTCTAATGAGGATCATGATGGAAGCCGTGGGGCCGTTGGAACCCCTCTCCCACTTAGTCTTTTAAAATAAAGGGTTCTCTGGAAAAATATCCTTTTGAAATTTTCATTAAGTTTTTCTTAACTGAAAATTAAAATATCAAAGTCCATTAAAATCTCTATGTCAAGGCTTATATCCTTTGAGAGATTTCTCCATGGACTAATTTTATTTAAGTTAAAACTTAATGATTTCAAAATTTTTCCAATTAAAACTTTCTAGAAACTTTGGTCTCAAGTTTATTTAACAAAATCATTTTTCTAGTCCAAAACAAAACAAAATGGCTCTCCATTTTAATTTACAAAAATATCTAAATCCAATATATTTTCTATGTCAAGGATTAAATCCTTGAAGAAAGTATTCAAGGATTAATTTTTGTACAAATTAAAATAACCATTTAATTTTTGAAGAAAAATATTTTTCTTGTCAAAAATGTTCCCAAAGACTTTGGTTTTTGAGAAAAGGCACACATAGGTACATAAAAAAATAGCATGCTTGAAAACAGTAAACATTTTCAAGTTTTTCTATTTTTTAAACCTAAGTGCCCAAATAATAGAATTAAACACATTAATTAATTAATTAATAATCTTGTTTAATCCTAAAATTCCTTACTAATATTTTTCATGCAAATATATTTTAAGAATATAAATATTAACTTCGCCTGGTATGGGACCCAAAACGAAAAAGAGAAAAAAAAATTGCAAAAAATAGCTACCGGTCCACGTACACCCGATGCACCGGATCCGGGCCCATTTGGCCTGCGGTCCACCGGGCAACTGGTGCACCAGCCGCACCAGAACTTCAGCATCCAACCCGCGCAGCAGCCGCCCACCCGTTAGCCCGCCCGCTAACCAGCGCCCACAACCTGGTGCCTCTCTTTCTGCATGGCTCGCGAGTCGACCCTACAACCCGCGCGCGGCCTGGGCAATTGAATTGCATTTCAATTGCAATTCTGCAATTGAAACGGCTTGGAATTAAAAGAAATCGGCTCGGCTTAGGCGGCTCAAGGGCAGTGGCTCGTGACATATAACAGTGGCGGCTCGGCTTGGAGGCTCGGCTCGGCTCGGCGGCTTAGGAACAGTGCTTCTTCTTCCCCGCGACGAGTTTCTCTGTTCTGTCTGCGGATTTTCCATTTTTTTCACTTCCTTTTGCTTCCTTGGACATTTTTCATATCAAAATCTCATCCAAAACAAAACCACAACCGCCTATACCCATTTAAATTGGGTTTACACGATCAAACTTCAAAGCCAAAAATTTTTTACAGTGATGCATATGCTTCAACGATGAAGCTCACAGAGATCCTATCCCATATCAAAACAGCGAAAGATCACAGGTATAATCACACATAACTGTTCGATTTAATTAACTAGCATACAGGCTTCCTATATGTGCAAATATCTTCATGCTCTGATACCAATTGAAGATAAAATTGCAAGCAAAACATAGCCAAAAAGACAGCCAAGGAACAACAAAAAACGTAACACTCCTGCGTGAAGAAGAAAAAGGGGAAAAAAAATATTTTCTCATTACCTCTTCTTCTTGTTCTCAAAATTGGCTGAACTGGAATATGCGGAACTGGGGTAGGCACGCTCGTGGAAACCTCTGGTGCAATTCCTGCAAGCCTTCTACTTCGTCTTTGCATGTAGATAAACGCCTAGCTTTCGATCTTCCAGTATATGGCCTGCCTAATATCGTTTTGGTGAAACAACCTAGGGGCCAAAGAATATTTTCTGGAGAGGGAGAGGAAAAAACATCTGGTATTTTTCACAGAGAGCAAGCATTGGAAAAATAACGTTGTTTTTTTCCCTCCTGTTTAACCTAAATAAAACCCTAGGTTATACTGGATTGGGCCATTGGACTCTTAGTTTAACCTTTTTGGGCTTAATTAATTATTCTAACTAAAACCAAATAAATGGCCCAATTAATAAATAATTAATTTTTCAGCCCAAATAAACCAGTCCAATTAATTAAGCCTATATTAGTTTAGTCCGAGGTTAATCTTTAATTATTCAAACTGGGCCAAAGCCCTGAATAATTAATTAACCCACCAAACTAATTTAATTAATTCTCTCTCTCCATGGACCTTTATTTTATTCTAGCCCAATAATTAAATCAGGCTACTTAAATAAAATAAATACCATTTAATTTAAAATCAATTCTTTAGCCCGAATTTAATTAGGACTCACTGTCTATACTAGGGACCAAAAGACACACCGCCTTGGCTACTAAAATGACCAAAATACCCTTGTCATAAAAATAGTTGTATTTTGCATTTTAAATATTTCCTAATATCACCATAAGGAAATATTGACCCCAAGGATAATGCTGCGTTAGCAAAGTCTCCGACCTACAGGTGAAATGACTAAAATACCCCTCTACACATCGCCGTACATTTAGAGAGGAAGAAGTGTACTAACACCCCTCTAAATGACATCTATCATCCTTAGGCTTCTAGTCCAATGATCCACGACTTCCTGGAGTGTTTCCGCTTTCCAAGGGAGCTACCCTAAAGCAAACATCCGAGTCATATTTCCCAGGGCCCTGGACATTTTAGACCATTCGGACAACTACAATGAACGATATAGTGTAGAAACTATCTTGTATAAGTCTGTCTTAACTAACTAGTCACACATACCCAACATGCAAGTATATTGGCCCTACGATAGAACCTCAACTATAGCAAATCAAAGTATATGCTACCAGCTTTGCCAAACCACCAACTCATACTCAAGTCGTAGAGTACTAGTCCACGCTGTAGCGGTAGTAGTCTAGGTTTCTATCATATAGTACTTTTAGAAACCACTACTACAGGTCCTGTTTTACGTATTCGAAATACGCTTATGTCATAAAGTGAGTGGACTACTCACTGGCTAAAGGTAAGCCATTCTCCATTTGAAATTCATAACATAATAACCTAAACATGATGAGATTCCCAATCTCATCAATAGGTTACGAACAAAAGTTTATGTGTTTAAATAACCCGTGATCCATACCTTACTGTGAAAGACCACCATTCACATGGACCACTTAATTAAACACAATAGGTCTGTTCCAAACGAAAATTGTGCATAAACAAAAAGTAAATTTATAAACAATTTCTGAAAATAAATTCTTTTATTAAAATATTTGATTTTACATCAGAAACCTAGTCTAAGTGGGCATACAATCCAACAAATGAAGCTGGTCTTTTGATCTTTTTAATGTGTTTGGATATTATTGCATGCTATAGCTTGCACAAAGAAGAGGATCGAGTTGCTCAATCTAATTGTTTGACAATTAATTTTTATAATCATGCATTTAAATGCCTAAAGCATCCACCGTACTCCTTCATGCTAGCTAGATATGATGAGAGAGTGGGATTGCTATTATTTTCATGTTTTTGTTTTGTGTTGTTACATCAGAGCATGGCATCATGATTGATAGCATCTTGTATTGAAGATGATCACGTCATGGAAAGGTAAAAGAAAAAAAAAAGTCGATTAGAATCATGTGCTTTGTTAAAATTGGTTGATAGGTTAATCCAAGGAACATGAATGCAACAATCTCCTTTTTGTTCTTTCGTTTCTTGCATTGTAACAAGTAGTGTAAAATAAGTTAGAAGCAAACATGTATTGTAGTATCTCTGAATTGCGTAGGATTAACTACCCTACCAGTTAATAGTGGCAAGGTTTTGTCTTAACTAATAGCTTTGCACTTAGCGAAAAAGGCGTTCATGTCTTAAGAGGTTGGAATATAGCTGGCAAATTGTACCAAATGGTGTAAAGAAACCAACTCTATTAATTTATATTAGCATTTCATATTACAACTAGGAGCAAACCCCTACATTGCTTCTTTAATATAACAACAGCAAAATATAGCACACCCTACAACTATCTTTCCAGCACTATACATTTTTTTTACTTCCAAAACACCTTTATGTTAAAGCATAAAATCAATTGCCTATTCCAGCAATAATGATCTATTCTCTCCTACCTATTTTTTCATGAACCATAATACAATTAATATAATCAATGCAATCCAAAAAGCCTTCAATTTTCTCTTGTGAGATGCTCTTTCTTCTTCCAATTTCTGAATCTTTCTCAACAAACCTGGGATCAGAGACTTTACTCTTAGAAAAATTTGTGGGTCAACCAAAACAAATAAAAACACATTTTCCAACTAATTAAATGCTTCTTACGTTATAGGGAGAAAGGTACCATAAACTGACATTGTTAAATCAAACTTACTTGCCTATTTTCACAAGTAACAAATTACCTTGTTGTGTTCAAATCTATTCATGATTTTTGGATCGCAATTGAAATTCCACAATAGCAGTGTGATTAGGTGTTACCATAAATCTTACTTCTATTATGAAACCTTGAATTCGATGGATAGGGTTCGTAGTCTTCATCAATTGCATCCCTTATTGTTCTCCAATATACTGCTCTAAATATGCTATTTTTCTTCTTGGATTTAGTTCTCAATTGATGCCATTGGAGGAGAAAGGCACTAAGAATTAGATTTGGCACCACATGTGTGTCGTATGTGATTTGAGTTATGCGAAAAAACATTCTTTCCAAAAATTCCCTTCTATGTTTGCAACAGAGCTGCCAAAAATAGACGTTCACTAACGTTGACTGTCACAAGCATGATGGAAGGACCAAATATTTCACTTGAAAAAAGAAGAGGGACTGTCACAAGCATGTTGGAAGGACCAAACTTGCTAATTGAAAAAAGTTAAAGGACCAAATTCGCCAATTTGCCTATTTTTAAAGAATATAAAGAAAAAAAAGCAATATGTCTAAAGTTTAAGTAAATCAATTATTAGAGTTGGTATTTTTTTTTATTTATAAATTTATCTTGTAGAGTACTTTGATACACTTTTCATATTTATAAATATTAAACTAAGTAACATAATATTTGAGGGATTTGATTAAGACAATTACATATTTTTTAGGACAAATTTGAAAATTACTCTTAGAGTAATTTTATATTTTCTATTTTGTCTAACTTTGTTTGGTTTTTTCATCTTTGATCGTTAATTTTTAGATGGAAGGACTGTTTTGATACAATTTTCACATAAGAATTAAATTGAATAAAATAATATTTGAGAGACTTGATTAAAACAATTGCATACTTTGGAGGACGAATTTAAAAATTATCCCCTAAATAATTCGCTTAAGAGTACAGTTTCCAAATTATCCTATTAAAAGAATACATCTAAATAAAATTAGATAATATTCTTCTCATACTTTTGATATTTATTGCATTTCAATTGGCATTACTATTGAACATCCAGTAATTCATGTTCATATCCAAAATGATTTAGTTGAATCATTTATTAAAAGGTTACAATTGAAATGATGTATCATTTTGGATATATTGTCCCTAACCTATCCTAGCTCGCACTCACTTGTCCTCTAATTTTTTTTTATATTTATATCTATTTATCTTATATTAATATATACACATATACCCATATTTTTTAAATTATATATAAATATATTTATGTTTATAAAATAATGAATTATTGATATATTTTTAAAATATATTCTCATAATTAAAATATCATAAATGGTAAATCATGCTTGGAGATTTGTAAAAGATATATGATAACATCTATTTTGAGGTACAAGTAATTTTTTAGGATTAATTTACTATGTTAAGAATTGTTATGAAATGATTTTATATTGTATTTTTAAAATAAAATGTAAAACCCCACCTAAAGCCAACCCTAGAGTAAGGGGGTCGGGATGCATATCATATTATTTTGCATGAATATATATATATATATATATATATATATATATGTTTTTGAATGATTTTATGTGCTTTAGAGTTGTGGATTATAGGTTAAAATGCTTAGTTATGCTTATCGAGTAGGAGGGGTAAAATGGTAATTTTGCTTGAGGTCAAATTAGGAAGATAGCTTGGGGATTTCATAAGAAGAATATGTGGTTGAGAAAATAGGAACAAGAGTTGTTGTGGTTAAATGGTTAGAGCTTGGTAAATTAATTTCTAAAGTCATGAGTTCGAATCCCACCATTTAAGCTTTTGTCATGATTATCTTAACTAAGTTTGAATTTTATAGGAATGTTGTCTTAGGGGAGACATGAAGAGAATGTCCTAATCTTATCCTCATGTCCTAAAAAGAATTCTAGAGGAATTCTTGTCCTTTTTATTACCTCTAGCTTGCCCTAGCATTTTTATAATTTAAATTCATTAAATCTCTTTTTTTTTAACTCCAAAATTCTGTGATATTTCTTCACCTTAAATTTTGAAAATTAGCTGTGGAGGAGGGGGGAGTTAGCTGAAAATAGGAGGGGAAATAGGAAGGGATTCCAAGAGAAATCAAACACCATGGAAGAACCTTCAAAATTCACCTTCATGTTGTTCATGTGTTAGTGAAGGGAAATCTGGAAAATTTTCCAGAATTTTTACAGACCACCTCTTCGAAAATTCAGCCAGCAGACCTCTTCATTTGCTGTCAAGAAAATGGTCATTTCATGTGGCTTGAAGGCTGGAAAATCTGTGCAATTTTGGGACTGCACAAACTGTGCAAAACCAGAAAAAAATTCTGGACATTTTCGCAGCTTTCAACCAAGGAAATGAAACTGTTTTATTCCATCTTCAAGCCAGCAAAAATCCTCTGTATTTCTCCAGGAAGAAGGCTGGAAAACCACCTTAGAAAGACCTTCAAACCCTCTCAAGAAACAGCTGCAAATCGGGTTGGAGAAGTGCAGCGAATTCTGCACAAAAACTCTTCATCAACCTTCGAAACTCTTGAACCTTGAAACCAGAATTTTTCCAGTTTTGCTTCCTTCAAGCCTAGGCCGAAAATCACTCTTCAACTTCTGTAAAATTGACCCTTGTTCAGCCACGGACTGAACATCATGACCTTCACACTTACCTTGAGCATATGGACTCCATAACCACACCTCAAAACATTCCTAAGATCACTCCATTCAAACTCTTTTTGAACTTCAAATAATTTCATATTTTTGCTCCATGAAAACACCCTTGTATCAAGCTAATAAACCAGAATTTTCTCTGCCATCTTAGACTACATTTCGGCTAGCCTTCTAACCTAAACAAGCTTCACTCATTTCAGCAAAGGTAGCTAGTTCAACCGGCACCATTGAAGAGCATAGAAACCTTCCTTGATCAAACACCATAGCTAATCACCTACCTTAAACAACTCCACAACTTCCTCCATTTAAATTTCAAAAAAAAAAAAATCTAATCATTCTCTCTCCCACAAGCTGAAAACCGAAACTCCTATCCACCCCAAACCATTCAGCCAACAGCTCTCTAGAAAATTGTGAGCCTTTTCTCTTATTCTCTCCATTTTTCACCAAGAATACCAAGAACACACACTAAACTTCTTCAAGCCTAAACCTACTCTAAACACTTCTAATCACTCTCAAATACTCCGAATCACTTCTATTTAATCCCTAAACTTCATTTCTGGGATTTATAACACAAAACCTAGCAAATAAGAATTTTCAAACGGATCGAAATTAGCCTTTTCTTTTGAAGGTCTCAAGAACATCAACAAGGTAAATCAAGAACAACCTTCTTGTTCATCTTTTTTTTTTTCCATTCAATTCTTAATATACCCTTCTAATGCGCTCTCTCTCTCTCTCTCTCTCTACCGAAATGGTTGATCAACCATCAACCATGGCTATTTTTCCAGTGGATCACACAAGGCTCTCTATCGCACATGGACCTTCTTTTGTCTTCATCAAAGCAATCGACAATCAAGTATCTATTCTTAAATCCTTTCCTTTTAAATTCTGAAATCATGTCTCCTAGGTGTTGATAGGGAGATAGAGTATGAATGGAGGTTCAGTATATGCATGTGGATTAAGGGGATGGAGTTAAGACATGATGATTATTGTATATGGCTAAGTTGTATGTATTTTCTTTTTGAATCATTATATGTTCTTCGTGCTTAATGAATTTTATGGATGTTTGAAGCATGTTAGGGATCATGACACCAAAGGTGATTAGGCTCTCATGTTTCTATTTTCCATTGAAGCCATTAATGATGATTATGCCTAGAAGGAAGTTCGCCTTGTGATAGTATGTGTGAAGTCAAGCACGTGTTCATGAATGGATTGGTTTATTATTTTATGTTGGAGAATGTGTTTATGAATCTTTTCTAGCAATAGGAAAATCATGGTAGAAGAGTATTTCCTTGTTAAGTCTAGGTTATTTTTATTAACAAAATTTTATTACTTTAAATGGAATTACTACTATATTTTTCTCTATAAAATTCAAAACTCTAGGAAGATTTCGAGTGGTTTATTAATTAAAATATTAATATTTTCTTTATCAAATAAATGAGATCTTTTGTTAATAATATATATATATATATATATATAGTAATAAATCATTTATGATAAATAAAATATTAGAATTAATTGATGACCTTGTAGACCTTAGTTCAAACTTTTACCTATATTCCTAAATATTATTTATATTAAAATCTATTTGTTATTTATTAATTTAAAATTTAAAATAATAAATTTATTATTAATTTTATTTATTACTAATTAATTATTATAATAAATAAATAAATAAATAAAAATATATTTGTGATTTATTATTTACTGATAATAAAGCTATTTTTAAATTACCATTTATTAATATTATTTAGGACTTAATATTGTTCAATATTCAAACCTTAGTTTATTTGTTAATAATAACACTCAAGAATTATTAATTGAGTCTATAATTTATTAGCAACTAATTTAGAACCCTAGCTATTTTAACTTATCAAACTAAAACATATTTTATAAAATTCTTTATCATCTAGCATTAAAACTTAGGACATGGTGGTCATAGTTAGTCGTGGTTGTAACTAGTTGAGCTAGGATTATTTTGTGTAAGTGAATTTAGGTTGAATGTAACCTTAAGTTTTGTGTTTACCCCAGGCGGGGTTAGGACAGCCTTAGAAGACGTTTGAGTTGAGCAAGCAAAAGATCAGGTAAGCTCCTGCATGGAATTTTGTGAAGACTGAAAAAATTACTGTAGCAAGCCAAATGCGATGTATATGGACATTTATTTTGTAAAGGCAATTAAGGACTGTTTTCCTTTTTATTCCAGACAAACAAATCATTTGAAAATTAAACAAGCAGTTTTACACAAAATGCTAAACCCTTTCTAAAACCCAACTTTGACCTTTTAGAAACCCTTAATTGCTATTTCCAAATAAAGCGGATTATGATCAATTTTCTCCCAAGTGGGACAGTTAACGTTGAGTACTCAATAAGGGTAGACCACCAGGACTAGCCTTTGAAGGGTTAGGGTAAGTCTCTTAGTAGGTGGCCACCTCTGAGGGGTGAGTCCTACCTGGATAAGATGCCAGTCCGGTGGGTCATGCCGGTCCGAGCTAGCAAGTTTCAGTTCTATGGACTGTGTGTTCCGGAGTGGACAACCGGTAAGTTTGGGTGTAGAGATGGAAGAGTATTTCACCCGATAGGCCGTACACCTACCTTTTGTCAGCTTACACAAAGTGTGGCATTCTGACCGTTATTTAGTCATGGGGCCCAACGTGTGGTAACCCATGGCTGCCCATTTGAGTGGTTGTATTTATTGTGCACATGTATGGTTTGAAAAGTGAAATGCCACTCTTTATTTTCAACACTTATTTATTGCTTGCCAGCACCTTTTTCTTATGAAACTTTTACAACTTGCATACGTGAATTATTTTACCTGAAACACTCAAAGCACACACGGGCTTACTGAGATTCTTATCTCACTACCTTTTATGCCATGTTTTCAGGAGGATCCTACTGTGGAGGTCATTAGCTAGATTGTTGCCTATGCTTTGAAGACTCATGTTATTTTCTTTATGTAATGTTTTGAGAGATTGTTGCAAACAATTTATTTTGGATTTGTTCCAGTATTCATCTTTTGGGTTGTAATATGTTTAATTTTAAAATCTTTATTTTATTTTATTCTATGTAACGTAGTTGTAAAGATCCCTTGTCCTCTAGACGGGGCGACATCCCCGGCCTTGATGGGCCTAGGTAGTGGGGTGTTACATAAAATGTAAGAAATATTTGATTGTATAAAACCAAATTATTTTCATATTTAATTTTTTTATTTTTGGATTTCATTGCGAGTTTTTTAGATTTTAAATTTTAAATTTGATTATTTTTTCTAATAGTGAAATTTTCTACTTATTTTAGTTTTATATCCTATTGGGGATTATTTCTTCTCTTAGCCTATTGCGTCCCACTTCTTCATTTGAGGATGAGTCAAAGGCAGAGATGATTTTACCCTCTGCGAGTTCAGATAAAGGATTCCTGCTTCTTCCCGTTACAATATGCTTCAGCGATGGCCCAAAATATCAAAAGGTAGGATGGAGAAATCTTGATCTCCTATCATTCCGACCCAATTGCCATCCTTACTTTCATATAGATCATTCCATACTCCTAGTTTCTTAATTCTATCTCTACATAAAAAGGTAAATCTTAAATTTTATTAATTTTCATTCTTATTCTCATTCCCATTACATTAATATACTAAATAAAGATAAATGATTTATTTGAGCTCATTATCTGAATGAGTTCTGTTATTCTAATTACCATTCTTATTTCCTAATGTGAATCAAATACTTTATTTTTCTAATAAAAAATTTCTAACCAATGCTTGGAGCTAGAAATTTCTGACAATCTAAAAAGATCTACCACTCTAAAATATTTCTGAGTAACTCCTGACCAAGAAAATTAGTTCTTTTGGCTAATTTATATTGTGGGTAGAAATTACACCCTTGATTTGCCTATATAGAAGAATTTCATCTCATATGCATTAACGAGCTCAACACAACTCTATCAAGCACATGTTCTAGGTTTGACATATACTTCTTAAGCTGAGAGACGTGGAATACATTATGTATCCGAATCAGGCCTTTTGATAAGACTAACTTGTATGCTACCAGCCCAATTTCCTCAATCACCCAGAAGGGTCCTAAATACCTTGGGCTCAACTTCTCCCTTTTGGGGTGTTTCAATATTCCACTACTTGGAGTCAACTTCAAGAACGTGTGATCCCCCACTTAAAACTTAAGAACTTTCCTCCGATTTTATGTCACTTCAATCTTTCTCTAGTCATCTTTACTTTATTTGTCATTTCTTGAATACAAATTCCTCTAGTTCTGTTAATCTATCCATCCTCTGACCAATTCCAATATACTGGTACTTAGTACTTTTGTCCGTACAGAACTTCGTAGTGTACCATCCTGATCGAAGATTGATAGCTATTATTGTATGCTAACTTAGCATACAATATAAAGTCAATCCAAGCATCCCCGAAATCTAAGACATATGCCCTCAATATATCTCCAGGATCTATATAAATCTTTCAAACTGTCCATCTGTCTACAAGTGTGTTGTTTTGCTGAATTTCAATCTAGTACCTATTAATTCTTGGAACTTGGCCCAAAATATGAAGATGAATCTCAGTCCCTATAAGATATAATGCTAGTCAGTACTCCGTGCAATCGTAGTACCTGTTGAGTGTAAATCTGAGTCAACTTCTCCATTGAGTATCTCGCATTTACTGGAATGAAGTGTGCTGACTCTGTCAATCTATCTATGACTATCTAAATAGCATCTCACTTCATCTTCATCATAGGGAATCCGGTGACAAAATCTATGGTCATGTCTTGCCATTTCCACTTAAGAATCGACAGAGGTTGTAGCAGTTCGATGGACTTCTTATATTCCGCTTTGACTTTCTAACATGGACACATACTGCACTATATCTTTTTTCATACCTAGACACCAATATGCTTTTTTCAGATCCTGATACATCTTCACTTTCTCGGGATGAATGACGTATTTTCTCTTATGGACTTCTCCTAAGATCTTCCTTCTTAGATCCTTGTCCTTCGGTACACACAATTGCCCTTGGAAGCAAAGTACTCCCATCTTATCCTTTTGAAAATCTTCTCCTCTCCTTACAATTTTTTTTGCTTTAAAAGACTAAAATTTTGTATTACTCCACTGCTTCTCAACAATTTCCTGTCTCAGATCCAGTTCATGCCTCAGGTTACTTGCGCAAATCTTCCCTTCTCGAATTTCTGTTCCCATCGGTACTTTTTCCTACACAGTATTCACCTCTTGCAGTCTCAGTTTGGCAAGTTTTGATTTTCTACTTAATGCATTAGCTATCACATTAGCTTTTTCTAAGTGATAGTTTATCAAACACCAATATTCTTCCAGAAATTCCATCGATCTCCGCTATCTGAGATTCAGGTCCTTTTGGGTAAAGATATATTTAAGACTTTTATAGTTCGTGAATATCTCATACTCTGCCCTATACCGGTAATTGTGCCATTTCTTAAGCGCAAACACGATTGTTGCCAACTCCAAGTTATGGGTGGGATAGTTTTCTTCATGAGGCTTCAACTTGCGGGCAACATAAGCTATAACTTTATTATCTTACATCAAAACTACTCCCACCCCTCTTTGGAGGCATCTGTGTATAAGGCATAGGGTTTGCTTTCCTCTAGCAAGTTCAGTACCAATGCAGTCATCAATCTTTTCTTAAGCTCTTGGAAATATTTCTTGCACTTCTCATTTCTACAAATGAAATATCTTTCATCAACAAATGGGTCATTGGCCAAGCCAGGGTAGAGAATTGCTTAATGAACCTTTTGTAATATTCGGTCAATCCCAAAAAACTTCTAATCTCGATGATGTTCTCCAGTTGCTTCTAATTCAAGATGACTTCTACCTTGGCAAGATTCACTTTAATGCCATCTTTCGTTATCACATGTCCAAGAAAATCTATGGCATCCAACCAAAACTCGCATTTACTGAATTTTGCAGATAACTTATACTGCCTCAATTTCTCAAGTACTAGTCTCAGGTGTTCAGCATGCTCCTCCAAACTCTTAAAGTAGATCATGATATTGTTGATGAACACCACTACAAACTTGTCTAGGTATGGCTAGAAGATCCTGTGCATAAGATCCATAAACACTGCTGGGGCATTAATCACTCCAAAGGGCATTACCACAAACTCAAAGTGGTTGTATCTTGTGTTAAAGGTCATTTTGGGAATATCATATTCCTTGATCTGTACTTGATAGTATCCTTACCTAAGGTCTAGTTTAGAGTAGCAACTAGATCCCTGATCGAATAACTCATTTATCATTGGCAAGGGGAACTTGTTCTAGATCGCTAATTTGTTCAATCCCTAGTAGTCAATACATAATCTCAAAGTCTCATCCTTCTTCACAAATAGCACTGGGGCTTCCCACAGAGACATGCTTGGCCAAATATACTCTTACTATAATAATTCCTCCAACTATTCCTTTTACTCTTTCAACTCTGCTGGGGCCATCCAATAACGAGTCTTCAATACTGGCTCGGCTTCAGGCACGAGCTCGATTGTGAACTCCACTTCCTAGGGTAGAGATAGAGTGTCTAGTTTAGCTGGGAATACATCTTGGAACTCTCTAACTATTGAGGTATCCTCTAGGGTATGCTAATCTTTGAGTTTGTTTATGACATAGGCCAAATAGCCTTGGCATCCCTGTCCCAACAATTTTTGCACTTTGGTCCCTACTATCAGAAACTTCAATTCCTTAACACGTTTCCCTTAAATTGCAGTATGTCCTATCTTGATCGGTTGAATTGAACTATCCTACTCTTACAATCCACCCTAGCACCATGTTTAGACAACCAGTCCATCCCAAAAATTAAGTCATAATCCTGGAAGGTTACAATAATAAGGTCAGCTTTCAAATTCACTACAAGAAAATTAGTCTTTAGCGACAAAATAGTTTCCACGCTAAAAGTCCAATTTTCCTCGCTAAAGGCCTTTAGCTACAAAATTTTTTTCCTCGCCATTTCATCGCGGAAGCTGCGTAGCTAAAGGGCCTTAGCGACAAAAGTTTTAGTTTTATCGCTAAAGGCTACCCTTTAGCGAGGAAAATGGTTTCCTAGCTAAAGACCTCAATTTTAGTTAAGAAATATTTTGTCGCTAAAAGTAAGCAATTTTTGCTACCAAATGCTTTCATTTTGTTGCTTGTAATGCTTTTTCACGACAAAAAATTTTGTCACTAAAATTTCGTTGCTAAAATATAATATTATTTCAGAAATTAAAATATGATGGAAAAAATTTATTACCTTTCGTGACAAAAAGTTTCCTTGCCAATACAAAAAAAAAAAAAATCGTCGCTAAAAAGGGTCAATATCAACAAAATTAAATTTTTTTTAAAAATTTGTGACAAAAACATTTCCTTGCCAAAAGTATTTAATTTTTTTTAAAATTAAATTTTTGAGAAATTCCTTGTCCGCGTAAATCAACCGCATCTAATCATAGACATGGTCCACATGAACCAGCTACATTTTATCACAACCTCCAAATTGCATATTGTTTGCCAGTAGCGAGTTTCGAATGCACAACCTTCGACTTCCTTACTTTGTCACTTAGCCGCTGGGCCAAGCTTCCATATTGGCTATATCCTTTTTTTTTCATTTAAACTATATCCATTTTTTAATTTTTTAAAACATTAATATTATAACAAAATATAATAATTATATTAAATTTACTATAAAACTACATTGTTCAATTTAGTAAATTTATATTGTATCATTATATAGCTTTAAAAGCATATATGCTGTTACTTATATCATTATATTTATTAAATGATTCTATACAAATAGATCAATTAGGAAAAAAACTTAAACATATATATATATATATATATATATATATATATATTTCCAATACATATATGTATATAAACAACACACACACACACACACCTATATACATATATATGCAGGGGGTGTGTATACATACACAAACACACCAAATACATATATATATATATATATATATATATATACATATATGTAGGGGGTGTGTATACACACACAAACACACCACACACACACACACACACGCACGCACGCACGCACGCACGCACGCACGCACGCATACATACATACATACATACATACATACATACATACATACATACATACATACATACATACATACATACATACATACATACATACATACATACATAAACCCTTGTAATTCAGCAACATCTCTTGTAAGTTTTAATCCAGTGTAATAAAATCAGAAGATTTGGCATTGAAATATCCTGGGTCACAATTGGCATCAGAGCCAAGTGCTCAAATTGCTTCATCATAAATCCTTTATGATTTGAAAAATCATGACCGAGTAAGTTCGTTTACTTTCTTTCTCTAAATCTTGCATGATGTAGATTAATCTGTCTTCTTTTGTTCTTAATTGTTATGCCCTTTCGTATGTTTCTTCTAGTACTCTTAAACTATGTTGGTTGGTAGTCACTTGTGTGAGTAGCTAGTATGTTGGTCAGCCCAGAACTGTTGGATTAGGCTATTAGTAGCCAGGAGTGGCATCAAGTTGGCCTTGACCCGGGGGTAGTCCCATAGCTCTCAACCAAAAGCATAGTATTTTAGGTGTGTCCTAAGAAGAAACAAAGTAACAGAGGTTAAGACATAACTCTAAGGAACAATAAAATTCATATTACCTACACCAGCACAGATAAGGAGAGAGAAAGTATCCTTCCCTTACTGAACATATACCCATGGCTTCTAATCTTTTAGATATAGATATTGTATCAATTAATAATTTAGAAATAAGTACTCAATTAGATAAAGTTGAATCCAGATTGATGAATTGGAATTTACCAATAGAAAATTTTGACAAGATTTATGAAAAATGAATGTTTGATTTAGTTCAAAACTACACCATCAAAACCACTAAGAAAACAGTTTCTATAAGTCAGCCATATGGTACAATTCAACTTGTAAATCCCAAAACCTTAGAACACCATCGCAAAAACAAATAAATCTCCACATAGGTCTAGTCCAAGTAGCCATTAAACCCTTATACCTTTTAGGGATTAATGCCCCGATTTACCTCTTACTTAGGAATAGTAGGCAACTCGATTTTCAAAATTATTTGTTAGCAGTTCTTGAATCAAACACAGCTAATGGTCCAGTTTATTTTAACCATTATTCTAATTTTACTGTGGATCTCACAGACCCACATATTCTGAAGACTTTAACTTTGAACATTCAGACAAAGAATCTAGATTTTGAATTAGGTTCTAAATCTCTTGGTTTGATTTATCATGTTTACTACAAAGTAATGAAAATCAAAATAAATCCTAAAGCCAAACAGCATATTGGTAATACTAAAGAAACCTGTTTACTTGAAACCAACTTTGACAAATCAAATACCTTTGTCCCACGAATGATCAAATGGGATAATGTTCTTCAAAATCCTACGTGGAATTTTAAAAATATCATTAATCCTAAAAAACATTATGAATCTAAAACTATACATAGAATCCTCTAAACTTCTTCGAGTCATATTGAATTAGAATTTAGAAGAAAATTCTTTTCAGTTTCTTCTTCATCTTCCTTCCCATTGCCCAGAACTCAAAGTAGTCGACGCTTTAGTAATGTTGACTTTACTGGTGAAATTCCTAAAGTTAATTATGAAGAAAATGTCAGCGTTAAATCAGGAAATCCTACTCAATCAGAAATGAAGATGCCCTCTTCTTTAATGGTATTAACCACTGAAAATGACTTTGTCTTGAACAAAGATTATCTTAGAAAACTTTGGAATAGATCTTGCAATAAGCTTAAATGTGAATGGTATTTTGCTACCGTCTCTGAATTTGAATGAGCTAGACTCTTACAAAAATATTATTCTGATCAAATCAAAATGAAACAACATTTAGATTTCTTTGATTGGTATGAACTAATCACTTATCAAAATCATGATATATTAAATGTTATTGCTAAAAAATGGTATACAACCAAAAATGAAGTCAAAGAATCAGAATTTCCTCCTGCAGAAGAAATTAAGATTCCGATAGAAAATCAAGTAGTAACGGCTTCTCCCTTTAAACTAGAAAATTTAGACAAACAAGGTGATGTAACAAACAAAGATTTAAATAAAGTTATTCAACAAAATAACTATAAAAATCAGTTGTTAATTACTATGGCTAGTAAAGTAGAACAATTGGATTTAAATAAAGTTATTCAATAAAATAACTATACGAATCAAATGTTAACTACTATGGCTAGTAAAATAGAACAATTAGATAATAAATCTTCTATACGAGAAATCCCACAATTAAAACAGTTTAATCCAAAACAACCAATAGATCTTATTCCCGTATTTAAACCTATTTTGTACGAACCAAAAGATATAAAACTTGAATCTCTTTTTTGTAGGGAGAATCTGTTTATCTAGTTTGGTTGGTGTTTTGGGGATGACGGTTTCTTTGAATGAAGTCGGCGAAGAAATAGCATAAAACGATTGATCTATTTTCTGAGTTTTAGTGGCTTTTTTAGATGAAGCTGGATCAAACAAATTCATAGTAAGCGATGGCTTGCTTACTAGATTTGTGGGAAGAGAAAGAAAAGAGTTAAGCACTATAAATCTATTACCTACTGGTGGTCGAAGGCATTGTCTTTGATCCATGTCTGATTGCACAAGTTTAGCACTCAATTTATAGAGGTGCACATGGAAATGAATGAGCTCCAAAATTGAATTGGTACTCATCACAATGTTGAATACTGTGTTATAGTGGATAAGGATTACGTATGTCCTTGCAAGAATTCTCAGGTTAAAAAATCTGGTAGATAATTATTTTCTCCTTTGATGAATTCAATAACAAAATCAAAACTGGATAAAAGGGCTTGCTATCTGGCAAAAATCTATTTTGCCACAAGATTTTTAACATCTTTTTGTAAAACATCTTTGGCTGCTTTACAATTAATTTGAAGTAAAAATTTCTAATTTATCAAATCATCTTGAAATTTTGAGATGCATAAAACTATAGAAAGGATTTCTTTCTCAATTGTACTGTAGTTCTTTTGACTGGAAAGCTAAATACCTGAATGATATCTAACTAGCTATTTTGAAGAAGAATTAACTTTCTTTTGTTTGAGAATACCTCCATAGCCAAGTTTAGAGGCATCAGTTTCAACAATCATAAAAGCTGTTGGATCGGGAATTCCTAAACATGGGAGCTTTTTGATAATCCGTTAGATCCGGAATTCCTAAACATATGTATATACATACATATATGTATGTATGTATATATATATGTGCATACATATATATATGCAGATATATATATACATACATACATATATGCATATATGTACTAGAGACTTACTAAAATTGTTTTGGGGGTATGCACTAGAGACTTCTGATTATATTCTAAACAGAATTTCATAAAAAATAGTTGACACTACCTCATTTAAGATGTTCTTTGACAATAAACCAAAGTTCTCTCATATAAGAGTATGGGATTGCCTTACCTTTGACAAAATGCCACAGGCATACAAACTTAACAGTAAGTCTGACAAGTGTTTTTTGTGGGTTATTCAAAAGAATCTTTTGGATTTTACCTCTACCTCCCTTTCGAAAACAAAGTATTTATTTCGAAGCATGTTGTCTTCTTAGAGAAGGAGAACATGCACAAAAGGGACAATGTGAGTAAATTTGAACTCAGTGAAGTTCAAGAAGAATAAACAAACAAGGATCAACCATCTAATCCCACATCTATTGAGAGAATAGAAGAACTTTCAACTACAAAAGAACCTCGTAGGTAAAGTAAGATTCGTGTAGCACCTAAGAGATATGGATTTCTCATTAGTGACTATTATAGTATATTACTCATAGATGATAATGAGTCTACTACTTATAAGGAAGTTTTGAATAGTTCAGAATCTGACAAATGGCTTAAAGCCATGAAGTCAGAGATGGATTCTATATATTACAATCAAGTATGGACTTTAGTTAATCCACCTAAAGGAATCAAGCCTATTAGGTGCAAATGAGTTTTCAAGAAGAAAATTGACATGGACGGTAATATACTTACCTATAAAGCATGACTAGTGACTAAGAGTTATCATCAACAATATATTATTGACTATGACGAAACATTCTCGCCAGTAACCAAGCTAAAATCCATCAGAATATCCCTAGCTATTTCCAGTCATTATGGTTATGAGATATGACAAATAGAAGTGAAAATAGCTTTTCTAAACAAAAACCTGACTGAGAAAGTGTATATGACACAACTTGAGGGTTTCACATTCAACGATAATATAAAAGTGTACAAACTGTAAAGGTCCATTTATGGACTCAAGTAAGCTTCTAAGAATTGGAACATACGTTTTGATAAAACAATCAAAGAATTTAGTTTCATTCAAAATATGAATGAACTTTGTGTATAGAAAAAGGTTAGTGGGAGTGCAGTTGTTTTCTTATTGTTTTGTGTAGATGACATATTGCTCATAGGAAACGATATGCCTATCCTTCAATTGATAAAAGTTAGGTTATCCAAGAAATTCTCTATGAAGGATCTTGGAGAAGCAACCTATATTCTTGGAATTAGAATCTATAGAGATAGATAAAAAAAGATTGCTAGGTCTTTCACAGTCTACATACGGAAACAAAATACTAAAGAGGTTTAGCATGGATCAATCCAAAAGAGGATTCTTACCCATGTCCTATGGGATAAGCCTTTCAAAGTCGATGTCTCCAAAGGCACCAGTTGAAAGGGATTACATGAGTAGGATTCCATATGCCAATTAGATATATTATGTATGCTATAATATGTACTAGGCCTGATGTATCATTTACTCTTAGTTTGACGAGCAGATACCAATCTGACCCTGGTGAGGGTCATTGGGTGGCTGTGAAGAATATCCTTAAGTACTTGCGAATGACTAAGAATGTATTCTTAGTATATGAAGGAGGTGATTTGAAAATAAATGGGTATATTGATGCCAGTTTTCAATCTAATAAAAGTGATTTCAAATCACAATCAGGCTACATGTTTACAATATGTGGAGGGGCAATAAATTGGAAGAGTTCCAAACAAGACACTATTGCCAACTCAACGATTAAAGTTGAGTACATAGTCGCTTCTGAAACAGCTAAGGAAGTTGTTTGGATCAAGAAGTTCGTGACAGAGCTTGGAGTGGTTCCCAATATTGCTGAACTAATATTTCTATATTGTGACAATAATAGAGCTATTACACAAGTAAAAGAGCCAAAGTCTCACTAGCGATCGAAGCATGTACTCAGACGGTTTTTTTTATTAGGGAAATTATAGATAGACAAGATGTAAAGATAGAGAGAGTTCCTAGGGATGAGAATATAGCTGACCTATTTACAAAAGCACTAACCCAAAAAAAACATGATAAACATGTTGAGTCATTTGGTATTAGATACATGAATGATTAGCTCTAGTGCAAGTGGGAGTTTGTTAGTGTTATGCCCTAGAGGCAATCACATGTATTCTGTATATTACATACTAGTGAATAAAACAAGGCATTCTTTATCTTTTAATTTATTTTATTTATGCTTTCATGTAAAATAACTGTTAGATAAAGTCACAAGTGCAACACTGTATTAAAAAAATCATGATAGAGACCATGATGTGAGGTTTCTACTACATTGAATAATATTTGTACTTAAATTATCCCTAGTCATAGTATTAATGAGATAGGACATCATTAATGCGTTAAGACTAGCACGTATTATACTTCCTAATTTAATCAGACGGTGGTTCTCACCGTGAGTATTGTGATACCCAAAGTTAACACATGGATGCTTGTTACCAGAATAAGTACATTGAATGATCTAGCTATGAGATAATCACATGGATAACTATTTAGTACCAATGATAGAATCGCATCATAGCACATATGCTTGTATTCTTAGATTTGAGATCTCTAAGGTATTTTATTTGCTAAGTGTTAGACTTTGATTCCAATCTCTAGAGTTCTGACAAGACCGCCTATGGGATGGATATTAAGTACAACATGAAGCAAACAAAATCAATTGAGATTATCAATAAATGATTCACTACTCGTAATAGTAGGAGCGAATATCTCACAACCACTTATAGGAATCACTACACGAGACATCCTTATCCAAAGTAGTTGTGCGTTGGAAATAATTCCAATTGATGCATATGATAAGTAGTGGATTCTGGGAACAAATACCAAAATATTCGGGCCACAACTAATTGATATTCTGGAAGGTGTTGGCACTAATATCATACTCCAAACTAAATGAGATATTATATGGTGAAAGGAGTTTATTGTACTGATATTTGCTGTTAAAAAATTCAAGTCAAGCCGCTTGACTTTTTAGAATTTTGGGTGATCGTGATGTGTTGTTAGATACTTCTCATAATCTATTAAATATGGATTTATTAATTAGAAAATTAATAAATCAATCCTAATTAGAATTAATAAGTTAATTCTAAATTATTAAGGATTATTAATCTTAAAGATATTTAGATTAATTCATATTTTGCTACAAATAGACTGAGAACCCTAATAGGTCACACATAATAGAGGATTAAGTACTCAAGATGTTATTTGATAATATTACAGGGTTGATTATGAAAATAAGAAGTTGTTGTGGTCAATTATAATTAGTTATAATTTGTGAGCTATATTGTAATTAATAATTACAATAGTAATTGGTAATTAAATAATCCGTATTCATTATGGATTCTGGTTACCAAAAACACGGATGCTATATTTGATATGCATACCGTGGGTTTTGAATATTGAATCAATAACAGAGAGTTTTTTCTTACAAAAAAAAAAAAAAAAAACAGCTCTCCACTTCGTCTTCTTCTTCTGGTTATCAGAAAAACCCTAGCTTACAAAACTCATTCTATTAGCATAGAATTTCGATGACCTGAGTGTAGTCCACGTGTTGACTGTGTTAGAGACAATTTCACACTGAGATTGTAGAGAATTGATAACGAACTATCTTTAATTGACGATTGGCGAAGCACAACCACTCTTGTTGTATCGTGCCTTCAGCAACAAGAAAATTTTGTTTACAGAGATGGCACCATAGGTAATTTTCATCCTTTTCTTTGGTATATTCATTGTGTTTAAGGTGATTCGTGGTAAAGTTTTGCATTTTAATTCCACTTGTAATATGATTGCATGATCGTGAAACCTAACATTTTTATCGATGATGATGCATCAGTAGTACATTTATTTCCTAGTTGAAGCCATTACTTTTAGGTACAATAAAAATTTTATAGGCGAATGTTTTAATCAGTAACGACAAAAAGTTTTTGTCGTTGAAGAAAAATTTTCCTCGCTAAAGGGTACTTTTGGTGACAAAACTTTAGCTAGAAAAATTTTTTTGTCACCAATGTATCATTTTCTTATAGTGAAATTCTCATTTCCAACCCAAACATCGAAATCCAGTATGTACTTATCGGCTTCTGCTGACTTCCCTAATGATGTACTTACCGATAAAATATAAGGCAACTTTATCGTAACCCACCCTATATGAGAGCATGGATTTTATTAGTGTGTGAGTGCATTAAACCAAGGTCAATCAAAATATTTATAAGACAACCTCAGATAGAGAGTGTACCTTCTACTGATGTTGCATCTGCATCAACCTCCTCTCGGTTCAGTGAAAAAACCTTAGCCTTCACTTAGGGTTTTAGACCTTTACTCCCTCATGCTGTACTAAAGTTCCTGTGGTTACTTGTTAGTAAGATAGGATTTCCTTATCCTTTCCTCAATAGCTTGGGATAATTTCTCTTTAGGTGGTTAGGGTCTCCGCAGTTGTAGCTTTTCCTTGATAGGTTCTTGGCTCAGTAGTCTTTTTCCATGTGTTCCTGTTTCCCATAGAAGCAACATATAGGCAAATTAGGTCCGGTGTTCAAATGAGTAGGTCGAGCTTATTTCCCTTTACTGTTCCACTGTAATTTTGTGGGTCATTTATTATTGTTATGCCTTAGAAGGAATGATGGTTTTTGCATCACTCAGCTCTTGTCCTCGTTTTTCGTTCTTATAGTAGTGTTCACTGTGGCAGTATAAGTCGCGAGTGAAAAAGGTGCCAAGGCCCTTAGCAGTTCTTGTCTAAGCCCTTTCACAAATTTACAGGTACAATTATGCTAAGTATCCACCAGTTGTTTACAATACTTTGACAGCTTATTGAACTAAGCAGCGTACTATCCTATTGTTATCCCTTCTTGTCTCAAGTTCTGAAATTCATCCTCTTATTTCTTCACAATCCATTGTGGGACATACTTTGCTTGGAATGCTTCAATGAACCTTCCCCAAGTCCTCTATTGTCCCGTTTTGTCCACTCTTCTTGGATCTATTGCTACTAATCACATGCGAGTTCTCTCAATTTAAATGCCACAAATCTCACCATTCGGTGTTCCAGCTACTACAGGAAAGAGAAGATATCTTCTCTATTGCTCAGCTTTTTGGTCCTGTTCCGCCTTCCCAAAGAATGTAGGTAGCTGGAACTTCATGAACCGTTCTAAAGCTTCATCTTCACCTCGCGGTGTCCTTCTCTCTGATAGAGTATATAGAAACTCTATCACCTTACTAAAAGCTTGCCCAATTGATACTTCTTTCGGTACTTCTAATCCCACACCCCATCTCTGGTTGACTTCCATCTCTCCCTCGGGCACGATAGGTGGTGCCAGTTCGAACATGGGAATCGTGGGCACACTACACATCTCCCTCTTCCACGAGTGGTCACTCCATGTCTTGGTGCCATCTTTACATTATAAACATAATGAATTTATTAAAAGGTCATATGAAGGGTATATAGGTATCTTATCTCAAGTGATTAAGTGCTAAATGTTAAAGCAAAATTAATAGATAACAACCAATATGCAACAAAAAGATATAACAAGAAAATTTACTTATGCATATATTCATGTGGAAAATGCTTTTACAAGGAAAAAATCAGATATTCAAGTCGTACTTATGGAAATAAAACAATACATGCAAAAAAATCAAATAAACAAAATAGTTTACGTGATGGACTTATTAAAAGGTAAATAAAAGAAAACCACTAAGGGTTCTTATTGTCGTAGCACTCAGGGTGATCTCTCCTAGTCTACTTATCGTCTGAATCGTCATTGCAAGGTTTAACAGCCAACCCCCAATGTTCTTAGAAAAGTCTATATCCTTCTTGTACACAAATCTTAGGTATTCACCCTCTCTATTGGGTCTATCAAGAGTCTTTCTACTTACATCAGGTCCCCTCTAACTATCTTCTAACTTACAATTCCCTTTGAGTTATGCTACTCTAACCCATTCAATTCATCTAGCCATGTATTTCTCCTAGTCACTCTTGGGAGGCTTGAAATCTAGCTCTCCGGCATCCTAATTGTCCAGAATCAAGTCAATATCTGGCTAAGGTTAGATTGGAATAGGTTCTACTATCTCTATCTCTTCATTTTCATTTTCTAACTCAGGTTCATTAGGGTCAAACTGTAATACCCCACTACCTAGGCCCAACAGGGCTGGGGATGTTGCCCTGTCCAAAGGACAATGGGTTTTTATAACTAGGTCATACAAATAAAAATAAAACAATACTTTAAAATTAAAATTTATTACAATCCAAGAATTCAAGATAAATCCACAAACACGTTAAATACTTTCGCCTCTCAAAGTAATACATAAAGAAAATAATACAAGGCCTTCAAATCAAGCAATAAACTATCTACTCATCTCTACAGTAGGACCGACCTGAAAACATGGCACGAGGGTGATGAGATAAAAAAATCTCAATAAGTCCGTGTGTGCTTTGCGTGTTTAGTGAAAGTAGTTCATGTATGTAAGGTGTAAGAACTTCATAAGAATAAGTACTGGCAAGAAATAAACAATGTTAAAAATCAAGAGTGGCATTTTGGCTTTTCCAACCATACATGTACAATAAAATCAACCACTCAAAAGGGCAGCCATGGGTTACCACACGTTGGGCCTCATAACCATACAACGGTTAGAATGCCACACTTTGTGTAGACTGACAAAAGATAGGTGATCGGCCTATCGAGTAAGATACTCTTCATTCTCTACACCCAAACAAAATTGGTTGTCCACTCCGACAACACACAGTCCACATGACTAAAACTTGTTAGCTCAGACCAGCATGACTAAGTAGTACTGTCGCTTTTCCAAGTTGAGTTCATCTTCTGGAGATGGCCTCCTGCCAAAAGACTCACTCTTGCTCTTCAAAATTAGTACTACTAGCCTACCCTTATTGAGTACTCAACGTAGTTTATCCCACTTGGGAGAAAACTGATAAAACATAGCTTTACTTGAAAATGGCAATTAAGGGTTTCTAAAGTCTGTGTCAAATTTGGTTTTAGAAACAGTTTGGTGTTTGAGTAAAACTGCTTGTTGATTTTTAAATAATTGATTTGACTGAAACAGGTAAGGAAACAGTCCTTAATTGCCTTTACCAAATCAGTGTTCACATACTTCGTGTTTAGCTTGCCATAGTAACCTTTTACAACAAACAAGTTTTATGCAGGAGCTTACCTGATCCTTTGCTCGAGATAAATCAAAGATCTCCAAAAGCTGACCTAACCGCGCCTAGGGTAAACACAAGCTATAATTAAACTCAATCTAAAATTTGCTTTCACAAATAATCCTAGCTCAACCCCGTACTAAACTTCAGACTTGACCCTATTGATTCTTGAAATTTACCCCAAAATCGAGATGTAAACCTCGGGTCTCGGTCAGACACAATACTCGAAGGTACTCCATGCAGTCGGACCTTTTCTCTCACATAGATCTGGGCCAACTTCTCCATAGAGTCTCTTACATTCACTGGTATGAAATGAGCCGATTTGGTCAGTCAATCCACCACTACCCATATGGCGTCCTTTTGGGTCCTTGACATAGGAAGTCCGGTAACAAAGTCCATGGTCACTTCCTCCCACTCCCATTCAGGTACTGGCAACGGTTGTAACAATCCTGCTGACTTCTTATGCTCCGTTTTGACCTTCTGACAAGTAAGACATGTCGAGACATATTTAACCACATCCCGCTTCATTTCGAGCCACCAATAAGCCCTTTTCAGATCCTGGTACATTTTGACTTCCCCCGAATGAATGGCGTACTTGCTCCTATGCGCCTCTTCCAAAATTTTGTCCTTTAATTGATGCTCTCCAAGCACACACAACCGACCCCTGAAATACAAAACTCCCGCTTCATCTTACCAGAATTCACTACCATGCCGTTTAAGCTCCTTGTCCTTGAAAAGCTGAAATTCTACGTTACTTTGCTGTACTTCCACAATTTCCTACCTTAGATCTGGTGTTAACTTCAGGTTGCTAACAATAATTCTCTTCTCTTGCACTTCCACTCTCCTGTCCAACACATCCTAAACTACTTGAATCTCTTGCACTCTTAATCTGGCAATACTAACTTTTTTGCTCAGGGCATCAGCAACAACATTGGCCTTCCTGGGATGATAGTTGATTTGACAACGGTATTCTTCTAAAAATTCCATCCACCGTCGCTGCCTCAAATTTAAATCCTTCTGGGTGAAGATATACTTCAAGCTCTTGTGGTCAGTGAACACTTCATATTCTACCTCGTACAGATAGTGTCGCCATTTCTTGAGAGCAAACACAATGGCTGCCAGCTCTAGATCATGCGTAGGGTAGTTGACTTCATGAGGCCTCAACTTTCAAGAAGCATAAGCGATCACTTTCTGGTCTTGCATAAAAAATGCTCTCAATCCTTCCTTTGAAGCATCGGTATACAGAGCGTAAGGCTTATCTCCCTCTGGCAGACTCAACACTAGTGCTGTCATCAATCTTCGCTTCAGCTCTTGGAAACTCTTCTCACATTTTTCACTCCAAACAAATGGAACATCTTTTCTCAGCAGTCGGGTCATAGGCGATGCGAACGTTGAAAATTCTTTGATGAACCTCCTATAGTAACCAGCCGATCCAAAAAAGCTTCGAATCTTGGTGATGTTCTCTGATTACTTCCAGTCTGATACTGCTTCAACCTTTGCTGGATCTACCTTGATTCCCTCCTTAGTCACCATGCGGCCAAGAAATGCTACACTACCCAACCAGAACTCATATTTGCTAAACTTGGCAAAAAGCTTGTGCTCCCGTAGCTTCTCTAATACAAGCTTCAGATGTTTTGCATGCTTCTCCGGACTCTTGGAATAAATTAGGATGTCGTCGATAAAGACCACCACGAACTTGTCCAAATAGGGTCGGAACACTCGATGCATCAAATCCATGAATACTGCTGGAGCATTGGTCACCCCGAACGGCATTATCACGAACTTAAAATGTCCATATCTGGTGTTGAAGGCCGTCTTGGGAATATCCTTCTCTTTTATCCGCACTTGATAGTACCCTTGCCTCAGATCCAATTTGGAGTAGCAACTGGATCCTTGTAACTGGTCGAACAGCTCATCAATCAGCGATAGGGGATACTTGCTCTTGATCGTCAGATTGTTCAAGCCCTGATAGTTGATACACAGCCTCAAAGTCCCGTCCTTCTTCTTCACAAACAGTACGGGTGCTCCCCAGGGCGACGTGCTAGGTCTGATGTAGCCTTGCTTCACTAACTCTTCTAACTGCTCCTTCAGCTCTTTCAGCTCTGTCGGTGCCATCCGATACGGGGTCCGAAATACTGGTTCAACTCCCGAAACTAGGTCAATGGTGAATTCAACTTCTCGACTGGGAGGTAGAGAGGTAAGTTCCGCTGGGAACGCATCAGGAAAGTCCTTCACTACCTTGGTGTCTTCCAAAGTGCACTGGTCCTTTGACTTGCTTATCACATACGCTAAGTATCCTTGACATCCTTTCTTTAGCAATTTCTGGGCCTTAGCCCCCGCTATCAAATACTTCAATTCTTTTACTCTCTTGCCATCGAATTCCAACACATCACAACCCGGTCTAATGAACTGGACTGATTTATTCTTACAATCTACCCTAGCCCCATGCTTTGCTAGCCAATCCATTCCCAATATCAAATCATAATCCTCAATATCCAACACTATCAAATCTCCCTCCAAGCTTTCTCTCCCCACATCAATTTTACAATTTCGCACATACCAATCTACTTGCACCATCTTTCCCAAAGGTGTACTTACCAATAAGGTAAAAGGTAGCTCCACTCCATCCCAACCCAAATGACATGCACAAATCTTGTTTAAATAGGAATGAGTAAAGCCAGGATCAATCAATACTTTAACGGAGTGTCTTTGGACAGATAATGTACCTTCCACTATTGTTGCATCGATTCCAACCTCCTCTCTATTGAGAGCGAACCTTGGCCTTCACTTGAGGCTTCGGTGCTCCACTCCCAGATGCTCCCATGGCATTGGCTCTATTGGGTCCTGGATTCTGAACCGGATTTCCTTGCCCGACTCGGTGCAGTTTAGGGCAGGCGTTTCGTAGGTGGTTCGAGTCGCCGCAGCGATAACATCTCCGTTCACCTCTTTTGGACCAACAGTTCTTCTCTGTGTGGCCTCTTTTCCTACACTGCCAGCATAATGAAAGGTTCTGCGCAGGTCCAACTGGTGCTGTCGGGGCTTGCTTTCCCCGATTCTGCCACTACTGGTTGGCCGAACGCTTGTTGGATTGCTATCTCTGGAAGTGTCCCTGAGGTTACCTTGGTGGCTGGAAGGGTCTCGATGCCATCCTGCTGTGGTCCTCATTTTTTGTCCTGGTTGCTGTGTCTACGGCCCCCGAATAGGTCGTTGGTAGAGAAGGTGCCAACACCCTCCTCAATTCCTACCTTAATCCCTTAATGTTAAGATTTATATCTTTGTTAGGGTCTTATTGAGAGTATAGATAATTCTAGGGACTTGTATGTAAAGTTGTAAAGGCTGTATATAAGCCTAAATCGTTATCGAATAAATTAAGTTTTACTTGATTAATCAATTTGGTATCAGAGCTAAACCCTAGTCGTAACCTTCTTTTCCACAAGTACCCACCGCTACAGTAAATCGCTCCAGTAACAGTAACCCTCATTTCTTTGTAGGCCCCTCACAACTTCCAGTTTGTTTTCTATCTCCGTGCCCGTGCAGGAAGGGCAATACCCCATGGGTCCTGAGATAGCATGAAGATGCCAGAGTTCTAAACAGATCTTGATGTGTAGAAGATGGAGATCAGGTCAAGGAGAAAAAGAAGGGTAAGTGTGTGATAGACTCGTGTGATAGGTGTGCGGAACCTAAATACGAGTCGATGACAGAGGCTAGCAAGAATACGATGGAGGAGGTGGTTAAGAAATTGGATCCAGCAGATCTTGCGACATTAATGCGGTTTATGAGGATGTTGGGGGGTGAAAATTTTGCGAGGCCACCTACTGTTAAGGTGGAGCTTCCACCTGTTAATCTGAAACTCAATGGGCCAGCAACGTATCTGAGCTGGTCACGTCGGGTGAGGTCTACTCTGGAAGGGAGGAATCTAGGGGAGTACTTGACAGCTGAGAAAGCAGAGCCAGCTGAGGGCACGGTAGGGAGAGATGAGTGGAAGTCAACTCACATGTTGGTGTACATGTGGCTTCTCAACTCAATGGTCCCGTCTATTGCTGCAATAGTGGATGGCATCAAGAAGGTCAATGATGTCTGGGAGAAGTTGAGGAGAACCTATGATGGTGTGGAGAACAATTTGAGGGTGTTCCAGATTAAGAGGGACATCTATGCTACAGTCCAAGGAGATAGGACAGTGCAGGAGTATGCCACAGAGTTGGAACGCTTGTGGCTAGATCATGATCATTTCTCGCCTCGAGCATGCTGTAAAGATCCTGAGTGTAAGGAAAGAGAGGCCTTGATTAAGGAGAGGACTATGTTATTTCTCCAGGGGTTAGCCCCAGCATTTGAGTAAAGGACAGCGGTGCTGCTAGCTCAGACGAGGATCCCTTCACTTGAAGAGGCGGTCTCGGCCATGATACAGGAGGAGAGTCGTATTAAGCTACAGGTTGGGACAGGCGGACATCCTGGGATGAAGTTAGCACTAGTGGTCTCCAACTCAGGTAACACAGGGTTCAAACAGGAGACTAGGCAGTGCTACAACTGTAGTGAAGTAGGTCATCTGAAACAGGCTTGTCCTAAGCTATCCAAGGAGAGAGTCCTAAGCTACCCAATGAGAGAGACTTAGGTGGACGTGGACAGTTTGCAGGTCGTGGTCGCGGCCGTGGGGGCAGAAGAGGTGGAAGAGGCTATCGGGCCAATCTGATGGTAGCAGAGGAAGAGGAAGAGGCGAGTGTGGTCTTTACTGAGGAAGACCAGGCGCTATTAGAAATACTGAGAAGGAAGCAGAGAGCAGCAGGTGATGGAGCCAAAAAGAGTGCGGTTGAGGATGCATCCACTTCCGCTTTGCCCATGGGTAACACTGCTACCTATGCTTAATTGACCAAAGGCACTGCTCTTGCCTCTATCTCCACCACTAGATCACCAGAATGGATCGTAGATTCTAGTACAACTCGACATGTGACAGGTAATGCTAGTGAGTTCACTTCCTATACTCACTTAGCGATGCCAGAAAGCATCCAGATCGCTGACGGGACAGCACAGCCTGTGATTGGTAAGGGTACAGATGAAGTGTACGGGTTCGAGAACTTTGTCCAATGTTTTGCATGCTTCTTCTTTCCCAGTAAATCTTTTATCTATTAGTGTCATTATACTCCAACTAAAATGTGTGGTTTCTTTTGATATTCCCAAGGTGATCTTCCAGGAGAAGGAGACGGGCCGGAGACTTGGGACTGGCACGTGGCGTAATGGACTGTGGTACCTGGATCGTGAGGGGATGGACTCAAAGATTGATATCTCGTGGTGGAGAAGGTAGGAGTAGGAGGATCTGAGATGAGTGCCGAGGATGTGTTGATGCTCCATCACCAACGCATGGGACACATTTCGTTTAGTGTGTTAAGTCGATTGTATCCAGTTTTATTTGAAAATGCCAATAAACAGAAAGTTGTGTGTGATGCATGTGAATTTGGAAAACTTACTAGAAGTTCTTATGTTAGTTCTGGTCATAGAAGCTCTCGTGCTTTTGATTTGATACATTCTGATGTTTGGGGACCTTGTTCCACTAGTTCTATGAATGGTTTTAGATATTTTGTGACTTTTATTGATTGTTTTTCTCGTGTTACTTGGTTGTATTTGATGAAAAATAAGAGTGATGTATTTGACTGCTTCAAAGACTTTCATAGGTCTATTCAGACTCAATATGGAGCAATGGTGAAAATATTGAGGTCTGATAATGGTACAGAGTATACCAATAGAGCATTTGCGGAATACTTGTCAGCTCAAGGCATACAACATCAAACTACATGTCCATACACACCAGCTCAAAATGGGGTAGCAGAAAGGAAAAACAGACACCTTCTAGAGACAGCTAGGAGCATGATGATCGCGATGAATGTCCCAAAGCAGTTATGGGGGCAAGCGGTCTTAACAGCTGCTCAATTGATCAACAGGATGCCCACAAGAGTGTTGGACTGGAAGTCTCCGTGTGAAATGTTGAAAGGAGATAATGGTGGGATCCTCCCATTGAAGGTGTTTGGTTGTGTGTGTTTTGTGAAGGACAACAGACCATCCGTAGGGAAGCTTGGTCCTAGAGCCGTGAAATGTGTCTTTGTAGGATACTCTGCTACCCAGAAGGGGTATGTTTGCTGGAGTCCAATAGAGAAAAGGTTGTTTGTAAGCATGGATGTGCATTTTCGAGAGTTTGAGCCATATTATACACTGGAGGTGACCTCACCCATTGGTGACTTATCTGATAAAGAAGGTATGAGGCGAGAGGGGGAGAATGGTGAGAGGTTGGTGAATGTAGGATCAATTCCCTTATCGATTCCTTATTCTGTTGAGAGGAGGGAATCAGTTGAGGAGCACGAGAACAAAGAAGAGGAGGAACCCGTCGGTGTTGGGACTCAGGCACAGGGGGAGTTGAGAGTGTATACCAGGAGGAGGCAAAATGAGGTGCCAGAGTCAACATCTCGCAGCACTCACCGGTGCCATCAAGTCCCTTGTCCCGGCCTACTCCAACTTCTGAGACACCCACACCACCCTCAAACTCAGAAAACACAGGTGCTATAATTCCTTCTTCTCATCCCACTCCCATGATAGTAAGGAGGACCTCTCGCAATAATGCAGGAGTTCCCCCCGACCGTTATGGTTTCCCACATGACATTGCTCAATTTGTCTCATACTCTAATTTATCACCTACGTATGGAGCATTCATTACATCTTTGGACTCTGTTACTTTACCTAAGTGTTGGCAGGATGCTAAAGAGGATCTAAAGTGGAAAGCAACTATGCAAGAAGAACTTGGAGCTCTGGATAAGAACAGAACTTGGGAGATAGTGTCACTACCACCAGGCAAGAAGGCAGTGGGGTGCAAGTGGGTGTTCACAAGTGAAGCGGACCCCAGAAGGAAAAATTGATCGCTACAAGGCACGGTTGGTGGCGAAGGGGTATAGTCAGACATATGGCATCGACTATGATGAGACCTTTGCTCCCGTGGCCAAAATGGGAACAGTAAGGACACTTGTCTCCATTGCAGTGAATAGGGGTTGGAAACTACATCAGTTGGATGTTAAAAACACATTTCTTCACAAGATCTGCTAGAAGAGGTGTATATAGAGGCTCCCCCAGGCTTTGGTACAAAATAGACAGTGGACAAGGTTTATAGATTAAGGAAGTCACTGTATGGGTTGAAATAGTCTCCTAGAGCTTGGTTTGACAGGTTCAGAAGAGCTATGGTAAGCATGGGCTATCAGCAAATCAATGCCGATCACACAGTGTTCTTTCGACAACAGGGTGGTCACATTACTATGTTAGCAGTGTATGTGGATGATATGATTATCACCGGTAATGACGAGGGTGAGATTGCTCAACTGAAGGCAAAATTGGGCAAAGAGTTTGAGGTGAAGGACCTCGAGCAGCTAAAACACTTCCTGGGGATTGAGTTGGCTCGTGGAGAAGAGGGGATTGTTCTATCTCAGAGGAAGTATACATTAGACTTACTCACAGAGACGGGCATGTTGAGTTGCAAGCCTGTGGTTTCACCAATTGATCAGAAGTTCAAGTTGAGCGCAGAGGCAGGATAGCCGGTTGATCGTGAGCGGTACCAGAGGTTGGTAGGACGTCTGATCTTTCTGAGTTACACTCGTCCTGACATATCATTTGCTGTGAGTATGGTGAGCCGCTACATGCATGACCCAATGAAGGGCCACATAGACGCAGTGTACCAAATTCCAAGGTACTTAAATAGTGCACCAAGGAAGGGGTTGATCTTTAAGAAGAATGGACATCTGAACATTGAAGGCTATTGTGACTCTGACTGGGCAAGTTGTGCTGATGATAGAAAGTCCACAGCTGGATATTGCGTGTTTGTAGGAGGCAATTTGGTATCCTAGAAGAGTAAGAAGCAGTCAGTGGTTGCAAGGTCAACAGCAGAGGCTGAGTATAGGGCAATGGCTTTAAGAGTTACGGAGATGGTGTGGTTGAGAGCTTTATTAGTAGAGCTCAAGATGGATAAAGGAGTTAAAATGAAGTTGTGGTGTGACAGCAAGTCCGCAATTAGCATTGCCAATAACCCCGTGCAACATGACAGAACCAAACATGTGGAGATTGATAGGTTCTTCATCAAAGAAAAGCTGGATAATGGACTATTGGAGCTGGGACATGTAGCTACTAGAGAGCAAGTGGCTGACTGTCTCACTAAAGGACTTAGTTCATTAGATCTCTCAAGATTGTGTGACAATATGGGCTTAATGGATATCTTCTGCCCATCTTGAAGGGGAGTGTTAAGATTTATATCTTTGTTAGGGTCTTATTGAGAGTATAGATAATTCTAGGGACTTGTATGCAAAGTTGTAAAGGCTGTATATAAGCCTAAATCGTTATCGAATAAATTAAGTTTTACTCGATTAATCAATTCTTAACAAACTGCCTCATCCTATTCTGCTCGGTGTCCACTAGCCTCTTGCAGTACTTCGATAGCTAGGTGAATCGGGTTGCGTACTGGGCCACTGTCATACCTCCCTGCTTTAAATTCTAGAACTCGTCCTCCCGTTTTTCCACTATCCACTGAGGGATATACTCAGATTTGAATGCTTCAACAAAGTTGGTCAACGTCCATTCCTAATCAACCATCTCTCAATCGTCCTGAACCCGCTGCCACCATGCCCGAGCTGGGACCCTCAAACAGAATACAGCAAACTTGACCATTTGCTCCTCAGTGTACTGGAGCGTTGCAAATATGTCTTCCATCTACTCGATTCATTGCTCAGCTTTCTGATCTTGCTCAGCTTCGCCCAAGAAGACGGGCGGCTGAAACTTCAAAAATCGCTCCAATGCCTCATCCTCTCCCCTGGGATTTCTCCGCTCAGTCAAAGTCTGCAGTATCTCTGCCATCTTACTAAATGCTTGCCCTATTGTCACTTCAATCGGTGCTTCAGACCCCATTCCCATATCTGGTTCACTCTCATTACCCCGATTGGGTGATTGCATCTGGGTTGTCTCAACTTCTGGTGCCACATGATCTGCTTCTGGAATTCTCCTGCTTGACGAAACTACACGGTGCTTGGGTGCTATTCTAAACCATACCCAAATGATAAGTTTATGCATTCAATGATTAAATCATTTTAGTTGTGCATGCATTCATAGTTAGATTTAAGTGAAAGAAAATCAGATGCAAGTTTTTGTCTAAAAAATTGCTCATAAATTTTCTCTCAAATCTTAGAGAACTCAGGTACTCTTATTTGCATAAATTTGAATTTAAATAGAAAACAGAAATAAAACTCCTTAACATAGAGGTTTATGAAAAACAATAAATAAACATCCTGATCATAATAACTCTCAGCCCCCCTAGTCCTCATTAGAATCTTTAAGATCAAGCTCATACAACAATCCCCTAGAGTTCTTAGAGAAATCTATCCCAGCCCCACTGACAAACCCCTTCATTGGCTCCTTCCCGAGTTGCTTAGAACTCTCCCCGGTCGCAACCTGGCTAGGTAGAGGAATGAAAGAAGGTCTAGGTGGAGATTCATAATCTATCTCTCCCAAGTCATCACTATCTACTGATAAATCAACTATGGGGCTAGGAGAGTGGGGAACATACTCCACGTCTATCTCCTCATCTTCAATGTCAGAACTCAAATCTATCACAAGTATTGGGGGTGGCTCATTGATTGGAACCTCATCATTACTGCTATCTTCCAAAGGAATAACTAGCTAAGGAGCAGGCTGAGATACTGGAAGGTCTTCTGGGGGGATAGGGATAGGAGGATGCCATTGTTGCCCTTTCCTCGTGGTTCTAAGTATTTTAACCATCCTACAGCATAAACAAGACAGGTTAGATAAAGATTTGAACTTAAATAAACAGAACATATACTATCAATATTTGCCTAAACCTAGGCTCTGATACCACTTGTAACACCCCACTACCTAGGCCCAACAGGGCTGGGGATGTCGTTTCGTTCAAAGGACAAGGGGTCTTTATAACTAGGTCACACAAATAAAAATAAAATAATACTTTAAAATTAAAAATTATTACAACCCAAGAATTCAAGAAAAATCCACAAATACATTGAATACTTTCGCCTCTCAAAGCAATACATAAAGAAAATAACACAAGGCCTTCAAAGCAAGTAACAAACTACTTACTCATCTCCACAACAGGACCGACCTGAAAACATGGCACAAGGGTGATGAGATAAAAAAATCTTAATAAGTCTGTGTGTGCTTTGCGTGGTCAATGAAAGCAGTTCATGTATGCAAGGTGTAAGAACTTCATAAGAATAAGTACTGGCAAGCAATAAACAATGTTAAAAATCAAGAGTGGCGTTTTGGCTTTTCCAACCATACATGTACAATAAAATCAACCACTTAAAAAGGCAGCCATGGGTTACCACACGTTGGGGCCTATAACCATACAACTGTCAGAATGCCACACTTTGTGCAGACAGACAAAAGGTAGATGATCGGCCTATCGGGTAAAATATTCCTCCTTCTCTACACCCAAACAAAATCGTTGTCCATTTCGACAACACATAGTCTACATAACTGAAACTTGCTAGCTCAGACCAGCATAACTAAGTAGTATTGTCGCTTTTCCAAGTTGAGTTCATCTTCTGGAGGTGGCCACCTGCCAAAAGACTCACTATTTCTCTTCAAAACTAGTACTACTAGCCTACCCTTATTGAGTACTCAACGTAATTTATCCCACTTGGGAGAAAACTAATAAAACATAGCTTTACTTGAAAATGGCAATTAAGGATTTCTAAAGTTTGTGTCAAAATTGGTTTTAAAAACAGTTTAGTGTTTGAGTAAAACTGCTTGTTGATTTTCGAATAATTAGTTTGACTGAAACAAGTAAGGAAACAATCCTTAATTGCCTTTACCAAATCAGTGTTCACATACTTTATGTTTAGCTTGCCATAGTAACCTTTTACAACAAACAAGTTTTATGCAGAAGTTTACCTGATCATTTGCTCGAGATAAATCAAAGATCTCCAAAAGCTGACCTAACACTGCCTGGGGTAAACATAAGTCATAATTAAACTCAAGCCAAAATTTGCTTTCACAAAAAATCCTAACTCAACTTATTATAATCACGGCCCTAGTATCCCAAACTTTGAGGCTAGATGATAAAAAGAATTTTATAAAATAAACCCAGCTTGATAATAAAATAACTAGGGTTTGTTTGATGAAGGGTCCTAGGTCCTAGATGATATTATTTAAAACAATAGTCTATTAATAATTAATGGTTAGAAAATAATTGGTAAATAAAATTATTAATAAGTAAATTTTAATATGTTTTGATTAAAAGAAAATAAATACATTTTTATTAGTATTTATGAATATATGACTTACAAAATTAATATTTTACCTATCATGATTATTTATATAAAAGGCTTTATTAAATATTATTATTATTATTATATAATATTTTTTTATACTTTAATTTTAACAAAAGATATAATTTATTTAGTTAAAATATCATTATTTCATATAACAATCCAAATCCACATTTTCCTGGGGTTTTCAAAATCTCTAGAAGAAAATATAGTATTAATTTTTATTAATGAAATAAAATTAGCTAACTTAAATAGATTAGGAACATCAAGGTCATGATCATAGTTCCTATTGCTAACCATGAACATACACTCTACACCAATCAACAAACCATCCAAATCATGAATAAAAGCATAGATCCATAACTACCAACCCATGATCCAAACTCCACTAAACATAATCATTTTCATGGCTTCAACAAGGACACAAAAACATAAAACCCTATTCACCACAAGTGACATAATATCTATCAAGCTTAATCATTTGTACTACTCACGACATGAAGGCATGTAACAAACCCTAAAACATCATAAAATTCAACCAAGACAAATCATCCTCATGCATCAATCCCAACTCCATCATATAAACACATTCATCCTCATACTTCAATCTCAACTCCATCATATAAACACATGCTCAATCTCCAAAAATAATCTATCCTTTTCCAACAACATCCAAAAGACATGAATCGAGAATTTATAGAGAAGATTGAAGAGGCTTGCTTGAATGATGACTACCTTGAAGACGTTTCAAGCGAAACCTCACGCTTGGAAGACTTGATCCGTCCAAGGAGAAAAAAGAAAAATGGCCATGGTTGGAGTAAACATTTTGGCTGAGAGAGAGAGAGAGAGAGAGAGAAAAGAGAGAGTTTATTAGTTGATTTCATTAAAGGTCGAAGTGGAAAGGAGACGAAGATAATCGATCATGTTTACCTTGAGAGTGTTCTTGAGCCTTCAAAAAAAATCTAGTTTTTTATCCGAAAGTAGAACCTTGATTTCAGCATTTGATGTTATAAATTGTAGAAATGGATTCAAGAGAGTGAGTAGATGTGATCTGGAATTTTTGGAGAAGATTGAAGGGGTTTAGAGTGGTCTTAGGCTTGGAGAATGGTGGTGTGTGTTCTTGGTATTCTTGGAGGTTTGGAGAGAATAGAGAGAATAGAGGAAAACTGGCCGAAATTTTCCTTAGAAAAGGTGGCTGAATGGATTGGAGAATTCTGGTGATTGAATTTTCAGATTTGGGAGAAAAAGGAAAGCTGGTTGTTTGAAATTCAAAAGGAGTAATTTATGGAGTGAATTATGGTAGCAAATATGATAAGAATATCTTGGTTGAATGAGGTCTTTTAAGCTTCAATGGCCGACTGGTTTAGCTGGAATTTTGCTGAGACGAATGATGTTTGAATGAGCTTTAGGGTGGCCGAATTATGGAGTGCAATGATGAGGGAATTTTCTAGATGCTTGAGGCTTAATCCATGGAAGTTTGATGAAATAATTTGCTGGAATTTTGGACTCCAATTGAAGGCTTTATTGCAATGATTGATGGAGTGATTCAAGGGGTAGCCATGGAGCTCTTTTCGTGCAGAACAATGGTGGAGATAATGAAGTTCAGTCCATGGCTGACTAAGGTTGGTTTTACAGAAAAATGGTGTGAGTTTCAGACAAGGGTGAGGAGGAAACAAAGCTGGAATTTCTGGTTGCTTGCTCAAAGGTTTTGCTAGAAATTTCGTGCAGTTTTTTCTGCCATGCTCCATCCGATTTGTAGTAGGTTTGAAGGGGTATTAGAGGGTACTGTAAGGCTAGTTTCCAGCCTTCTTTATGGAGGAAAGTCAGAGATGAAATATTGGTTTGAAGTCTAGAAGAAACAGCTTGGTTTTTGGACTATTAAGCTGCGAATTCTGCCCAAAATTTTTCTCTTGTTTGCACAGCTTTGTGCAGTCGGAATTTTGGCCAAAGTTTTCAATCTTCAAGCTGAGTAAGTTGGTTATTTTTCTGGAAGTATTTGAGAGGGAAAGATGGTTGAAGATTTCAACAATTGGACTGATCAAAAAGCTGGAAAATTTTTCCAAATTACTACCTGAAGAAGATGAATACACATAGATTGGAGTTTGAAGGTTCAACCATAGAGATTAATTCTCTTGGGAACCTTCCATAACTCTTTCCCATTTTTAGTTAAAATTCCATCCTCCAAGAGGCATTTTCGAAGCTTCAAAATCACAGAACCTTACTGGAATTTTCTATAAATAAAATGGCTTAGATAAATTAAGCAACTTATTTGATCAAGAATTAAGGTAAGCTAGAGAACAAAAAGGGTATGAATCCTTTAGGAATTTTTGTAAGGCACAAGAGTAGGATTAGGACATTCCTTTCATGTCTCTCCTAGGACAACATTCCTACTCCTCTCTAAGGCATGCAAGGGCCGAAAATAGCCTACCTATCTAAAATAAAGTTTAATCATGCTAAAACTCAAATGATAGAATTTGAACTCAAAACCTCAAGAATTTATTCCAAAGCTCTAACCACTAAACCACAACAACTTTTGTTTTTATTTTCTCTCCAAAATATTTTTCCTATTTAATCCTCAAGCTATCTCCCTATTTCCACCTCAAGCAAAATTACCATTTTACCCTTCTTACTCAATAAGCACAATTAAGCCTTCTAGACTATAAATCACATATCCAAAGCACATAAAATCCTACAAAAATATATTTATGCATGTAAAAAAATATGATATGCATCCCGACCCCATTACTCTAGGGTTGGTTTTAATTGGGGTTTCACACAAACTCTGACTCCGATTCTAATAGGGTAGGGGGTATAGGCAGAGGTTAGGGTGCACAAGGACCACATCCAAGAGACGATGATCTTATTGTAGGCACGTATCTTCGACCATTTTCTACACACACACACAAAACTTAGATCAGTGCTTGTTCAAAAAAACTTAAAGCACTAAACCTTAAAGGTGAGAATTAAAGCCTAAACCTAGGCTCTGATACCACTTGTAACATTTTACTGATATATAACCTGGTAAGATTAGGGATGCCACCCCATTCTTAGGATCAGGGGTCTTTATAACCAGGAAGAGCAAAATAAAATGAAATTCAAGCTTAAAATTATAATCCATTCAGTCTATTACAAATATCTTAGAAATAATACCTAAGAGTATACAAAAAATAAAGTCAACAACTCCAAATAAAGCAATGAGCCACTATTAATTCTTGGCTCTAATAATTCTCCACTTTAGATCTAATGTCTCCTGAAACATGATATATAAATCGTGTGAGAAGAAATTTCCCAATAAGTCCTGTGTGTGCACATAAAGAGGTTTATAATATTTCATGATGCAATTTGCAAAGACATCAGGGGTAAAATATCTGCAAGTCATAAATCAGAGTAGAATCATTGAGTGACTACATGTCAATATTTCATAATCCAGTACAATTGAATTTAGGAGTTCAAAATTGAGGATAGCTATAAAGGCAAGCCACTCAAATGTAATCACAATTCAGTTCTCAAACCAAAAGGGGGTCATGAAACCTTGCATCATGACCAACTACTGTGAAACACTGCATCACAGTGAGATGAGTGATCTACTCCCACTGAGTAGGATTCTCCTCCTTCTCCTACTTAAATTTATCGGTCTTCCATCTCTGGATAACAATCTTACCATAATTGAATGCTAGCGTGGATTAACCTGACTTGCTAGTACTGGCACATTTTCCTACTAGTGTTCAATACTCGAAAGTGGCCACCTACTGGGAGACTAGCCCTAACTTTCATAAGTTAGTAGTAAAATCCAACCCTAATTGAGTACTCAACGCATCTATTACTCAATGTAGGACATACATAATTAATTCATTAGAAATGCACATTTACTCAAACATGGAAGTGTAAATTGTTCCAAAATAAGTTTAAAAATATTTTGTATCTTTTAAAACCTTTACTTGATTAGAATAAGGTTTAGTGTACAAGAACGTGGCTTATCTATATTTGATCAACAAGTTTGCATTTTAGATATAACATCACATAGAAAGATTTAACTTGCAAATTTGTGCAGTATTTATCCAGAAGTTATGCAATGACTTACTTGTCGAAATTACTAGATAAAGTAAAGTATTGGGTTGCAGTGGTTTGATATGCAAGTTAGCCTAATAAGATATTAACAATCTAAAGTTACCATCTATTCTACTCAAAAAATTTATAGTGAAAATAATCTCAACTTAACGTCCACAACCTATATGTATCAAATTCAACCATTTAATACCATACTCAAAATACATCAATAACCCATATATGTGTTATAGATCCCACTACTAATTATATGGTCAAACAAATAAATATTGCCTAATGAATAATTTATAACTAATATTAAATGATAAATAAATAGGTACATGAGTATAGTTAAATAGGATTCACAATAATATTTGATTAAAAAGTTAATCATTAATACCCAATAATTCATGATTTACATGCGTGTGTGTGTGTGTGTGTGTGTGTACATATATTAGTAAATAAATTAATGAATAAGTAGGTATATGCAACGGACAATACTAAGTGCAAATAATAATTAAATTGATTTATCAATCAAACAACAATTCTATTTAATGTTTAATGTCTAGCAAATAAATAGTAAATAGTAATTTTTTGTGAACGTCTGATAGTACTAAATAATGCATGGTTGTTTCATGTACATAAAGTAATTGGATAAATAAGTACTCAAGTGAATTAGTCAAAAATAAATAAGTAATTAATTAAGTAAATGACTTCCTAGTCCAAATAATATATATCAAAGCAATGGATATTTAGATTAGATCATTATACATACTAGCTAGATTAATTTATTAATATAACTACCCATAAACCATTAGGGTTTCAACACTAACAACAATAAGAAAAAGATAATTTGATGTTCATAATTCTCTATATACTTCAACCACATACTATTTTTTTTTTTTTTTTACACAACCAATAGATGCAAACAATACCCATCTCAAGAATAGCATCAAGATCTTATCATTGGCATCACATGATCACATAATCACGACAATAACCTAATGACCTCAATATAAGAATCCAAAACCCTAGTCCATTCTTCAACCCACGAGATAAGAAAATACTAAGGTTGCAAGATTTACTTGGAGTAGAAGGTGACTAGTACTGGTTTGAGTTGTCTATGGATATGATTCTCCAAATGGATCGGCCTTCGTGGCTTGTCTTGATAGAGGCTAAGATAATGGAGTCTCTTATGTTTCGGTTGAAGAGTGCAAATGAGTGGGGAATGTGTGTGTTTTCTAGATTTCGGCAGAGAGAAAAGTAAAAGAGAGAGTAAAGAGGTTGAGGGGGACTTTCTTGTGTGCTGAATGTTTACTTTAGTTGGGGAGAGGAATAGTGTGAAGATTTTGTTCCCTTGATGGAGTAATAAGGGAGAGCAATTGAGAAAATAAGAAAGGAAATTTCAGATTTTGAAAAGGTGATTGGGATGGTGGTTTTTGGCCCGGGTGGCGGTGGAGAAAGGAGATGGAGGAACAAAAAAGATGAGGGTGGATTGATTTCGGTATGCTGATGATCAAATGGCTGAATGGCCTTAGCTACTTTGCTGCTTTGGATATGTTAAGAGAAGGGTGAGAAAATTGCTTTGGTTTTGCTAGAATTTGGCCAGGCCAAATAGTCTTTGTGTGTGTATATCTCGGTGAGAGTTGAAAGGAGGGAGTTTGGGGCTTTCATGTGCAAGGAAGGCTACTTGGTCATTTGAGAGAAGGGAGTCCAAGAGGCTTTGCTGCAAAAGTTGTCTTAGTCTTGTGCTGAAGAAAGAAGTGGCTAAAAGTCCTTCTTGCTTGTGTAAGGGTTTCGGTTTGTATGAGCTGTTAGAATTTATCCCCTCTAGACTAATTTTCTACTGTAATTATCAATTTTATTAATAAAAGAATTTATTCTCAGAATTTATTTGTGAATTTACATTTTATTTGTGCACTATTTACGTTTGGATAGGACCCATTGTATTTTAAGTAAGTGATCCATGTGAATGGTGGTCTTTCACAATAAGGTATGGATCACGAGTTACTTAACATATAAACGTTTGTTCTTAACCGATTGATGAGAATGGGAATCTCATCATATTTAGGTTATTGTGTTATGATTTCCAAATGGGGAATGACTTACCTTTAGCTAGTGAATAGTCTACTCACTTCATAGTATGAGCGTATTTCGAATACATAGAATAGAACCTGTTATAGTGGTTTCTAAAAGTACTATTTAGAAGAAACCCATATTATTACTACTATAGCATGGATTAATATTCTACCGCTTGAGTATGAATTGGTGGTCTAACGAAACTAGAAGATATAATTTGATATGCTGTAGTTGAGGTTCTTTCGTAGAACTGATATACTTGTATATTGGGTATATGTGACTAGTTAGTTAAGACAGACTTGTATAAGATAGCTTCTGTGCTATATCGCCCCTTGTGACTATTCAAATGATCTAAATATCCAGGACCTTAGGGAATATGACTTGGATGTTTGCTTTAGGGTAGCTCCCTTGTAAAACGGAAACATTTCAAGAGTCATTGATTGTTAGACTAGAGGTCTAAAGATGATAGATGTCTTTTAGAGAGATGTTAGTATACTCTTTGTAATAACCCGCCCAAAATCACCTTTGACCTATGGGGAAAAAGTCATGCATTGCATAGCATCTCACATTTCATGTGATATCTTAAAATTATTTTTGCATGGGTGCATGTGATTTTCAAGGTTGTGCTTGCATGAAATTATTTAAATATGTTGTGCACTATTCGAGAGTTGTTTTAAGTGAAGTTTAGTAGAGGAGATGGAGGGATGAGAATTAGGGTGAAAAGAATTTCCTAGAGAAATGTTACCATCGGGGTTGATTTGGAATAGCGGTTAGGTTTGGTGATTATCCTATGGTGACCCGAGTTTGAATCTTACCTCTTGCGAATCTTAGCTTTTTTTTTTGAATTCTTTTCCTAGATTTCCTCATGCTTGGCTGAAAATCCCAGCTTTCCTTTTTAAATTTTTAGCGCCATCTTCTTAGGAATAAGTCTCCATAATTATCTCCTAAATTCAAGGACTTTTGATAAGGATAAAGATTGATTTTATTTTCAGCTTTTATCCTTTTTGAATTTCGAAAATTCCAGTTAGAGTAATTAAATTTCAGCTTGATTTTAATTTATCAGATTTTATAATTGATAGCAGAAATTAAATTGTTATTTTTCTAGTTAAATATCTTGGTGATTTTGATCATGGAACTTTAGCTGAAAATCTGGGAATTTTTCCAGCTTAGTGCCGCCACCTTTGAAGAATTTCTAACTCAACACAAACTCTTCCAATACTAGGAAACTTATCCTAAATTCTTTAGCAAATCAAATTTTATTTCAATCCAAAACTAACTAGGTTTTATTCTTTCTTTTCCTGCAGAATTTCAGCAGCCTTGTGCATGCACAAGCTGCACAAAAATTCTGCAATCTTAAGAGAAATCAAACTCTTCAAAACCTAGCTCAAATCACCTAAAACACCTCTCACCAATTCAGATCACCTTAGCTTCACAAATCAGATTTTTATCCATTAAATATTCCAGAATTTCGGCTAGCTTCTACATAGAAATTTCGACCAGCTTATGCATAGAAATTTCAGACAGCTTTGCACACCATATCACACGAAATTCTGCACTCCAAAACATACCAAAACTCCTAGTTGATTAAGCCAAACTACAGCACCTAAAACTCTCATTTTTCCCCTTTGATTTGCTGCAGAACAGCAACCAAAATATCCCAGATTTTTTCCTCTTTTGCTCACAGATTTCGCACAGAATTTCTGGTTACCAAAGCTGCACAAACTCCTTCTTATTTTGGCCAAAAACCTGAACACGCTCAGCCCTATTCTCAAGCACTATTTCGATCAGCTTAGGAGAGCAATTCTAGACTAATTTTCTCCTCTTAACCCCTCTGGAATTTGGCCAACAATAAGAGTACAGCAAGCTGCAATTTTTCGCCATTGCTGCCAAATAAACTTAGAGCCATTAGAAGTCCTCTATAGCAACAACTTCCAACCCTAAATCAACTTCTTCTAACCCTAAACCAAGATAGCTGACCACTCCCTCCTTACTACACGAAAATTCCAACAAACACACTTCTGCAATTTTTGAAAACCACAAGAGCAATCCCTAGCCAAAACCGATCACACCCTAAGGTAAGCAAAAAAATCATCTTAACCTCTTGATTCCTTTCTTACATTGACTTTTCTCTTTTTCTTCCCTTGAATCATGCCACATAGAGGCTGATTTTATCCTCTTTATCTACTTTCGATCAAAATGAGGTAAAGAAGACAGCTTTTCTCTTCTTCTCAAGCAAACTCGGGACGATCACCATAGGAGCATTGAGATCTTGTTAATCTGGTTGTTGCAAGGTAAGGGAATTCTTACCCTTGATGTCAAAATTAGGATCTAATGAGATTGATGATGTCTATGGAAGTAGGATAGCATGATGTATGTGCTTAGTTGGGATAGATGAATATTTTGAGTCGAGTAATTAATTAAGTATATTCGATGGATAGCAAAACCATGTGTTATTGTGATAATAATAGATGTGAATTGTGATGGTGAAGTCAAGACCTCTTTGATATATTATTCATGTCTTTGATGGGTATGGTCATAGTGTATGTACTTTGAGAATTAGATGATTTATTTGAAGTTAGATGATGGATCATAATTTGTTATGGGAATAAATGAGTTTAATGCATGCTTGAGTTGATTGAGACCCTAATCATGATATTATGTGATTCTAGATCATGAGGGTATTTAAAGGAAGCAAGCTGTGATTTTATCTTGTTTATCTGAGACATATTAAGTAAGTCATTGCATAAACTCTTTTGTTAAATGTTGTGATGGCAAGTCGAATGTTGTAAAGCTTTGTGAAGCTATTGTTGAACTATGATTATTTGGGTTGTAAACGTGGATATTTATTCTCTGAATGGTTTTGTCAAACTAATGCCTTTATCAGAAATTGTTCTTTTTATTAAACGTTTTAGAAAACTCCTTTTTCAAGAAAATCACATTTCACAAAGCCAAAGTATGGGCTTATTATTGTGAATCTGGAATTGACGGATATGTTCGTTGAGTACTCAATAAGGGTAGGCTAACAATACTAGCCTTGGGGGGCGCGAGTGAGTCTTCTGGCAGGCGGCCACCTCCAGAAGATAAGCTCTGCTTGAAAAGGCGACAGTATTGGTTGGTCAGGCCGGTCTGAGCTAGCATTTGTACCTGATAAGGTATTATTTATTTTCTCGGCATGGACACCCAGATGGTTTTGTTGGGTGTAGAGATGGAGGAGTATTTCACCCGGTGGGTTGTATACTCACCTTGATCAGAACGCCCAAAGTGTGGTAATCTGATCCCGTCTTGGTACACAAAGTGAGGTGCCTTGACTGTTTCCTGTCTTGGTGCACAAAGTGTGGCATCTTGACCGTTTTCTTTTCATGGGGCTCAAAATGTGGCACCATGACTGTTTATTCGAGTAGATGATTTATTTTGTACAAAGTGTGACAATGAGAAAAACCCACTCCTCACAAAAAGAAATTATTTATGACTTGCCAAATATTTCTGTAAATATTTTCACTATGCATACACGAACTGTTCAAAGTACCATGTGCACACACAGGACTTACTGAGATTTAATCTCACACTATTTTATATCATGCTTTCAGGAGCTTAGTTATGCTGAGCAAGTGGGATGTGAGATAGTTGAAGCTTTTGATATTTTCCATTATGTTTGAGAGACAGTTGTTATTTTATGCTTCCGGATCAGATGATCATTTTTATTTAGTTCTACTCTAGTTTTGAGCCTGATGTAATAAGAGTTTTCCTTTATTTATCTAAGTTTGATTTCTTGGATTTGCCTTTACATTGTATACCTCGTTTTAAAGACCCCTTATCCTCAGGACGGGGCGACATCCCCACCCTTTTTAGGGTACGTAGTAGGGGGTGTTACACTCTTCCTCTCTAAATGAATGGCGATGCGTAGAGGGGTATTTTAGTCAATACACCTATAGGTTGGAGACTTTGATAAATACAGCATTGTCCTTGGGGTCAATATTTCCTTATGGTAATATTAGAAAATATTTAAAATGCAAAATATAGCTATTTATATAGCAGGGGTATTTTGATCATTTTAGCAGTTAAGGTGATATATCTTTTGGTCCCCGGAATAGCCCTTAAGTCCTGACAGATTTAGGATAAGAAATTGGTCTTGATAAATTATGGATTTTATTTTATTTAAATAGTCTAATTTATTATTGGATTAGAATAAAATAAAAGGCCCAAGAGAGAGTATATATTTTATCTAATTTAATTGGTTCATTAATTATTCAGGGCCCAAGGCTCAGATTGAATAATTAGAAAATTAACCTAGGTATAAACTAGATAAAATGCCTGATATGTTATATTAGTCTATTTGAGCTTGTTAATTATTTATAGGGCTATTTTATGAAGCCCAGAAAATAAATAATTGAAGCTTATTATTTATGGGTGTTCAAGCCCAAAAGTAAATAATTTTATCTAGCCAAATGAATAAGGCCAAGGGTAAAATAAAATAAAAATAAATACGGGATGAATCCCGTATTGTTTGGCGTGAGAGAATAACAAAAAGCATGATGCTTTTGTTTCACTCTCTTGGTCTCTCTCTGTGATTGCATGAAAGTAAAATAAAAAGAATCAAGGCCATTGTTCTTTGATTCATTCTCAGTAACTTTCACCGGCAGTGAAAGGGCGATATTTTGGAAGCTCAAAAGCTTCACGTGAATGAGACGAAATTGGCGTTTACAAGGACTTAATCCAGTGGCTTTAAGAATTTTGGTTTAGACATCTTCTTCAGTACTAATAAGGTCATTCAAATACAGAGGCAAACAGCGTCTATGATGCTTTGTATATATATATACGTTTTTTGTTCAGTAAGCATGCTTTCGGTTTCATCATTTTTGCCATTTCAACCTTCATGAGCTAGGATGAGGGAGACAGAAACTCTTTTGCATTTAGGCATTTCGTGTCTCAAGGTGGAAAAGGTAATGACGCTTGAATTTTAAATGAAAGCTAATTAAATTACCTACCTTGTATGAAGATGGATATGTTTTAGACAAGTAGCTCCTTAAATGAAAATGCCATCTTTCTTTCCACTGAGATTCTCTCCTATCTCAATTGAACAAGGGAAGTAAAAAGGTGGATTATTGTTTTGGTAAACCAAAGGAAGTTTCATTTCTTGTTTCACTTCCCAAATTCGGTCTATTCCTACAAAGAAACATAGAACTGTTCTAGGAGCATTGCTAGTCGAATTCCAAGGATTGTACAACTCTTGTGATGAGCTGGTTTGCTCAATAAGGAATGGAGTAATTAGAGAAGTTTAAAATTCGAATAAGGGAGAAATTGCTTCAATCATGCCCAGTAGAATTCTCCATAATTCCTTGTTGCAATTTCTAGCTAATAAGTAGGAATATCTTTAGCGTAATTGGCTGGTGGCTTTCCAAAACTAAAAAGGAAAGGAAATTATTTTGTTGCTTGAATGAAGGAATTTCCCTACTCGAATCTTTGTCAACTCTCACAAGGGAAAGAAAGAGGAAAGCTATTGATGGAAGATTGCTAGCTGAATTATGGATTGAATTTAACTCCTAATTCGGATAGCATAAGGGGAAATAAATCCAGTTTTGGAATGAAACTCATATCACCAATATTTGAAGGAATATGCTACTTGTTCAAAAAGGGAAATGGTGAATAGAAACTTTTATGGAAAGGGGTTCATAAATAATCCTTAGAATATTACCCTATGCAGAATGGAAATGAATATAATCTAATTATTAATTCAAGGTATGCATATTATGAAAATTTTAGGGAAATAAGGAAATAGGATATTTAGTATGCATAACGAATTTAGAATACAACCCCCCCCCCCCCCACATCAAATAATTCCTCCTTAAATCAAGGGTTTTTAAATATGGAAATGGTAGCTAGACCAAGGTGAGTCAGCCAAGGAGAAAAAGAAGGAAAGAGGAAAAGGAAAATAAAAGATGTCCAAACAAGAATTAACATTCGAACCCTCAACCACTTCATTAAAATCTCAATACTCTTACCATTAAACCACAATACACTTGTGTTTTAATCTATCAACAAAATCTTCATATCCCAAAACCTCCTTTCTCAAGTTTTCCCCTAAAGTAAAGCTAAATAACACAATGACCCAAAATGCCCACAAATATCACACACAATCTAATTAGGGTAACTTAGATAATTACTTATATACATGAAGCACATAAAATCATAAAGTCATATTAGCATATGAGTGATGTCATGCATGTTTCTATACTACCCAAGATGGCTAAGAGTGGGGTTTTGCAAGTGTTCTGTGATGAGGTTATATTAATATTACTGGTTAAGATAGTGGTTGGATTATTGATTCAGGTGCATCATACCGTGTTACTCAACACTGACATTTTTTCTAAACTTGCACTCTAATAGACTTTGGCTATGTTAGGATGGAAAACGAAGTTTATTGTAAAGTTGTTGGCAAGGGTGATTATATTTGGATACAGATACCAAATTCCAGTAAGTCCTAAGGAATGCTAGACATGTTCCTGATAATCATCTTAATCTTATTTATATTAGAAAGCTTATTATAGTTCTTAAGGTGGAGGCAAATGGAAGCTCAACAAAGGGAATCTGATTGTTATCAGAGGAAAGAAACAGAACACTCTCTACTTAATGCAAGCTAAGTTGGGGAAAGGAGAGATAAATCTAATTCAAGACTCCTCTATTGATCTTTCGTATAAGCTAATCGGGCATATGAGTGAGAAGAGAATTCAGACAGTTGTTCACAGGCAACTTCTCCCTAATGTGATAGGTACTTCTCTTAAATCCTATATTAATTACATTTATGGAAAATAACATAGAGTTTCTTTTCAAAGACTTCCTGTATCTAGAAAGATGAATTCGTTATAGTTGGTGCACACTGATATATGCTATATGAAAGATAGGTCTCTTAGTGGTAAAATTTATTTTGTCACATTTATTGATAACTTCTCTAAAAAAGTCTAGTGTACTTCTTTGAAATCTAAAAAGTAGGTCTTAAATGTGTTAAAAAAAATTTCGTAGCAAGGTCGAAAGAGAGACTAGTAAACAGTTAAAGTGTGTACAATCTAACAATGGTGATAAGTATAAAGGACTATTTGAAAGCTATTGTAAGTCTCATGGGATTAGATTAGAGAAGATAGTACTAAAAATACCAAAAGAGAATAGGATAGCAAAAAGAATGAGTAGAACCATCATTGAGTGAATCAGAAGTATGCTTTCCAATGCTAAGCTGTCCAAATCCTTTTAGGGTGAAACAATGAGAATTGCAATTGACCTAATTAATCTTTCTCATTTGGTTCCTTTAGATGATGATATTCTAGAGAGAGAATTGATTGAGCTTGAGAGAGAAAGTCTTACAAGATCTTAAAGTGGCTTTTGTTTAACTTTAGCAAAATATAAGGACTTCAAAACAATCAATATAGAACATAAAAAAGATCAAGGAAAAGTAATAAAAAAACACCTTTTCCTACAAATAAAGAACCCTAAAAGAACTAGCTTTTAGAACTCCAAATTTAGTAGATAAAGGTCTACCACAATAACACCTTAGAACTATTGACTTAGCAAGAAATTATGAACTAAAAGGATAGGGAATTGTGGGCATTTAAACAAAAAACAATAAGAACCCAAAATGACAAACAAGAAGAACCCTTGTTAATTTCTAGTTGAATTATTCTTAGAATTTATAAACACTTACTCAAGGGTGAACTAAGCCTTTAGGTTGGTCTTGGATTAAAGTTGAATAAGGAATCTTTCCAAGCTTCAAGTCTTCAAGATGAAATCTTCGTTCTTGCTTTAAAATGTGATGTATGTTGTTCTTTTCTTACAATAAAAAAATAGTATATAAGGGTGTTCTGTCCCTGAATTAAACCACTCTTAAATATTACAATATGACTCCAAAATAACTAAAAAATTGTCAGGGGTTAGGGTTTCAGGCCACAGCCGGCACCTGTTCGGACTTCTCGAGCCAACGCCAGTGTTGGTTCCACTCTAGAGGAACAACACTTTATGACACAAAAAAGGAATTTCATTGTTGGTCGTATAGACCCCAGATGGCGCCGGTTTCAGGCACCAGAACTAGCACTGGTTCCGCTCTGCTGGCCGTCGTTTCTACCCGAGCAGCTTCTGGTTGTCGTTCTTTGTATATGAACAGCAAGGCCTACTCCTATTCCTCTTTTGGCATTTCCCATATGCTATCCCACTTGAAATGTACTTGTAAATATACTTGAAGGTTGTGTTGGAATTGTTTGGGATGGGCTCTCATCAACGGACCGAGCAAGCTTGATTTTGATTCGGTCTCGTCCTCCCCCCCTTATTGAGCTCGATCCTCGTGGCCGGGTTGATTCCTATCATTTCTCCCTTCTTGGAATGGATTCGTCCTCAAATCATAACCTACATCAAGAGGAGAAAGATCAGCTACATTAAAAGTAGCACTTACATTATACTTACCCGATAGATCAATCTTGTAAGCGTTCATATCGCTCAAGAACTTGAAATAGGCCATCTTCCCACATTCGAGCTTTGATTTGCATTGGGTAGGAAATCTCTCACCCAAACCCAATTTTCTGGCTCGAATATCACCTACTTTCTTCCTTAGTTTCGCTTGCATGCAATGGCCTCATTCCATTTTTCAATTAGAGATTTAACCTTCTCGCACATAGATTTAACCATTTCGGCCTTCTTTTTGCCATCAAGACTCAATCGTTCATCTACAAGCAAAGAAGATAAATCTAAAGGGGTTAATGGATTAAACCCGTAAACAACTTGAAATGGAGAACATGGAGTGGTAGAATGGACAATTCTATTATAGGAAAACTCTATATGTGGAAGACATTCTTCCCAAGTTTTCATGTTCCTCTTGATGATTGCCCATAGTAGTTGCGTGAGGGTTCGGTTGACAACCTCCATTTGTGGGTGACAAGCTATAGAAAACAATATATTAGTTCCACATTTTTCCCACAATATTCTCTAAAAATGACTTAAAAATTTAGAATCCCTGTCCGATACTATGCTCTGTGGTAACCTGTGCAATTGTACCACTTCCTTGAAAAATAAACTTGCAATGTAAGTAGCATCATTAGTTTTTGCACAAGGCATAAAATGAGCCATCTTAGAAAATCAATCAACAACTACAAAGATGGAATCCCTTCCCCCTTGGTCCGTGGTAATCCTAACATGAAGTCCATTAAAATATCTAACCAATGTGCATTAGGGATGGGTAAAGGAGTATATAAACTTTAGGGTAGTATTTTAAACTTGGCCCTTCTACATGTAATGCATGAATTACAATGCCTCTCTACATCTACGCTCATTTTTTACCAATAAAAATGTTCTTACAAAATGCCTAATGTTTTTTAAATCCCAAAATGTCCCATTAATCCTCCTCCATGAGCTTCCCTCACTAACAATTCTCTCAATGATCCTTTTGGTATGTAAAGTCTACCATCTTTAAACAAAAACCTATCATGCCTATAAAATTTTTGGAAGACACATTTTTCACAAGCATGATAAATCTCTCTAAAATCATCATCCTTTGCATACAAGTCCTTAATAAGCTCAAATCCAAGAAATTTTGCATCTAAGGAATTTAAAAGCACATACTTGCGAGATAATGCATCGGCTACTACATTATCCTTACCTTACTTGTATTTGATCACATATGGAAATGTACGAATGAACTCCATCCACTTGGCATGCCTTTTACTCAACTTTTGTTAGCCTTTAAGGTGCTTTAACATTTTATGGTCAGTATGGATGATAAATTCCCTAGGTAACAAATAATGTTGCCAATGGTGTAACGTCCTCACTAATGCATATAATTCTTTGTCATAAGTGGAATAATTCAATAGTGTTCCCGATAACTTCTCACTAAAAAATGCAATAGGTTTTTTATCCTGAGTCAACACAGCACTTCTTCCTATTCCACTAACATCATATTCCACTTCAAAAGCCTTCTTAAAGTTAGACAAGGACAACAATGGGGCTTCACTCAATTTTAATTTCAAAGAAATGAAAGCATCTTTTTGTTCTTTCCCTCACCTAAAACCTTCATTCTTTTTAGTTAATGGGGTAGCTAGTGTGCTGAAGTTTCTAATGAAACGCCTGTAAAAATTGGCTAACACATGAAAACTTCTTACCTCAGTCACAAATGTAGGTATTAGCCAATCTTGTATTACCTTAATATTCTCTTCATCAACTTCAATACCCTTCGAACTTACAACATAACTAAGAAAGGTTACCTTTTCCAAATAAAATGAACATTTTTCAAAGTTCGCATATAGTCTTTCTCTTCTAAGGGCAATAAGCACATATTTAAGATTATGCAAATGATCTTCATAAATTTTGTTGTAAATCAAAATACACCACAACAATTTTTCTAATATATTCCCACAACACATAATGCATCAATTACATGAAAGTACTAGGTGCATTTGATAAATCGAAAGGCATCACAAGCCACTCATATAAACCCTGTTTGGTCTTAAATGCAGTTTTCCATTCTTCACCTTCCCTAATCCTAATTTGATGATATCTGGATTTCAAATTAATTTTTGAAAATACACATGATCCAAGTAATTCATCTAATAAATCATTAAGCCTAGGGATTGTGTAACAATATTTTACTGTTATTTTGTTAATGGCCCTGTAGTCAACACACATTCTCCAGGTCCCGTCTTTCTTAGACACCAATAACACTGGAACCGCAGTTGGACTCAAACTCTCTCAAATATGGCCTTTCTTGAGAAACTCCTCAACTTGCTTTTGTAGCTTCTTAGCTTCTTTAGGGTTGCATCTATAAGTTAGTCTGATTGGAATGACAGACCCCAGGATGAAATCAATCTAATGCTCTATTCCTCAGACGAGTAGTAATTCTTCAGTTACTTCTTTTAGAAATACATCTTGAAATTTTTCAATAAGTCCTGCAATTTCACAAAGTAAAGAGAGAGTAGTATTATCAGTAGTTACAAAAATCCCTTTACAAATTAAGAGGTATACTGGTTCCTTAGCTGTAATAGCTTCTACCTTCTCTTTCTCTTTTGCAAAGAAATTTACTTGTTTCTTATCTCTTCTATCTTGTTTTCCTTCTCTCTTTTCCTTTTTTTCTTTCTCAGTATTCTCACTCTCGATTTTTTTCTCATTTTCTTGAACTCTCTTTTTCTTCTCCTTTTCTCTTATGATTTTTTTATCTCTACTCACTTCACTTGGAGACAGAGATAGTAGAATGAATTTCTTTCCCTTCTTATACATAGCATAAGTTTTTTTCTTCCCATCATGCACTACTCTCCTATCATATTGCCATGGTCTCCCTAAAAGTATATGGCCTACGTGTATGAGAACAACATCGCACAAGATCTCATCTTTATATTTCCCCATATCGAATGTAATTAAGGCTTGTTTATTAACTTTCAATTCTCCACTTTCATTTAGCCATTACAACTTGTATGGTTGTGAATGCTTTTTTTGTTTCCAAGCCTATTTCTTCCACCACATTAGCACTTACAACGTTGGTGCAACTCCCACTATCAATAATTATGCTACAAGGTACTTGATTGATGAAGCATCTTGTATAAAAGATATTCTCCCTCTGTTGATGATGCTCATCCTTCTTCACTTGTTTTTCTACCTTTATAGAAATATGCACCATTTCTTCCAAGGTTTTACATGAATGCAACTCAACTATATTGTCTATCTCCCGGTTCAATCCACTTAGAAATCTCGCTTTAGTAGCACGTGGATCTTCATTAATAACTGCCCTTATCATTAGCATCTCAAGTTCTTTGTGATAATCTTCAACACTTTTATTTCCTTGTCTTAGCACTTGAAGCCTCTGATATATCTCGTTGTAGTAGTAATGTGGTACAAACCTTACCCTCATGAGATTTTTCATCAATTCCCATGTTCCAACGGCATTTTCTCCCATGCTTCTTCTATTAGCCAAAACTTGCTCTCACCATACCAATGCATAGTCTAAAAATCCCAATATTGTCAACTTCACTTTATTCCTCTCACTATAATCCTAGCAATCAAATAGAATTTTCATTTTCCTTTCCCATTCAAAATATGCCTCGAGATCACTTTTCCCTTTAAATTGTGGTACCTTCATTTTGATAATTTTCAATTCCCATTCTCCCTTATTTTTATCTCTCCTCTTACCTCTTATCACGTTACCTTGATATTGTTCTCTATAGTCTTCCTCTGGGTATCCCTCATCTCACTCAAATTCCCTCTCAACATCTCTTTCGACTCCTCTTATAGGATTCTCACCAAATCTCCCTCGACCTCTTTCTCTACCTCCTCTCAAACCATTTTTCTCTCCTCTTATAGGAACTTGTTGATATCCACCAATAGAATATTCATTCCATTCTTCCCCAGGTTGTGTATTCACAGGAGGTGTGTTGTAGGCTTCCGATTGCTCTTGTCCCCTCTTTTGACTGATGGTAGATGTTTGGCCTTGTTAAGCTCGGAGTTCGGTCATCTCCCTCCAAATGTCCTCCATACTCCTTTACAATGAAACAAGTTTTTCACGAAGATCCCCCGGATCCTCTTGTGGTCTACTTCATCCATTAGGATTTAGCTTAGTTGGTTCCTCTCCTAGAGTCATCGCTAACGTTTAGGTTGATATTTCTGTAAAAAGAGTTAAGAGAACAAAATAGAAATTAGTTTCCTTACTCACTCCCTAAGTGTTTACACTCTACTCTCGTGTTTGCACTCCTTGGATTTTCAATTAAGAATCTTTCTCTCTTGCATTTTTCATTTACTCAATGTCTCACTTGTTCAACCAAATTCCTTCCCAACATCAATTCACCTTAGTTCATTAGCTCTTAGGATTCTTCAAGACAAGGGTCTTAGGATAATATAATTTAGTGAATACTTAGAGGTCAAGAGCAAATAGAGTACAAAGTGTTCACAACATACAATAAGAAGATAGTTTAAAGAGCACAATGGAACATGACAACAATTTTTACACCAATTTCAAGGAATGAGTACAAGAATACTTGAATTAAGTAGGTGGTGCATGTTTTTTAGTGTAGAAAATATTACAAACAAATTACACAATAAATCAAGCTTTAATTAAAATGCCAATGACTAAAACCATACATACGGGCAAGTATACCCATCATATAGTATAGGGAATAGCAAGTATCATATCCATGAGAACTTAAGCTCCCATCTTACTTTACCCAAATCTTTATTGTTTAGCCAATAAAATAAAAGAATAGAAATAAATAACCTACTAACCTAATATACTAGAGAAAATCAAATCACACAAGAAAAGTCACAAGGATAATCAATGAGTGAGAATACAGAGAAAAAACATATAAATAGATAGAAATTCTTGAATACACAATAATGATTGACTAGCAATTCTCTCAATTCATTATTATCTTTGCATCATGAAGGATTAAAATAGACCACTTCGTTTGCAATTCATGGAATCACTATCTTCTAATTAAATTAGTGAATGTATTTCGTCTCAACCAACTTACCTAAAAGATGCATTAAAATCAATTCTCACACAAATCCCTATATTCTAGGTGATTTAAGCATAAAATTAGTCAATGAATCTATATTCTACCAATCATCAACCAATCTTTGATTATTTAGTCTTAACCCTTAACCTCTTTTTCAAATAAGTTAAGAATAACTAGTATTGAATTAATTAGTAGGTCATTCTGTCCTAACATCGTTTTTCAAGTTAATTAGAAGAGAGCTAATCAATCTAACAAGATATTATGCTCAAGTAATCAAATATCAAGAATAGCAATAAATTGATCAAAGAACTAAAATCAATACAAAATCATGAATTCAAAAGAATATCATCTAAAAACAATTAAAACATTAATATCAATTTATCAATAAATTACAGAGATAAGAAAAAAAAACCACTCATAGACAAGTAAATCTTGTTCTTCTTCTTTGAAACCTTCTTGAGCAACCTCCTCTTCTACTCCAAGAATTCACCTTGATCCTCCTAAATCTTGGTGTTTCTCTAGGAGTTTTCTAAAGATATTACATTGAAGGATTAAAAACTATAAAAACTCCCTTGTACAATGTCATTCTCTTATATTTATAGGAGTTCTAATATCCAAAAAGTGTGTACAAGAGTCATTTTCTATGGTTGAAAGAGTTCCCAAAAGAATCAAACTAAAATTGCCAAAATCTGCTCTGAAAAGTAAAACCCACCGCTATTGATCAGAATGGACCTGGTGTCGGGTCCATTCGACCCACCTGGTGCCAGGTCCAATCTATTTCTGCTCGAAATTGTTGTTTTTTGAGAACAGACCTGGCGCCTGGTGCCTTAACTGGTCTTGGCGCTGGGTCCAATTTGAAATCTTTTACTTTTTGCTCAAAATCTATTTAAATCTGCATAAATTTATCAAAAACACTTTTTACAAGTAAAATGTCAAATAGGAAAGAATATGTCTAATTATGACAACAAAAGTATTTCAAAACAACCTCGAATAACTAGTAAAATAAAGATGATTTTAGCCCCTATCACATACCCCCACACTTGAACTTTTACTTGTTCTCAAGAAAAACAAGAATTAAAATACTAAGCAAATGGCTTAAGTCAAAACAACTTAGCAAAATTTTCCTTAGCAAATCTATCCATAATGAAGACATAACCTTCTTCCAACCTTAAACACAAACTTGTCATTCATTCAATCCTTGTAAAACCTTGTAAATTTATGTATTAAATCAAACAAGCCTAAGGCCATCAAAGTTAAGTTAAATAAGCTTATATTTAGTACAAGAAAATCATTCTACTCCTCAAGCAAAAATATAGATAACATAAATCATACAAGTCAAGCCATTTAACCAATTTAAGAATTATAAACTCAAATTTACACAACTGAAGTTTGTGAAACAAGGAAAACACTCCACTCTTTTTTTTTCCTCTCAAAAACTTTTCAATGACTTAGGGAATTGATTGCTTCAAGTGAATGGATTTCTTTTCACACACCGTATTGGCCCCATTCATTTTATTTTTTACCTTTTTTTTTCTCTCTTTCTTCTTTTTTTCCTTACCTTCTTACCTTCGAGATAGCCTCAAGAGAGTGTGATGCTTCTTTGTTTTTTCTCTTCCACTCACCATATTGGCCCCCTTTTCAGCAAAAGGTTTCTCTCTCTCTCTTTTTTTTTTTTTCTCTAAAGATGAAAGCAATTTTTTCAACTCACATTCTTTCCTCTTCAGTCAAAATTTTTTCCACACATTCCTTATTCACAACTCAAAATCAAGCAAACTTTAAATCTATAATACAAGAATTAATCAACAAATTTTTCCATATTTTATCATATCATCTACATTCAAACTCAAAGAATAAAACAAAATTCAAATACCCAATATAAACAAGGCTAACTTAAATTCTTAAGACTTAGCAAAATCTAACTTAATACACTAGTTTACTGTTTAGATAAAAATCTAACCATAATAAATGACAAATCCATATCCACATATAAAAAGAAGATCATAACTCCATTATAGGCAAATAAACTCAATTTAGCTCCAAATCTCCAAACTTTCAAATTTTCAAAATTTTCACATTTTCAAATTTTTTTACCAAGAAAACACCAAGATAATTGATAAAACTTGAGCAAAGAATATTACTAAACCACTTCCTCACACTTAAACTGGATAATGTCCTCATTGGCCAAAAATTAACACATCAAAGTGTCTCCAAAGGGACCAAAAATAATAAAGGAAGTAGAAAGTTAAGCAATACTCCCCAAGTGCAATAATGCTCCAATAAATATTAAAACTTTGAGACGAATAGAAGAGCTTGTTTAAGAAGTCTTTATTCAAACCTAAAAAAGAAAACCCAAATAAAAGCACAATGAAAATAATAAGAAAAGAAAGACACTTAAATAAAAGAAAACAAACTAAAAATCCTAAGAAATCAAATAAAGACACAACTCACTCCCCTACACTTAAAGTGAAAAATATTTTCCTTATTTTGAGAGGATGAAAGACACCTAACCATTTAAACAAAACCAAACCCAAAAGAAATATACAAACTATTCCTACTCATCATGCTTCCTCATCAAACCTTTGTAAAAGAAATTAAAGCTCATTGAAAAAGGTAGGCATGATAAAAGTAGAAGTAAGAGAGGTTTTTGAAAAATGGAGGATTCATTGAAAATACTAGTTGTAATATATATACATGCATGACCCCTCCCTCCCCCCCCCATTCTGTAGCACCTTTTTAGACCTACAAATCAAGTTCCCAACACAAAGATCTAAATTATGTCTAAAAAGTGTGCAAACATGATAATCACCACTTAGCCCTTCAAAAGATTTGTCACAATTGAAATTGCCCTTAAAACTTAGTATTTGAGCTTTTAAAGATGGGATCAAGAAATTCTTGCTTTTTAATACATGGTCTACAAAATCTAAGTTACCCCCCTTTAGATGGGGTGAAGGGTACAATTTGTGAGCACACTCCAAGGGCTTCTTATAATGTATCAATAAAAGATCCAAATCCTTGAGTCATGTTAAGCTTAACACATCATCATTTAGACTATTAGCCTCCAAGAATGAAGAGAAACCTAAGAAATTATGTGACAAAGGGAAATTAGAATTATTAGCATATGGTAGAATCGAATACCTCCCTTTCCACATTGGAGAATTGTTCCTCAAATCCTTTCTCCTCTCTTTAGGGATTCTCTTATTTAAGTGTATGGGCATTTATGGCATCTTCAACCAACTTGCCTAGTTGTGTTCTTGTAGAGCTCATTTGATGGGATACTTCTTCGTGCCACCTAATTAAGGGACATGGTTGTGTTGGCAACAAAGGATTGGATTGAAGCTTCAAGTGACATCTTACAAAAAGCGTTAATCCGAACTTGTAACCTTGCAAATCTATCATCATTGTAGCTTCTTTGACATTGTGCCCAAGAATAATTGTTCATGATGATGGTTTGAACCTCACACTAAAAAAAACAAAAATCAAGTCAAAAATAAAAAAATAAAGAAAAATAAAAAATTAGGAAAAGAAAATTACACAAATTTGAAATATTCACAAACTACCTAAACACAAAAGTTAGTGATATTTACAAATACAACAAAGGCTAAATCAATAAGACTCGAGTGTTTCTGATAGTGCCCGTCCCCAGCAACAACGCCAAAAGCTTGATGCATGTCTTTTAGTGTAGAAAATATTACAAATAAATTACACAATAAATCAATATTTAATTAAAAGACTAGCCACTAAAACCACACATACAGGCAAGTATACTCATTGTATAGTTTAGAAAATAACAAGTATTGAATCTACAAGAACTTAGGTTCCCACGTTATTTTACCCAAATTTTTATTGTTTAGCCAATAAAATAAAAGAATAGAAATAAATAACCTACTAACCTAATATACTAGAGAAAATCAATTCACACAAAAAAGTCACAAGAATAATCAGGGAGTGAGAATACAGAGAAAAGACGTGTAAATAGATAGAAATTCTTGAATACACCATAATGATTGACTAGTAATTTTCTCGATTCATTATTATCTTTGCATTATGAAGGATTAAAGTAGACCCACTTCCTTTCCAATCCAAGAAATCATTATCTTCTGGTTAAATTAGTGAACGTATTTCGTCTAAACCAATTTACCCAAAAGATACATTAAAATTAATCCTCGCACAAATTCCTATATTCTAGGTGATTTAACCATGAAATTAGACAATGAATCTATATTCTACCAATTATCAACCAATCTTTGATTACTTAGTCTTAACCCTAACTTCTTTTTCGAGAAAGTTAATAATAACTAGTATTAAATTAACTAGTTTGCCATTCTCTCATAACATCGCTTTTCAAGTTAATTAGAAGAGAGCTAATCAATCCAATAAGATATTATGTTCAAGTAATCATATATCAAGAATAGCAATAAATTAATCAAAGAACAAAAGTCAATACAAAATCATGAATCCAAAAGAATATCATCTAAAGACAATTAAAACATTAATATCAAATTGTCAATAAATTACAAAGAAGAGAAAAAGAAACCACTCATAGATAAGTAAGCCTTCTTCTTCCCTGAAACCTTCTTGAGCAACTTCCTCTTCTGCTCCAAGAATTCTCCTTGATCCTCCTAAATCTTGGTGTTTCTCTAGGAACTTTCTAAAGATATTACATTGAAGGATTGAAAACTATGAAAACTCCCTTATACAATGTTATTCTCTTGTATTAATAGGAGTTTGAATTGCCAAAAAGTGTGTACAAGAGTCCTTTTCTGTGATTGAAAGAGCTCCCCAAAAAATCAAACTAAAATTGTCAAAATTTGCTCTGAAAAGAAAAATTCACCGCCATTAATGCAAATGTTTAAGCCACATTCTATCTTTGAGACATTTCATCAAACACATGGTATTCATAGGATAATGGTCATTGAAAATTTTTATCAAACACCTTATGTGCAAGATCTTCCTATAGAACTTTGTGGGCATATTTCTTCCCAAACAAGCCCAATATAGTCAAAACAACAAGAATTAATTTATTTCCAAGGATCTTTCTTCAACAAGACATTATTTTTTTTCAAGAAAACTCAAAATCAAACAAGAATTAATAGGACCATTTTGGTACAATTTATGGCTGTAACTTTTGGTTTGTTTCTCACTTTAGGTTGGTAGATCCAAGCTAAAATAGAAATTTAAGCTTATCCTTACTCTAATACCAAATTTGATATGAGCTTAAGAGAGAAAGTCTTACAAGATCTTAAAGTGGCTTTTGTTTAACTTTAGCAAAGTACAAGGATTTCAAAACAATTAAGATAGGACACAAAGAAATCAAGGAAAAGTAACAAAGAAAATACATTTTTCCACCAATAAAGAACCCTAAAAGAACTAGTTTTTAGAACTCCAAATTTAGTAGATAAAGGTCTACCACAATAACACCTTAGAACCCTTAACTTAACAAGAAATCAAGAACTAAAAGTGTTAGCCCTAAGGGCATTCTCCTGTGTTTTAACTTATGACAAACATTGATAAGGACTAACTTATGTGACTTATATATGATAGGACATGTTTGACTCAGTTCTTTCAAGGTAAGAATATAAGGTTGCTAAATAGCTCTTGAGGAAATGGAATCCAAAGTAGTGATTAATTAAAAACAAGCTCAACCTAAGAGCTCATAAGATCATAAAGTCTTTGAGAAAGAATTTTAGACTATGAGTCATTTTGTTAAGGTATTTTGTGTAAATTTTTATGTCTTCCTTACCTTATGATTTAGTTTATTTCTATCTTAAAGCACACAAGCAAAAAATTTCAAAGTATTAAGTCCTCAGAATTTTGGATTGAGTAGTTTGGTTGACTCTGCATCCAAAAGCTTCGTCCAAAACTCTGTGAACAATATCAAAATATTTTTTCCTAAAAAAGTGCCTTTTTGGATTCACCTTTTGGATGCACTATTGTCCGATCTTTGAGTTCAAAACTCTAAAAAATCTGATAGTGTGAAACTAGCCGTTTCTAGCCGTTGGAACTTTACTTTTTGCTTCTATAAAAGCTTTCAAAACTCAATTTTAAAGAAGATTTTTGTCCTATATTTATAAGAAACACTCTTACTCTCGAGAATACAAAAATCTCCCTTTTCAATAGTGCTTCAAAGTGAAATCAAATTGCTTCAAATAGGTAAAGGTTGTTGGTACTCATTTGTTTGTACATTTACTCAAAAATGTGAGCTATTTCTAATTTATATCTACAATCATTTTTGTACATCAAAGTTGTGGTGTAAAACCCATTTGAAGTGAGCCTTGATTTGTTGTTGATTGAAAGGTTTTGGTAAAACCAAGTGTGGTGATCCTCTTATGTAAATGGTGAAGATAGACACCATTGAGTTGATTGAGTTTAAAGAAATTTGGTTAAAAATACTTAAATAAGAGTTTAAGGTAGTGGATGTAGATCTTAGTAGATCGAACCACTATAAATCTCATGTTCATTCCCTTTACATTTAATTTTAACAGGTTACGAACTTCCTTGCTCAAATATTTTCAATCATTCAAAAGAAATCTTTATGATTCTCACCAACCCATCTTCATTCTTGTATTAATTACATATCTCTTGTCTCATCTCATTCAGATCGTAGCTAGTTCTTTAAGACTGCTCAAAAGCTCTTCTTTGTATCACTAGTAAACACCTCGATCTGAAATACAAAAGGAGGATTTCAAAAATAGATTTTTAAAAAGTGTTTTAAATTTTTCAAGAACCTTATTCACCCCCTTTAGGTTTTTCATTTGGTATCAGAACGTTGGTCTACTCTTCTTTGGCTAAACAACCTTATGTTAGTGTTATGCCCTAGAGGTAATTACTTGTACATTATATATGACACATTTTATTTTAATAAAAGGCATTATTTATTTTATAGTTTCTTTTGTTTACCTTTGTGTAATATAACTGTTAGATAAAATCCCTAGTACAACACTATGTTAAGAAAATTATGATAGAAATCATGATATAAGATTCCTACTACACTGTATAGTGTTAGTACTTAAATAGTCCCTAATCGTAGTATTAATGAGACTGGACATCATTAATTCGTTAAGACTAGCATGTGTTAGACTTCCTGATTTGATCAGGCGGTGGTTCTCATATCCGTGAGTATTGAGATACTCAAAGTTAACACATGGATGCTTGTTAATAGAACAAGTTCATTGGATGATCTAGCTATGATATAATCACATGGATAACTATTTAGTGCCAGTGATATAATCTCAATATAGCAAAGTGTAAGTATCCTTAAACTTGAGATCTCTAAGGTACTTTGTTTTCTAAGTATTGTATTTTGATTCTAATCTCTGGAGCTCGATCGAGGGCCGCCTATGGGATGGATATTAGGTACATTGTGAGGTAAACGAAAGTAATTGAGAGGGTCAATAAAGGATTCATCACTCCTAATAGTAAGGGCGAATATCTCACGGCCACTTATAGGAATTACTACTCGAGAAGCCCTTAGCCAAGGAGATTGTGTATTGGAAATAATTCCAATTGATACATCTAGAGTAGTGGGTTCCTGATACAAGTACTATTGTATTGGGGCCAGAATTAATTCTGGAGGGAGTTGGCACTAATTCCGTACTCCAAACCGAATGAGATATTGTATGGTGAAATGAGTTAATTGCACTGTAGTTTGTTATTGAAGGGTTCATGTCAAGCCACTTGACTTCCTGAACTCTTGGGTGGTCATGATGTGTTGCTAGATATCGCTCACGATCTGAGAATATAGGTTTATTAATTGATGAATCAATAAATCAATCCTGATTAGAATAATATGATTAGTTCTAATTAATTATGAATTATTAATCTCAAAGACGTTTAGATTAATTCATATTCTCTACCAATTGACTGGGAACCCTAATAGGTCTCACACAATAAAGGATTATATACTCAAGATGTTATTTGATAATATAGTGGGGTTAATTGAGAGAAAGAGAAGGAATTGTGGCCAAATTATAATTAGTTATAATTTATGGTCCAAATTGTAATTATGAGAACTTGATGTTTCTAATTACAATTAAGAAATTTTAATTATTTTAGAATTCCATATTTACAGTGGATTTTCGTGACATATAATATATATATATGCACAAAACCCTAATGTAGGGCATTCACACGAAAATAACAGCCATGAAAGCTCTCTCTTCTCTTTCTCTCTCTTGTTGATATTGATCAAGCCCTAGCCGCCACTTAGTTTTTTCTTCTAGCACAGAAAACTTCTTGCTTGAGTGTATCCTCTATATGGATTACTATTAGGAATAATCACAGACTATAATTATAGTGGTTGGATATTCAACTCTCATGGTGTTTGATCAAAAGGATTGTTGGATCGCATCTCGACTTGAAGAAGGAAAATTTTATTTTCTACACGAACACAGAAAGGTAAAAAGCTGGTACCTTTGATCTCCTTATGTCTTGTTTTTCACACATATGTGGATCCTGGGATGGTATCTTATTTTATTTTTCCTCTACGCCATATATGTTATGCGTGAGAACCAACACCATATAGAAAAGATCCTTATGGCAAATATCTCTTCTCTTCCCTATGTCGAGGGATCCTCGACAAATAGACATCCTTTGTTCACTGGAGTAATTACACATTCTAGAAATATCGCATGAAGATCTATGTTTGCTTAATTAATTTTGAGCGATGGAACTTAATTAAAAGAGGACCATATGTTCCTTCTAGAAGTGTTGAAGGTTGAATAGTTCCAAAACAGAGTGATGAATATTATGCTAAAGATAATGTCAAAATTGTTGGGAATATACCCTCTTAGACTAGTTTTCTGATGAAAATATCGAATATGTTAATAAAAGAATTTATTTTCAAGAATCGTTTGTGAATTTATTTTCTTTATTTGTGCACAATTTCGTTTGGAACAGACCCATTATGTTTGAATAAGTGATCCATGTGAATGGAGGTCTTTCACAGTAAGGTATGGATCATGGGTTATTTAAACACATAAACAGTTGTTCTTAACCAATTGATGATAATGGGAATCTCTTCATATTTAGGTTATTATGTTATGAATTTCAAATAGGAAATGGCTTACCTTTAGCCAATGAGTAGTCCACTCACTTCATGACATAATCGTATTTCGAGTACATAGAACAAGACCTATAGTAGTAGTTTCTAAAAAAGTACTAGATGGTAGAAACCTAGACTACTACCGCTACAATGTGGACTAGTACTCTATAACTTGAGTATGAGTTGGTGGTCTGGCGAAGCTAGAAGCATATGCTTTGATATGCTATAGTTGAGGTTCTATCGGAGGGCCAATATACTTACATGTTGGGTATGTGTGACTAGTTAGTTAAGACAAACTTGTACAAGATAGTTTCTACACTATATCGCCCCTTGTGGTTGTCCGAATAATCTAAATATCCAAGGCCTTGGGAAACATGACTTGGATGTTTGCTTTAGGGTAACTCCCTTGGAAAGCGAAAACACTCCAGGAAGTCGTGCATCATTAAACTAGAAGCCTAAGAATGGTATATGTCATTTAGAGTGGTGTTAGTACACTTCTTCCTCTCTAAATGTACGGCGACGTATAGAGGGGTATTTTAGTTATTTTACTTGTAGATTGAAGACTTTGCTAATGCAGCATTGTCCTTGGGGTCAATATTTTCTTATGGTGATATTAGGAAATATTTAAAATACAAAATACATCTATTTATATAGTAGGGGTATTTTGGTCATTTTAGTAACCAAGGCGATGTGTCTTTTTGGTCCTCAGAATAGCTCGTAAGTCCTAATTATTTTTTGGTTGAGAAAATGATCTCAGTTGAGAGATTTTTATTTTATTCGAGTAGTCTAATTTATTATTAGACTGGAATAAAATAAATGAAGAGAAATTTATTATCTGGTTTAATGAGTTAATTAATCATTCAGGGCCTAGGTCTAGTTTGAATAATTAGAAAATTAACCAGGACTTAAACTAGAGGAAAATAATTAATGTTTAATTATTTATTGAGTTATTTATTTAATTAAATCCCAAGAAATAAATAATTAAAATTTAATTATTTTTTATTCGTTTGGGTTCATTTATTATTTATTGGGTTATTTATTTAATCCCAAGGAAAATAATTAATGTTTATTATTTTGGACTTTTCGAATCTAAAGAAAAATAATAAATATTATTTTGGCCCAATAGCCTAGACCATAGGATTTTTCCGGACACAGTTTAAAAGAGTTTAGGATGAAGCCAAATTTTATTTTGTAAATAATATTCGGGTATTAAATCTCGGGAATATTATTTTTATCAAAATAATTATTTTTAGTTTCATGACTCTTGACTTTCTGTGTGGAAAAATAAAATAAAAGAAAAGAGAAAAAATTAAAAGGTCTCTGTCTCTCCCTCTCATGTGGTTGTTTGGTTTTCTAGCTTTTGGTCTTCCTCACTGGGTTTTGTTTTTAACTGAAGAAGCCAAGCTTGAAAAATTAGAACCGTGAGCTGAAAAATCTGAGCATCATCTTCTTCTCTTCCCATTCTGTGCTCACCAATTGCAATTAGGGGTGGTTATATTCTGAGAATTGAAAAGCCTAGCATTATTCATTTTCACCGAATGAGAGGAAAGAACCGGAACTGGAAGCTCACTGGACGGAGGAGAAGGAAGCTGTGATTTTAGCTTCAAGCCATTCTTCTTCGATCTTTACGTGCTTTAAGCCTCCATGCTACTGCCATGCTCTGTTTAATGTTATTTCCTCCATTTTTGTTCACTGGATGCATGCTCTGTAATTTTCAAATTCCTTCAAAAATGACATTGAATTTTCAAGTTATGAGCATTCTATGCTGTGCCATTGATGCCACTGAATATAACTGAGTAAGTGGCTGTGATTCAGCCCACGACATGTACACATTGCTTGAAGTCACCCATGAGGGGAAAAATCAAGTGAAGGAGTCTAAGTTGGGACTTTTGATTCATGATTTGAATTATTCACTTTGAAGCCAAATGAGAGCATAACTGATATATTTACTAGATTCACAAACACTGCAAATAGACTTAAGACTTATGGGAAAATCTATTCCCTTGGTAAACAAAATAAAAAAATTCTAGATGCTTTGCCAAAGAGCTGTCAACCTAAAGCTCTAGCTATGGAGAAATCAAAAGATTTGAAAACCTTATTGACTGAAGAGCTAATTGGCTCTCTCTTAACTCAAGAAATGAAACTCAAAAGGTTTCAAGAATTTGTTGACCATGACAAAGTCAAAAAAGGAATAGCACTGAAAGCGAGGACACTGACAGTAACTAATCTGATAGTGATGATGGAACTGAAATGGATACCGAAGAATTGGCCATGATCGCAAAAAAATTCAGAAGAATGTTCAAAAAGAAAAACTTCAAAAGAAGAAAGAAGTTCATGAAAATGACGGGACAGACCTCACCCTTTAAGCCTCAATATTATGAATGCAAAAGTACAAAACACTTCATTGTTGACTGCCTAATAACCAAATAGAAAGAAGGCAAAATGCTCAAGACGAAAAAGAAGGATCTGAAAACAAAGAAGAGAAATGGACTAATAGGAACTTTGTAACACCCCGCTACGTAGGCCTACCAGGGCCGGGGATGTCGCCCAATCCAAAAGATAAGGGGTCTTTATAACTAGGTCACACAAATAAAATAGCGGAATAAAAATAGTACTTTAATTTAAAATTTATTACAACCCAAGGATAAATCCAAGATTAAATCCAAGAATTCCAAAAAAATGAATTCATAATAAAGATTATCCACTCTCAACTCCCCAAAGAAATACATAAAAATAAATGACAAAATTCTCTTCCAAGGCAGATAACACTAGCTACTCATTCCCATAACATGATCGACCTGAAATCATGGTAAAAAGGGTAATGAGATAAAAATCTCAGTAAGTCCGTGTGTGCTTTGAGTGTCTAGTGAAAATAGTTCGTGAATGCAGAGTATAAAATCTTTATAAGAGAAATACTGGCAAGCGATAAACTGCAGTCAAAATCAAGAGTGGCGTTTTGGCTTTTTCAACCATACAGGTACAATAAATTCAACCACTCAAAAGAAATGACTATGGGTTACCATACGTTGGGCCCCATAACCGGTCAGAATGCCGACACTTTGTGCAGACTGACAAAAGGTAGGTGATCGGCCTACCGGGTAAGATACTCCTCCTTCTTTATACCCAAACAACAACCGGGTGTCTATTCTAGAAAAACACAGTCACTTGACTGAAATAAAAACTACTAGCTCGGACCCGCATGACTAAGTAGTACTGAAATTTCACTAAGTTGAGTTTATCTTTTGGAGGTGGCCTCCTTCCAGAAGACTCATTCTTGCTCTTCAAAACTAGTACTACTAGCCTACCCATATTGAGTACTCAACGTAACGTATCCCACTTGGGAGAAAATGAACAAAACACAATTTCACATGAAAATGGAAATTAAGGGTTTCCAAAGTCCTTGTCAAAATCAGTTTTAGAAAGAGTTTTGAATTTGAGTAAATCTGCTTATTGATTTTCAAATAATTCATTTGACTGAAATAAGAAAGAAGTCACTCCTCAATTGCCTTTACAAAATGAGTGTCCATGCACTCTACATTTAGCTTGCCATAATAAACAGATTTACATCAATCAGGTTTTATGCAGGAGCTTACCTGATCCTTGCTCACAATAAAGGTCTCCAACAACTGACCTAACTCCGCATGGGGTAAATATAAACCACAATCAAACTCATACCAAAATCTACTTTCACAAATAAAACTAACTCAACTCACTACTACCATGATTCTAGTGTCCCAGGCTTCAAGGTCAAATAATAAATTAAAAGGTTTATAAGCCAAGGCTAATTTGATATTTAAAATAATTAGTGTTTTGGAAAATAGGTACCAATAAGTTGAAGGTTTAAATCTTGCTAAATTAATTTAGAGTTTATTTGATGAAGGGTCCTAGGTAGTATTAGGTAAAATAATAATTTATTAATAATTAATTGCTAGAAAATAATTGATAATTAAAATTAGTTGAAAATAAAGTTTAATGAGTTTTGATTGAAAGATAATAAATAAATTTTAATAGGTTTCAGTTAAAAGATAATAATTAAATTTTAATAATAAATATTTTACTTGATATGATTATTTTTATAAAAGGCTTTATCATTTTATATAATATCTATATATTTTATTTTTCTAGCAAAAGTTATTATTTATTTGACTAAAATATCATTATTATATATATAATAATCTAAATCTACCCTTCCTGGGGTTTTTCCAAAATTACTAGCAAAAATCATAATATTAAATATTTTATTGAAGGAATAAAATTAGCTTAGGGACAATTAGATCATGATCATATTCCTATTGCTAACCACAATCATGAACATATACTCCCTCCAATTCATCAAATCATCCAAATCATGAATAAAAGCATAGATCTAAATTTATCAAGGCATGATCCAACCTTTACTAGCATAAACATAATCATGGCTTCAACAATCATACTTGAATATAAATCCTATTCACCAACGGTGACATAATCTCTAACATGCTTGATCACATATATCACTCTCAACATGGAGACATGCATTAAACCCTAAAACATCATAATATCATCTAAGATAAATCATCACATGTATCAACTCCAACTCCATCATATACACACATTCATTCATGCTTCAAACTCAACTCATTACAACAACACATGCTTAAACCACACTCATAGCCCATCTCCTTCCAATATCATCCTAGAGACATGAATCTAGAGCCTAAAACGAGGGTTGAAGGGACTTACTTGATTGATAAGTAACTTAAAGGAGTTTCGAATGGATCTCAACTCCTAGATGTCTAAATCCGTCCAAGGGAGATGAAGAAAGCATGGCCATTGGTGAAAAAGTCATTCGGCCAGGAGGGAGAGGGTGTTTAGCCAAGAGAGAGAGAGAGAAAGAGAGAAAAGAGAAGAAGAAAGTCCATTAGCATGCTTATTCATATACATATTCATTAGAAATCAAAGATTAGTGAAGATGAAGTTGATTGAACAAACCTACCTTGAAAGTGTTCTTGAGCCTTCACAAAAATTCTGATTTTTTTATCCAAAAGAGCAAGTTGGATTTTGGAGTTTGATGTTAAAAATGGTATGGATAGACTCACAGAAGTGAGTAGATGAAATCTAAAATTTTTTAAAGAAGTTTGAAGTGGTTTGGAGAGGTATTAGGCGAAAGAAAGAGTAGGTGTTCTTGGTATTCTATGTGTGCTTGAAGGTTGAAAAGAATGGAGGGAGTTTTGGTTGAAGCTGCCAAAATTCTTAGGGATTAGGGTTGGCCGAACTCTTTGAGGAATTTTGGGAATTAAATTTTCTGGTTTGATAGGAAAAGGAAAAGCTGGTTGTTGAAATCCTAAAAGAATAATTTAGTGAATCAAATTTGGAAACAAAATATGTTGAGAATATCTTGATCAATGGAGAGCTTTTGAACGCTGTGATGGCCGGCTGTTTGATCAGTGTTTTTGGCTGGATGAAAGCTGAGTAAAGAAGGTTAATGGTGGCCGAAAGGAAGGAGTGAAATGGTGAAGGAAAGGTTTGGCTATTTGAGGGACATTTTATGGAAGGTTACTAAATTAATATTGCTGAAATTTTGGTATTCAATCAAGGCATGATTGCAGTGATTTGTTGGAGATATTTTCGGGCAGCCATGTCTGATTTTCATGCAGAAGCTTGGGAAAGGCAATGGAGTTCAGTTCATGGCTATTTAAGAAAGGTTTGTGCAGAAGAAAGATGAAGTTTTGGCTAGGGCTGGAATGGAAAACAAAGCTGGAAAATTCTGTCTAGTGATTTTCGCAAGTTGGAAAGAATTTCTGGGCAGATTTTCTACCATTGTTCAGTCAATTTTGCAGAAGAATTTAAGGGGATTTCAGAGGTCTTTCAAGGCTGGTTTCCAACCTTCTTTATAGAGGAAAAACATGGCTAAGGAGTTGGGTGAATCTGGAAGAAAACAGCTTAGTTTAAGACTACCTAAGCTGCGATTTTGCCCAGAAATTTTTCTAATTTTGCACAGCATTTGTGCAGTCCAAAAATGCCCAGAAAAATTCATATTTCAAGTTGATCAAAAGGGCCATTTTCTGGCAGCATTTGGGAGGGAATAATGGCTGAGAATTTCGACACCTTGAAGGCACAAGAAGTTGGAAAATTTCAGTTCATTACATGAAGGAAAATGAACCTAGTTAGAGTGAAGTTTAGAAGGTTCACTAGGGGAATTAATTCTCTTGGAATCCTTCCCCATCTCTTCCACATTTTTGGTCCATAAGATGTCTTTCACTAAGACATTTTGAACCTTCAAAGCCACAACACTTTACTGAAATTTCTGAAATGAAATTGGCTAGAACAAATGTGACCAATCTAACGAATTGAGAATTAAGGAAAATTATGGATCAAGGAAGAATAAATTCCCTTAAGAATTTTGTGTAGGGTACAAGAATAGAATTAGGATACTCTTATCATGTCTTCCCCAGGACAATACATCTACTCTACTCTAAAGCACTTAAGACTGAAAATACAACCTTCCAAAGCAAAAATAAAATTTAATCATGCTAAAATTCCAATGATGGAATTTGAACCCTAGACCTCAAGAATTAATTCCAAAGCTCTAACCACTACATCACAACAACTCTTGCTCTTATTTTCTCTCTAAAATATTTTTCCTATTTAATCCTCAAGCTATCTCCCTATTTTCATCTCAAACAAAAATTATCATTTTGCCCTTCTTACTCAATACTCACAATTAAGCCTTCTAGGCCACAAAACACAAATCCAAAGCACATAATTTCATATAAAAAATATATTTAAGTATGCAATAAACTATGATATGCATCACAACCCCCTTACTCTAAGGTTGGTTTCGACTGGGGTTTCACAAACTTGGGATCAAAATGAGTCTGAATTTGAGAAAAATAGAGATTCTGAAAATGAAACTGCTATCATATGCTTCATGGCAGTGGAGGATAGGGTAAACTCCTTCTCATCTAACGTTGTAGCTGAATTGCATGATTCTACTTGTGATAATATTGATTACCCAAATGCTCTTCTTATTGATATGTTCCGTGAACTAAAAAAACTGTCAAAAAGGAACAAGGAAATGAAGGTGAAAATTGATTCACTATAAATTGAAAATGATAATCTGATAAGTAAGAACAAAACTCTTCTTGACTCCATCTGTTTCCTAAATGTTGAAAAAAAAATCATTTCTACTTTGTTAAACTGTTCTACTCTTGAAAATAAATGTTTGTATGATATAGTCTCATCTCTTGAAGTTATGATCTGTGAATTTGATAATATGAAAATGAAAGTTGATGATCTCACTACTTGTATTGAAAAATACACTGATGGCCGAAGCAACTTGAATAAACTTCTTAGAGCTCAACAGATGGTTGGAAATAGAAATGGCCTCGGCTATGGTAATATGCACAAAATAGGAAAACATAAGTCTTATTTTGAAAAGGCAAGCTCCTCAAATAGAAATTATACATGGTGTACTTATTGTGGAAAAAATGGACACATTGCATCTTGTTGTCACATTAAGAAAAGCATTGGTTTAGGAATAAAAACTAATTGGAGAATTAAAAGAATCACTACTAACCCCTATGGATCCAAGAAGATATGGGTATAAATAATCACTCTCCCATCTTATGTATAAGTAAAATCATTAGAGAAAATTAGCTTCACAAAGTGGTTCTTGGATAGTGGATGCTCAAGACACATGACAGAAAATGCAGTCCTATTAGAAGATATTCAAACTACAAATGATGAGTCCGTTACTGTTGGAGACAAAAAGAAAGGAAAGATACTTGGCATAGGTAACATCAAAAGGATCTTCAACCATTATCAAACAAGTATTATTGATTGATGAGTTGAAATACAACTTGCTTAGCATTAGTCAATTATGTGACAATGGTTGTAAAGTTATTTTGAGAAAGATTCTTACTCGATTATGGACAGTTCAAGTAATGAAACAATTTTTGTAGCTAATTGTGTCAGAAATATATATGTATTCTATCTTGATGATCTTATGGCTCATGATGTTAGATGTCTTTCCGTGCATGATAATGATGGCTATCTATGGCATAGAAGGCTAGGCCATATATCATTTAATTTGCTAAACAAATTGTCTTCAAAAGAGCTTGTTAAGGAACTGCCCAAAATGAAGTTTGAAAAAAGCAAAACATGTGATGCATGCCAATTTGGAAAGCAGATCAAAACCTCTTTTAAACCCAAGAAAATGATTTCACCTTAAAACCTCTTGAATTAATACATATGGATTTCTTTAGACTAATGAGGACCACTAGCCTTGGTGGTAAAAGGTATGCTTATGTTCTAGTAGATGATTTCTCAAGATTTACTTGGACTTTGTTTTCCAGACAAAAAAATGAGGCATTTTTTGAATTCTTTAGATTATTCAAGTGTGTCCAAAACTCTATTGAAGCAAATTGATTTCTATTAGGAGTGACATTGGTAGAGAATTTTACAATAATGAGTTTACACATTTTTATAATGAAAATGGAGTTTTTCATATCTTTTCAACTACTAGAGCCCCTCAACAAAACGGTGTTGTTGAAAGGAAAAATAGAACCTTGCAAGAAATAGCTAGATCCATGATTTGTGAAAACTCTCTTCCAAAATACGTTTGGGCTGAATCTGTCAATACAATGCGTTATATTGTTAATCGAGTGATGTCGAGACCTTTTCTAAGAAAAACACCCTTTGATTTGACAAAACTCTATCAATTTCCTATTTTAAAGTATTTGGCTGCAAATATTTTATTCTTAATACCCGAGAAAATCTTGAAAATTTTGATAGCAAATCCGTGAGGCTATATTCCTTGAATATTCTTCAAACAAAAAGGCATAAAGAGTGTACAATAAGAGAACTCTATGTGTGGAACAATCCGTACATGTTGTCTTTGATGAATCTAACATTTATACATCAAGAAAAGATAATGATGATGTTAGGATTTCAAAAGAAAAAGGTAAAGAATAGCTCAAAGCACCATCGCTGGACATTCATACTAAAAAAGAGGAATTGGAAGAGTAACAAACTGAACAAAGCAAGCAAGAAACTGAAGAGCTAACTGATCAAGAGTTACCAAAAGATTGGAAGTACAAAATTGGTCATCCAAAAGAGCAAATTATTGGTGATCCTAACTACGGAGTCAAAACTAGACGGTATCTTGTAGATAATTTTACTTTACTTTCCAATATTGAACCTAACTGTAATGATATGGCCTTGCATAATGATTTTTGGATACTAGCTATGCAAGAAGAGCTAAACCAATTTGAGAGAAATCAAGTTTGGAAACTTGTCTCTAGACCACTTGATCATTCGGTTATTAGTACCAAGTGGATTTTCAGAAACAAATGTGATTAATATGGAATGGTGATTAGAAATAAAGCTAGACTTGTTGTCCAAGGATTCAATCAAGAAGAGAGCATTGACTATGACGAGACATTTGCTCTCATTGCTAGATTAGAGTTCATAAGAATGCTACTTGCCTTTGCATCTTTCAAAAATTTCATGCTTTATCAAATGGACGTTAAAAGTGCATTTTTGAATGGTTGTATTAAAGAGGAGGTATATGTAGAACAACCTCCGAGTTTTATTCATGAGTACTTTCCAAATCACGTTTTCAAAATCTTTAAGGCTCTCTATGGTTTAAAACAAGCCCTACGAGCTTGGTATGAAAGGTTTAGTAGATTCTTACTCTCAAAAGATTTTTCAAGAGGCCTAATTAATACTGCACTGTTTATTAAGTCAGAAAATTCTAATGACCTTCTCATTGTCCAAATTTATGTTGATGATATCATTTTTTGTGCTACTAATGAATCCTTGTGTAAGATGTTTGCCAATACTATGTAGCAAGAATTCGAAATGAGTATGATGGGAGAACTCAACTTCTTCCTTGAACTGCAAATTAAACAAACCAAGAATGTAATTTTTCTAAATCAAGCTAAATATGCTAAGGAACTGCTTAAAAGATTCGGTATAAACAAAGTTAAAGAAATCAGTAAACCTATGAGCACTTCTCTAAAGCTTGATAGGGATGAAAAGGGTAAGAAAGTGGATGAATCAAAATATAGAGGTATGATTGGAAGTTTGTTATATCTTACTACTAGCCGACCAGATATTATGTTTTTAATTTATCTTTGTGCCAGATTTCAATTGTGTCCAAGGGAATCTCACTTATGTACTGTGAAACGCATCCTTAAATACTTGGTTGAAACATATGATTATGGTTTATGGTATCCTCGTACTAACACCTTTGATCTTTTAGGCTACACTGATTCAGACTATGCATGTTGTAAAGTTAAACGAAAAACTACTAACGAGCACTGTCAATTTCTCGGACATTCTCTAGTGTCATGGCATAGTAAGAAACAAGTTTGTGTATTCTTATCCACAACTAAGACTGAATATATTGCAGCAAGAAGCTGTTGTGTGCAAATTTTATAGATAAAAAACACATTGCTTGACTTTAGTCTCAATTTTGATTGCGTACCTATACTATATGATAATACAAGTGTAATCAATTTAACAAAAAATCCTATTCAACATTCTAGGACCAAGCATATTGAGGTTAAACATTATTTTATTAGAGATCATGTGTTCAAAAGTGATGTTTGTGTAGAATATATCCTCACAAATGAACAACTTGCAAATATATCACAAAACCCCCAGTTGTAGACAGATTCTTCGTTCTGGGAAGAGGATTGGGCATCACAAAAATTGAGTGACTAAAATTTTGTTGGGAAAGATTTAACCGTCTATTTTTGCAGGTCTCTAAAGAAGCATAATTCCGGAGAGAGATTTTAGATGCAACATTTTGAAAAGTAAATCCAAAAATCATCTTCCAAAACTCTCACTTTAAGGAATTCTATTTGGATGAACATTTTGGATAAAGCCTTATTCCAAAATAAAAACAACATGATGCTTCGTATGTCCTTCAAAAATAATTGCTTCTAGAATATTCTGTTTGAAATTAAAAAAAAAATAGTGCTTTTTCCAAGATAGCTTTTGAAATCTTTGATGAAAAGCCTCTTTTCAATGTACTTAATTGTACTTATCCTCACAACCTCCTAGGAAATCACAAAAAGCTTTTCTCTCTCTTCTCTCTCGAATTCTAAAATCAACCAAGAACTCCATCTTTCTTCTTTCAAAACTTTTCTAGATTCTCTTTGAATAACTGAAAGCCCAAGCCTTTACCCTCTGATTACAATGGTAAAATCCCCAAAATCGACTATACCCAAGTCAAAGAAAGCCTAGAAAATCACTACAATAATGAAGAAGAAATTGGTTGTTGAGACTAAATCAACTCAAAGGAAAAAGGAAAAGAAGTCGTTTCCGAACTCTCAACTTCTCAGACTGACTCTTCAGAATCAACTTTGGAACAGGAAAGTTCTGAGACCCAGGTACCTTGTTTTCTAGACTCTAAAAGTGAATCTGATTTTAATGAATGGTTTTCAAGAAACCGAACTATGATTGTTAGCTATCGCGTAAATCTATAGTCTTTTCTAAATTTTATAAATGTGTTGAATATGTTTAAGTCTTTTAGGTGGGGTGCCCTATTATCTATTGATGAAAAGTTGTTTACTATAGTATGAGAATTTTATGCTAATCTGAGAAAAGGCCGATTAGAGGAGAATAAAGGGGGTTTTATAGTCTGATGGTACATTTCAAGGGTTGGGGGTAAAAACCTTGAGTTTGATCATCGCCTATTGAACAGAATATAGGGTGTTAGAGATGGTAGGATTTAATTTTTTGAACTGAACAAGTTCCTGAAAAGAACTGATCTGTTTAATTTGGGGAAGTTTGAAAGAATATTTACTGGCAGGAAGAATTTTAAGGACTGAAGTGATAGGAACACTAAGTGGTTAAATGGACCAGGTAGGATTCTGCACTACATGGTTTCAACCATGGTTGTTTCAAGTTTTGGTTACAAAACCTCTATAAATATTGTGCAAATGGTGATAATGTTAGCACTATTCGAGAATAGGCCAATAAGTTTTGGGTATCTTACTACGAAATTAATGATGCAAATAAGGAATACCTCCAGCAAAGCCCTACCTTATGGAAACTTATTAACTAAAGTGTTCAGATACTTGATGCGTGTTTTTTAGTGTACAAAATATTACCAACAAATTACACAATCAATCAAGCTTTAATAAAATACTAACTACTAAAACCACACATACGGGTAAGTATATCCATCGTATAGTATAGGGAATAACAAGTATCGAATCCAGGAGAATTTAGGATCCCACCATACTTTACCCGAATCTTTATTGTTTAGCCAATAAAATAAGAATAGATAAATATAACACTAACCTAATATACTAGAGAATAGGCCAAATTCACATAAATCAAGTCACAAATATTATCAATGAGTAAGAATAAGGAGAAAAGACACGTAAATAGATAGAAATCCTCAAAGACATACCAATAATTGATTAGTACTTAGCACAATTAATTATCATCTTGGCACTATGACGAAACTTAAGTAAGATCCAATCGTTTCTCAAGTCATGAATTTACTTATGTAGACTCCACTTCTTTTCCAATCCATAGAATCACTATCTCTTGATTAATTTAATAGATTTCCCAATCGCACAAAAATAGCCAAAAGATGCATTAAACTCATACCTTATAAACATAAAATTAGCCAATGACCCTTTGCTTAAGGTGAAATCAACTACTCTTTTATCACTTAAGTTCTTTAATTTTAACTTCGTTTCCTAAGTCCATTAAGATTTAACAAACATGAAATCAATACAATAAACTTCTAACATCGTTTCCCAAATCAATTAGAAGAATCCACATCAATAGCCAATGATAACAAATAATCAAATATCAAAGACAATAATCAATTGATCAAAGAACTAAAATCAATACAAAGTTATGAATCCAAAAACATCCTCTAAATGCAATTAAAATAATTAAAACTCAAATTGTCAAAAAAATTACAAAGAAGAGAAAAAGAAACCACTTATAGGCAAGTAAGCCTTCTTCTTCTTCCTTGAAACCTTCTTGAGCAACCTCCTCTTCTTCTCCAAGAATTCTCCTTCGATCCTACTAAATCTTGGTGTTTTTCTAGGAGTTTCCTATAGGTTTGCAAATCCCAAAGGTAAAAACTAATTTAGAGATGTTATTCTTTTTTATTTATAGGAGTTCTAATTATCAAAAAGTGTGTACAAGAGTTTTTTTCCCGTGGTTGAAAGAGTTCCCAAAAGAATCAAACTAAAATTGTCAAAATCTGCTCTACAAAGAAAAACTCGCCGACATTAATCAAAATGGACCTAGCACTGGGTCCAATCTGTTTCTTCTCAAAATTGCTGCTTTTCTAGAGTAGACCTAGCGCTTGGTACCTTAACTGGACCTGGCACCGGATCCAATCTAGAATCTTTCAATTTTTGTTCGAAATCTACTTAAATCTGTAAAAAAATTTCAAAAAGACTTTTTACAAGCAAAATATGAAATAGGAAGGAATATGCCTACTTATTATAAAAAAAAGTATCTCAAATTAACCTCAAATAACTAAAACAATGGTGATGATTTTAGCCTCTATCACATACCCTCATACTTGAACTTTTGCCTATCCTCAAGCAAACAAAAATTAGACACTAAGCATTTAGAACAAGATAAAGCAATTTCGCAAATTTTGCCTTAGCAAATTCATCCATAATGAAGACATAACCTTCTTCCAACCTCAAACATAAATTCGTCATTCATTTAACCCTTTCAAAATATTGTAAACTCATGTAATAAATCAAATAATCACAAGGCTATCAAAGCTAAGTTAAACAAGCTTATATCTAGTACAAGAAAATCATCCTACTTCTCAAGCAAAAACATAGATAATATAAATCATACAAGTCAAGCCATTTAACCAATCCCAACATTATAAACTCAAAGTTACACAACTCAAGTTAATGAAATAAGGAAAATAATCCACTCTCTTTTTTTTGTATAACTTAGGAAATTAATAGTCTCAAGTAAATGGATTTCTCTTCACGCACCGTATTGGCCCCCTTATAATCATCATTCATTTTTCATCAATTTTCTTTTTCTTTCTACTTTCTTTCCTTACCTTCTTGCCTTCGGGATAACCTCAAGAAAGTGTGATACTTCTTTGTTTCTTCTCTTCCACTTACTGTATTAGCTCCCTTTTCAGCAAAAGGTCTCTCTCTTTTTTTTTTTTTTTTCCAACAGATGAAAGCAATTTTTTTTCAACTCCATATTTTTTTCAACTCACATTTTTTTCAATTCATATTTTTTTTTTATTTCCTTCAACTCACATTTTTTTCAATTCATATTTTTTTTTTATTTCCTCACATTCCTTTTCTACTACTCAAAGTCAAGCAAACTTTAAATCTATAATACAAGAATTAGTCAACAACTCTTCCCATATTTCATCATATCATCCACATTCAAACTTAAAGAATAAAATAAAACTCAAATACTAAATATAACCAAGGTTAACTTAAATTCTCAAAATTTAGCAAAATCTAACTTAATACGCAAGTTTACCTTTTAAATAAAAATCCAACCATACTGAATGACAAATCTATATCTCAAGTTGAACAGAAAATCACAACTCCATTATAAGCTCAATTTAGCTCCAAAATCTCCAAACTTTTAAAATTTCACATTGTAAAATTTTCAAAATTTCAACACAGTTGTTTAATACCAAGAAAACACCAAGATAATTAATAAAAACTTGAACAAAGATTATTACTAAACCACTTCCCCACACTTAAACTAGACAATGTCCTCATTGGGCAAAACTTAACACAAGATAGTATATCCAAAGGGACCAAAAATGATAAAGGAGGTAGAAAATTAAGTAATACTCCCCAAGTGCAATAAGTTCCAAACAATATGAACTTGGAAAAGAATAGAAGAGCTTGTTCAAAAGGACTTTATTCTGACCTATAAAAGAAAATACAAATAAAAGCATAAAGAAAATAAAGGCAAAATAAAAATAAAAAACACACATAAATAAAACTAAAGAGAAATACTAGTAAAGATCCTACAAAAATAAATAAAGACACAACTCACTCCCCCACACTTAAGACGAAAAATATTTTCCTTATTTGAGAGAATAACAAAATACTTAACAATTAAAAATAAAACTAGATAAAACAACATAATGACCGAAAGACCTAAAAAACCCAAATTCAAAATAAACGCAAAACACTTAAAAAAACACGCTTTCCACTCATCATTTTTCCTCATCAAACCCTTCTCAAAGAAGTTCAAGCTCAAAATAGAAAATAGGCAAGATGAATGTAGAAAGATTGGCATAAAACTCTCTAACAAGAGTGTTATTGTAGTTAGTCATAAACTCAAATAACTCTAACAATTATACTTTCTATAGAACTCGTTCAAGTTCAAAGTATCGAAATTTTGTCAGATCTAACTTCCTTTCCATCAATAGTCCTCTGTTTGGCAATTTGATTTCCAATTCTATTATCATAGAAGATGTGATGTCCAGAGGTCATAACCTGCCTCCTCAATTTCTTGATAGCCATTTCTTTGCCTTTTCCCTTTTCTTAAGCCCATATTTTCCTCTTCTTGATTGTTGATTTTTCTTCAACAATATCAAGATCATCTATCTCAACATCTTTGTTAGTCTCAATTGGTTTTGCAATTTGCTTGCCTTTGTCCATTGTTAGAATGCCGCTACTCTCAATCATTGCTATTGTGTCTTCTTTTTTTGCCATTAATATCTCCAATTTATCTAATTGGTCTTCCGAAACATCTATAGGAACCTGTTGAATAAAGGTACTAGTGTTTTCTAACATAATATTGTGTTTTCTCGTGGTAGTGAATAACTACTTTAAGGCTTCCATTATTTTTCTTACATCCTTTGGTTGTAGACATAATTACAATACATGCAAAAACATAGGATCAATAGGAACATGGTCTACATCTGCCATCAAGGCATCAGGAGATCTTAAGGTTTCATTTTTAATTAAGTCTAAATTTTTCAAATTTACGTTAGCCTTTTCAAGATTTTTTTTTTTTTTAAAGTTGATTCCTTTAAATATTTGGACCATGGATGGGTCCACAAACACACTCGATTCCCTACTTTTTTCCAAAATCTTCCCCTTTTCACATTAACTGACAAAGTTTTTAAGAATAGAAAATTTATAACTGATGAACATTGGGAGGGTGAATAAGGTTTATGGAAAATAAATGTAATTTTTAAATTCTTTTAATGACTTGTAAGAAGGGGCTGGAAAAACATATGCGTTCAAAAAGAAATTTGCTGAGCAGCTTTTAGTATCTAGTTAGGGATCTTTTAAATCTACACTAAATAGAGAGAGATAGACCAAATTTGAGATGGGTAGTTAAGAGATTAATGACCAACTCACTATGAAATATAAAAGACTTAAATCAGATCATTGATTGAAAAGAAGGGTGTAGCATTTTTTTGATATGATGAATAGCAGAAAATGCAACCATGATTTTCAGATTAAATGCAAGAGAATAGACCGAAGGATTTATAATGGTTCGATCCTCAATTGATCTACATCCACTACCTAAAGCAAATACTTAAGGATTTCAAAATAACCATTAAAATAGTTTTCCCAAATCAATGGCGGTAGGCAACACCAATCTTACACGAGAGGGTTACCACACTTGGTTTTGCAATCAACCTCTCTACAGACAACAATCAAGGCTCATCCGCATCAACACCAATCACACACAAGATGGTTCCCAAATTTTGGATTTTCTATGGAAAGGAAGGATTCATCCGCATCATCAACATCTCCTATGGAAAATTGTAAATGATATTCTTCCTACCAAACATAGACTTGGGAGAATCATCAATATTGCTAATAGCAATTGCATCATTGGCGACATTAAGGAAGAGACTGTAGAACATTTATTTCTTAATTAACTGCCCCCCTGATAGCCGATATATGGATAAGATCTAAATGGCAATTAAGAATTCATGCTTTTTCCTCTTGGGATATGACTTGTTGGTTAGAACTATTATTGAATCTAAAGAATGACTTTCTCTTGTCTTGTGTAGAAAAAATGGAAATGCTCAATTTCGCAGTAATAGCTATGGAAAACATATGGAAATACAGGAACGACATCTTCTTCAATAGGAAGGTTGGTACTTAGGAGGACATTGGTATTCACATTAGTCAAACTACCTTGGAGTATTGGGAAGTCTTCAAAAGGAATGTTGAAAACAAAACAAAACTATGCAACTTAGAGGTTGGATCCCTCAACCCCCCCCGAACCGTCTCAAATTTAACTTTGATGCAGTCATCCTCGATGGAACAACTATCCTAGCTTTAGTTATTACTAATCATGAAGGTGAGATTTTGGAAGGGTGGACTTACAAACAGTTTTTATTTAATCCCTACATGGTAGATGTATCAATAGCTTTGATGGCTCTTCACAAAGCTTCAAAATGGAACTACAAGGAGGCTGTTATTAAAGAAGATGCTTTAGGTCATTCAAGCCACTAATGGTCAAGAGATTGAAGTGGATTGAAGAGGTTTTTCCATTATTAAAGAGGGCAAATTCTTATTTTCTAAATATAACAAATGGAAACTGATATATATACTCCTAGGTGTTGTAATAGGACTATAGACAAATTGGCAAATTTGGGAAGATTGTTAAACTGTTTTGGTAATATTCCTGCCAAAACAGTATTAGTAGTAGCAAATGTTGCTGCCACTTTGAATGATACTTTTGGATATAATGGTTTAAGATGGGATGATTCTATTAATAATTAGTTATCCATTTAGTTAAAAATATATATTTAGAAACCATTGCCTAAATAGTTCAAACTAATGGCCTTGTACAATAAAACTAAGAACATAGGACCACTAGTTACTGCTGTCATATAATATTGGGCAAAATATGTCAGCCACCCTTAAACTTTCACAAATTTTGATTTTCATACTCGAACTTAAAAATGCTTGATTTTAACCCTCGAACTTTTAAAACACATAAAAAAAAAAAAGCCCTTTTAACAATAAAAGCTCAAGTACAATACAAAATCATTAGATTTTAGCTCTCACTTTCCCATTTTTTATTTTTAAAATATTATTCTTCAACTTTAATACCGCTCTCTTCTCTTCAAATTAGCTTTTCCATCAATTAAAACAATTAAATGCTCACTGAAGTTTATTACATGACTTCCACATGACCTATTTTATATGTATTTTCATTTACTCAACTCTCACAATATAGTGACATCCTTCTAATTCTTATAAAGTAACTTCTATATATGACAGGAAAAGACTACTGCAACTTGTACGTCTCTCACTTCTCTTTTTAGATTTTTTTTTTTTTTTATAATTCACTTCTACTTTCAAATTTATTCTTCCTTCCTGTAGAGATACGAAGAAAATTACTGTTCGTCAAGAATTGAATCGATTTTTTCTCTTCTTCATCTTTATGTCTTAGTTTTGTTTATTAAATGGTAAAATATGTTATTTTTGTTATATGGTTAGATTCAAAAAAATGCGAAAGAGTAATATCAAGATTATTGAGTCGCATAAATGGTTTGAAGTTGGATCTTAAAATTATTGTTGATAAATGAAGAAATTCAAAGAGAAGAGAGTGAGATTAAAGTTGACGAATAATATTTTAAAAATTAAAAATGCGAGAATGAGAGCTAAAATCTGGTGATTTTATATTGTACTTGAGTTTTTATTGTTAAAATGGTTATTTTTTATGTGTTTTAAAAGTTCAAGGGCTAAAATTACACATTTTAAAGTTCGAGAATGAAATTAAAATTTGTGAAAGTTCAAAGGGACTGACATATTTTGCCCTATAATATTTACTTTCAAGAAAAAATAGTGTATACTTGATTGATTTGAATTCTTGGTATAGAGTTGAACTGAGAAAGGTCTCTAATTTGCTAATCATTTAACTTGTAATTTATTTTGAACCTTAAAGTCTAGATTTTGCATCAAGCAATAGTGTCACTTTCACAAACACAAACACCTGTGAAAGACGCATGGTTTCTATCCCTAAAGTCAAAGCAGTCTTTTTCTTGAAGAAGTACGATCCTATCATCGACATGTCCTACTCCCGACTCCAAGGAAAATTTCTTTGCCCTCTAGAATACAGCAAAAGTGATGTATTGCGCCTCCACTCGGACTTCTTCTAAGACAATGGAGACAGCAAAGGAGATACGTATGATTCAATGTAGTAAAAAATTCGGAGCCTTGCCCTTGTAATTGGATTGAGATTCATTTATATCTAAATCTCTTATTTAATAAAAAAAATAAGTATAATATAAATAATGTTTATTTTTTAAAAAATATTATATATTCACAACACATTATATATTTTTTTTTAAATTTCATATTAATCACATATATTATATATTTTTATTATATTTAAATAAATTTATTTCAAAATAATTACTGTTCAAATACAAGTGCTATCGCGTTCAACGAGTATATTTTATTGCTTGCAGAAGTTATGGTTGAAACTAACGACACAATTGTAAACTTGGAGCGAGAGGTATGTTACGGGAACTTCTATGTCAAACGGATTACTTTGTGAATTGTGGAAAGTTCTTGCATGGGCCTTTTCAGGGGAATTGGGAAAATTTATAGTTTCTACCTAAAGGTCTGGTTTGATTTTATTTAATTAATTTTTGAAACCAAACTAATAATTTCAAATTTGAACAAATTTAAATTAAATCAACCTATTTAAAATCTCAAACTATTAGATTCTGTTTCCATTGATTTAGTTTGATTTAAAATTTTCTTATAGTAGAAATTGTTATATAACAAACGAAAGAATCTTATAATGTTAAATTATAAATGTATAGTATATGTAATACATTTATTATCTATATATTTAAAAACTAAAATCAATACAAAACAATCACAACTACATTGTATTAAATCAAGAAAAGTCTCTTAGCAAAGAATTCTCAATAAAATAAGAAGGTGAACATATCCAAGAGTATTTAATAATAAGAAGGTGGAGAATGAGGATGGAGAAATAAATCTATAAAAATTCTCAAAAAAAATAAGGTGAAGAGTGAGGATGGTGGCGGTGGTGAAAGTTGAAAGGGAATGATTTTTTGAAACTTTGGATACCAAAAAGGATTAATAAAACTAAAATTTTGAAAACTAAAAATATTTTCCTCATTTTTAAAGGGAAAAAATATTTTAACTAATAATAATATAATACACATACACATATGTAAAATATAAACTATAATATAAATATATAAAATATATTTTATATATAATATTTTATAAAAAAAATCTCTCCCTTTCATTAATTGATAATAATTTTAAACATTAAGAAAGCCTAAATCAGTATCCCTTCAACCTATACTCACACTGTTATCAACTAATATATAGTATTTAGACAAAACACCCCACTCTCCTCCACTTTAAAAATTCTTGCTTTCTCTCTCTTTCCCTTCTCGTCTTAACCCAAAAATTAGTTGTATTATTCAGTATTTTTCCTTACTTTTTTTTTTTTTGGTACGTGAATCTTGATTCGTTATAAATACTTACCAACAGAATTTTGTTTTATTATAATTAAAAGCTTATCAATAGGTACCAATAGTTATTTTTCTCACCCAACTTATTTGATTATTTACCAACAGGTTTGATCATCTCTTCATTTTGTCAACATAAAACTGAAGAGAAAAAAATATGTTGCTAATTTTATACTCGGTTCTAAGTTAATTAATGAAAATCTAAATAGTTAACAATGAAGCCGAAGAAAAAGAAAATATTATGATTAGTAATAGATCCTTAAGTAATTGTTAGGGTAATCAATCTAAAAATATCAAGACTATGGACGTTGATGAAAGTGTTAGAATTGGAGGAGAAAAAGGTATTTTGTTTAAATACAAAATATTAATTGATTAGGATGTGAATTTAGGAAGAAGGCATATAAATTTAGCCACTCCTTTATTCATTTTAGCAAAATTTTCCCTCAAATATACTCAAAGCTGATTTGAAGGAAAGAGTTATGAAGTCAACTTCTAGAATTTGGTAAAGTCATAAAAGATATCTCCACATATTACTGCCCCACCAACATCGCCATGAAGGCAAGAAAATGAACTTGAAAATGAGAGCTTTGCATACCCTCTGTTTGGAATTCTGATATCATCCATTCTGATATATATATATATATATATATATATATATATATATACTTCTAAATACAAACAAGCTTTAAGTATTTAAAACTTAGAAATAATATTTATAAACCTCTCTTAAAGTTTGCCATTGTATCATTTGGACTTCTTCAAATTTGAAAATATTACTTACTTCCCCTAGATATGATACTTGAGTAACAAAATATTAATTATAATAGTTGACTACCTATTTTGCCCTTTATGACTATAGTTTTATTTTTCAAAGAAAATAGTTTTTTTTTTTTTTTTTGTCTAACGTTATATTTGGTTCATAAAAGAGAAAGGGGACGGGAGAGGAGGAAAGAAACATTTACGTTCATTATCAGAAATAAATATAATTTACTTTTATTTTATTTAGTTAGGGTATAAATGAAGTAAATGATAAATACTTCTGAATCTGTATAAATTTGGACACATTATTTTGCTAATGTAAAGGGATACTTCTCCGCTTCTTAATTTGCTTTTTCTCCATATTTTCTTCTTAACCAAACGTGATAAATTACTTATTTACATCCAAATTTACATACTCTTCTTTTTCCTTTCTTTTTCACCCTAACCAAACATAATATAAATAACACACAAATATGTGTAGTGCATAAACACATACGTATATGTAAATATTAAATTTTATTTTGTTTGTCATATGATTTTGAATGATAATTTTGGTAATTTAAGTATTAATTTCACATATAAATATTCTTATCATAATAAATTGTGTCAACTACATTTCCAATATATAAACATTATATATATATATAAACATTATATATATATACATATATATATATATATATATATACACAATCATATCCATTCACTAAATGTTTTAAAAACGGTATATATTGCTATCTTTTCAATTTTGTTTTTTGATCTTTTATTATTTTAATCTTAATATTAAAAAAATTGAGATAATTTTGGAATTATTTATATCGTTTTGTTATGCTCTCATATCTTAACATTTAATGATATAATATAATTTTGTTTTTGGTATTAGTTACATTGATATATAACAAATATTTTGTTTTAATAGTTGTCATACTTATAAAGGAAAAATAGGAAATTAATTAGTAAATGTAATGTTTTCTCTAAAGAAGAGGGGGTATTATGTCTTAAAAATATTTAAATAAATAATTTATTAAGTGAAACAACTTGGTTTTGGATATTAGCTAATTCGATGGCTTATATCGAATTAGATCGGATCATATAATAATTTGTCTTATTTTAAATAAAATATAAAAGGGTTTCTTTAGATACGTTGATAGGTTAAACTTTATCTTAAAACTTAATAGCTTTTGTCTCTTATCTCAAATTTCCTAGAATCTTTGTCACTTTCTAATCCTAATCCTTTTAATTAACAAAATTATTTACTTTTACTTCTTATATTATTTCGTAGTTAGTTCGAATTATACCAACAAATGTTGCACTCAAAGGAGATAAATAATATTTTCAAAACCTCAAAAGGTCCAAATAATATTACAGTAAAACTCATGGGAGGTTTGTGATATTATCCCAAAAAACTAACTTCATAGATTTTTTTTTTTTTTTTCCTTAAGTAACTTTTGCAGGTTCGTAATGTTTATTTAAAAAGCGAGTAAAAAATATAAAATTGTTTCAAGCCTTGCATTAATGATAGCTTTCGTTTGGCCGAGCTCAAGCTTGACCTACAAATGTAATTATTATTATTTTTTCAAATACGAAAAGTTAAAAAGAATTTCGAGCTTACTGATATCTAGTTTATCTTTGACAAGAGACAAACAAGAACCATAAAAATGAAGTACAAAGCATATACTTATCCAACTACTAAAAATGGTGAAAGACGAGGCCGTGCTGAACAGGTGTCATAAATAATATTTGTTGTGGGTTTTATGGTAATTAATTAAGGGTAGTGGTGAGTTTTAAAATGAAAATGATGATTTTCACTTACTCTTTTTATAGTAAATATGAAATTTATAGTTTTCTTATTGAAAGTTACTCCTTTTATTAAATTAATTATTATTAGATTATAAAAACTACCCCATCTGTCCTAAATTATCAGTCCAATTTCTAATTTAATTTTTATCTCAAATTATCTGTTCTTTTAGAAAATCAAGATTTAATATTCCAAATTTATCCGTATTTAATAGTATTTTATTTTCCAAACATATTAAAACATAGTCAAAAACTCATTTTACGAGTTCTGATATTCATATTCATCTCGTTAATTTCCAATAAATATCAAAAGTAATTTGGTGAGAGAATTAAACACTCATCAATACTTTGATACATTTTCTAGTAAGAATTAAATATTTAGGAGAGAGAAGTAATTTAGAGTTATATCAAAATTTTAGAATTTGTGTATTTCTTAATATAAAGAGAGATACTTATTATTGAATTACAAGGATAAAAATAGAAGATAATGTTTAATTAACTAAAAAAATTATTTTTCTTAATCTCCACTAATGGGTTAAAGTGAACAGATAATTTGGGACGGAGAGAGTAATATTTTGATATAGAAGTTAGCAATGGTATTGTAATGAATCAAACTAAAAATTGTCGCTGATTACAATGGAACATAACCCGATGCTAATTTGTCACTAATTAATGACAAATTAAAGATTGAAATATCTTTTTTCTTTTATTGTTAAATATAATAATTGCATATTAGCAACTAGAAATGTATTTTTCTTTAGTTTAACGAACACCTTTTTATTTTTAATAAAAATTTCAATTCTTAATCCGTTGCTACTTATCAATGATTAATGACTACAAATAATTGTTATCTTTATTTTCAGAAAAAAAATTAAATAGAATATAATTTAGGTTTAAATGTTAATAAATAAAATTTAACATATAATGTGTAAGTAATAGAATGTATGGGCATGGCTATACCTATGTATTTATATACGTGTGTGTATATATATATATATATATATATATATATATATGTTAATTAATAATGCAAGTGTGTGTATATATATTATGAACCGATGTACAGGATATTTTCTAATAATAATAATAATAATAATAATAATAATAATAATAATAATAATAATAATAATAATAATAATAATAATAAAAGCACTCTGAAAACATTCTCAAACGGGTAAACATATTTTGATATTTTAGTTTTCAAAATTTCTAACAAACATAGAATAGAAACATTTATTTAAATAAATTTTCATTCTAATATCATATTAATATTTAATTATCATTTATTTAAAATATAAGATAATATAAATATAACAATCAAATCAAATGCCGGCCCAAGTCCAACGACTGCGCGCTGAACACTTACGCACGGGAAGCAGTTTCAAGACTTTGCTGCCTTAAATAATTCATCATGCGCGGCTTACTTAGAGCCACCGGCCGGCCTCCCACCCCATTAGTTTGGGGATAGGATTAGGAAAAAATAGCTTCCAGAATTCGGCCGCTATCTGCCTTGATTAGTGATTTTGGGGATGGTTTTACAATATAAAACAACCCTTGCAGGATTTTGCTAGGTTACATAATTTTACATTTCATAAATAGTCAAATCTATAATATCATGAACATAAAAGAGCGAATGCATAATTTTAGAAAGAAATTTTTGGATTGTGAAAATGAGTGTGTACGTAGCTTACTAGGAGGGAGGATTTTAAAAGACGTTTCATTTGGCTGCTGAGAGTAAAGATGCTCCAAAGAAAATTCACTCATTCGAGAGCATGATCTAAGCTTTAGCTACTTGTTCAAAATATATAAGAAAACACAAATCTGGATTCTAGATGATAGAACCTGTAAAATTTGATTAGATCATTCCACTATCAGATGACAACCACTCACGTATTCCATTGCGTTCCATAAAGGAACGATGCTGTCATCTCTTTGGAAATATCTATATTTATATATAAATTAACACGAAAAAGTTGAATCTAATATTTCTTTTAGGCTTTTGTTTGGAAAGTTTAAATTAATCTTGCGAATTTACAAATGTTTAAGAGAATGACAAGTATTATATAGATTTAGGTGAAGATTAGATTGCTATCATGACCTTCCATCTCCTAACAAGAGTAATGTGGCTCAAACCACATCCCTTCTCCAATTTAATGAAAAGTCTTAATTTTTTTTTTTTTGCACACGTATTAATTTCTTAGGTGATGCATAAGAAAATGTAATTTTTCTTTTTTCTCTTTCATATATCAGTGGAAGAAAATATAATTCAATTTTAATACCTTTTATGTGTATTTTTAGTAGTTATGATCTTTTTCCTGTAAATTATGAAAACACGCACATGAAATTGAGGTGACATTTTTTTTTTCCTATATCTGTTTTTTGGTCCAAAATCAACTAATTCTCTAGATTATTGAATTTTTTTGCATTATATTTTAATAAAACAGTTTCGCAAATAAGAAATATAGAAATACTTCCATTCCCCATCCCTCACCCAAAAAAAAAAAAATGGTGGTGACCTACTTGTTAATCGAATAATCAAAGATGGTTCGGTGGCTTATATGTCATTTTGTTACCATTCCCTCTTCCGAACCCTCCCAAAGCTTTGGGATTTCCGTCGAGGTGACCAACTTGTCCTCTTTCCATGAAAAAAATACTTTGTAAGTAATTCACAATTCCAAATTTGTTTATGTATGCTTGTGATTCTCTTTCTAGTAAAGGTTTATAATTTCTAATTTACACACGCTATTTATATTAATTGATTGATTTTTAATATTTTTAATAAAATATTATTTTAAAAAGTAAAATAAATCTCTTATCAGACAAATATCTCAATTTTGATTAAGGTTGATCCTCCCCTGCGCTATTATAAATGAAGTTAATAATTTTGAAAAAGTGGCTGTTGGGTAAACCTAACTATTAAATTGATTTGCTTTTAGGTTGACCAAAATGGTGTCCATATATGCTGGGGAAATTTTGGTACCTGCCTATCCCGTTGACTAGTCATCGGTTTCAGTTGGCTGCAGAAATAGTATGCAATGTCAACCGAATTAATCTGTAACTATAAGTAACCAAATTACTAAGCATTTCTATATTTCACTAAGCAACACTTTAGAATATTCATTTTAAATATTCAAATTTTAATTTGTATATTAATTTCACAAGAATTACTTGATCCATGAAAATGCTGTAACTTACCGCGTTTTCGTCATATATGACACTTTTCCCTCCATTTTTTTTTTTTGGAGTGGGGGTTGGGGTGGGGGGGGTTGGGGGGGGATTTCCTGCACAAACATTTCTTCTTCATTTTCTTAACACTTGCTTTATTTGTTAATTATTCCATATTTATACAATCATCTTCGAGACAATAATGAAATCAATACGGAGAAGATTTCTCTAAACGATATAATAAAATCAATATCCATTGAGGAGCAGTATAGAAAGAATAGTCATATTGTACCTGTGGAGTCTAATGTCCATGTGGTGACGACTGGGAAGAAGAACAATAATCAGAGGAATGTGGGGGTTAACTCAAATTCTAAAAACATAAACAAGACAAAAAGCAAGGCCAAGAAGAAACCGAAAGCAAACAAACCTTGCTGGAATTGTGGTCAGGTGGGACATTGGGCTAAGGACTGTCCGTCTAAAAAGTCCAAAGTCAAACAAGGATCAAATTCTGAAGCTCAAGTCAATGTGGTGGTAGAGGATACTAGTCAAGTGGAAGCTGATTTGAGTACACATCTTACTAAGGTTTGTACCATTGAGGTTGGGACTGGCATCACTACTTCCAATGATGATGAAAGGTATGTTTCTGTTAACCCAGAAGTCTTTATTATTTATGAGCCACTTGAATGGCTGGTTGATACTGGAGCAAATGTGCACGTTTGTGCTGATAAATTGCTTTTTGTGTCTTACCAACCTATTAAAGGAAAAACTGTAAAGATGGGGAACTCAACTGCAGCCAATGTATTGGGGATTGGACGCGTGGACTTGAAGTTTCCTTCAGGGCATATTCTTTCTCTTCATAGGGTGCAACATATTCAACAGTGCGTAGGAATATTCTTAGTGGCTCATGTTTAGTTAGAGAAGATTATGAATTAACTTTCAAATGTAATAAAGTAATGATTATACACTACAATTCTTTTGTTGGCAAAGGTTACTTGTTAGATGGTTTATTTAAATTAAGAGTTGAACCATGTATTTCTGATTTGAATAAAACTTCTTCTGTTGAGAATTTTGTTTATCCTATGGTGCACATTATTGAATCCACTGATGTTTGGCATAGTAGACTTGGACATTTAAATTTAGATTCTGTTAAAAGAATGATGAATTTAGACTTGATCCCTAAACATTCAATTGATAAGAAGAACAAATGTCAAGTGTGTGTGGAAGCTAAAACAACCAGGAAACCATATCACTCAATTGAAAGGGATTCAGAAATACTTTATTTAGTTCACACAGACATTTGTGAATTCAATGGCTTGTTGACTAGGGATAATAAAAAATACTTCATTACTTTTATTGACGATTGCAGTAAATATTGCTATGTTTTCTTACTTAAACATAAAGATGAAGCACTTGAAAAGTTTCTCATATTTAAAAATGAAGCTGAAACTCAAACTGGCAAGAAACTTAAAAGGTTAAGATCTGATAGAGGTGGAGAGTATAGGTCTAATCCATTTGTTGAATATTGCCAAAGTAATGGCATAATTCATGAGGAGACACCCCCTTATTCTCCCCAGTCTAATGGGATTGCTGAACGGAAAAATAAAACGTTTAAAGATATGATCAACAGTTTACTTTTGAATTCTGGATTACCTAAGTATATGTGGGGTGAGGCTTTGAATACGACTTGTCATATTCTGAATAGAGTCCCTCACAAACATAAAGAGGTAACTCCATTTGAAATCTGAAAAGGTAGGAAACCTAACTTAAAATACTTTCGTGTGTGGGGTTGTCTTGCAAAAGTTCTAATCCCTGAACATAAGAGGAAGAAGTTAGGACCAAAGACTGTTGATGCTATCTTTATTGGTTATGTAGAAACAAGCTATGCCATGAGGTTTTTGGTAATTAAGTCTGAAATACCTGGCATAGATTGTAACACTATTATTCAATACTGCGATGCTACATTCTTTGAGGATGTGTTTCCCATGAAAACTGGTTTGCCTCAAGATGTTTCTACTTTAAATTCAGCCTTAACATCTGATTATATTCCTGGTCATGTGGAAAGGATGAACGATGTGAGGGCAGGTCCAAATAGTTCCAATACTCAAATTGAGGAATTGGAAGAACCTAGAAGGAGTAAGAGAGCTAAGGTAGTCAAGGACTTTGGAAGTGATTTTGTCACTTTCAATGTTGAGGACGAACCTTTAACTTTTCAAGCAGTTATGGCTTCCTCAGAAGCAGGGTATTGGAAAGGTGCTGTCAAAAGTGAGATGGATTCCATTGTCTCTAATGGGATAAGGGAACTGGTAGATCTCCCTCCTGGGTGCACTACAATTGGATGTAAATGGATATTTAAGAAGAAACTTAAACCAGATGGGACCATAGATAAGTATAAAGCTAGATTAGTTGCCAAAGGGTTTAGACAAAAAGAGAGAATAGACTATTTTGATACCTACTCTCCTATTGCTCGTTTGACTACAATCCAAGTGCTAATTGCATTGGCTTCTATATATGGTCTCACCATCCACCAAATGGATGTGAAGAAAGCTTTTCTTCATGGTGATCTTGAAGAAGAGATATTTATGGAACAACCTGAGGGATTTGTAGCCAAAGGAAATGAACGGAAAGTTTGTAAACTTGTTAAATCCCTATATGGTCGAAAGCAAGCACCCAAACAATGGCATGAAAAATTTGATAAAACTATTTTATCATTTGGCTTCAACATAAATGAGAATGACAAGTGTGTTTACTGTAAGGTTAAAGGTAATGCATATATTATCTATGCCTGTATGTGGATGACATTTTGCTATTTGGGTCCAATGTTGAGATAATTAATGAGATTAAATCATTCTTGAAAAGTAAGTTTGAAATGAAGGATATGGGAGTAGCAAATGTAATTCTTGGCCTAAAGTTGATTCGCTCAACTGAGGGGATAACCATTTCTCAAACTCACCATGTTGAGAGTGTTCTTGAGAAATATGGTTATCAAAATTGTAGAATTGCTAAAACTCCAAGTGACCCTTCTGTAGCTCTGTTCAAGAATGAAAGTGGAGTTCCTGTGTCTCAATTAAGATATTCTCAAATTATTGGTAGCTTGTAATATCTTGCAAATGGCTCAAGACCAGATATTTCATTTTTTGTATCTAAGCTGGCAAGATATACAAGTTGTCCAAATCGGACTCATTGGGAGTCCTTGGATAGAGTATCAAAGTACTTGAAGGGAACAGTTTCCCTTGGGCTGCATTATGGGAAATTCCTTACTATACTTGAAGGGTATAGTGATGCAAGCTGGATAGCTAAGAACTCTGATAGCAATGGTTGCACTGGATATGTGTTTACATTAGGTAGCGGTGCAGTCGCCTGGAAATCTTGCAAACAGACTTTGATAACTCGATCAACTTTTGAGGCTGAGTTATGTGCCTTGGATACCACTGGAACGGAAGCTGAATGGTTGTATAGACTATTGTCCTCTTTGCCAGTGATCAGCAAGTCCGTTACTGCTATATCTGTGCATTGTGATAGTCAAACCACAATTGCAAAGATAAAGAGTGCCAAGTATAATCAAAAGACTAAGAGACACATGCAAGTTAGACTTAAGTCTATAAGGGAGTTAGTGTCTGAAAGGGTAGTGTCTGTTGACTTTGTTGGATCCAAAGATAACGTTGCAGACCCCTTAACTAAGGGACTAGAAACATCCTTGTTCCTTAAATCCAGGTTAGGAATGGGATTGATAACCCAGTAATGATTCACCTACAGTGGCAACCCAACTGACCAAGTGAAAATCCCATAAGGCAGTTCAATGTGGTATAAACAAGCTGTTTGAGTGAATCTGGCACCAATTCTGATACCTTTGTATCTAGGTCCTTTCCCTGAAAGCCTGTGGTGCGTTTACTGCAATGAGGAAGAGTTTTGACTCTAAATGTGATCAAGTCTTTTAGACAGGATGCTAGCAGTACATCCTTGGAGATCACCAACTATGTGAGTGTTGTTGTGTGGCCGCAACTAAAGGGAATTGGGTTTTCTCTGAATACACTCATGAGACAAGATCAAGACACATGGCCATAACGTGTCAACCCTAAAGATTATCTCCATAGCCTATAGTCTGTTGTTACCAATGGACGCCGTCACATTCAAGGTTCAGATTCAAGGCTTTAGTCCATCTGTTCCTATGGGGGCATAAGTTGGATAACTTAGGTAGTGGTTCAAACCGGAAGGTACTATTATCGAAAGCAGATTATATAAATCCTAGATAGTCTTTAACTATGGATTTGTGGGGGATTGTTGAAAATGACAACTTTGGGAGTTAATAACTTTTAACTCGTGATTAGTTAGCCTAAAACAATTAATGGGAATTATTCTTGACATGTTAGAGATTGTTTTGATTATGGTAGAAGACATTTTCATGGTGAGAATCCATAATTAAATGTTGTTAAAGTTGGGTGTTTAACCATTTGGGAACTCATGTTAGACATAAGTCTCACATGGGAAAATTGAGGAGTGTGGAAGCCTTTATATACTAAAAGGCTTTTCTATAGACTTAATAGAAAAGCCCAAGGTATGGAGGATGACACACGCGCACCGCCCGCCCGACTCGGGCTTGGGATTGGCCCATGTTTTCACGGTCCTCTATTTTTATTTGGCCCAATTAACTCTAACTTGAAATGGAAAAGGAAAACATAAAATCTGATAAGGAATTAGGGTATCCTAATTCAGATTGAATTTTAATTTTCCTAAGGTGAGATTAAAGAATGAAGGGAACAGAGCTGCCGTTAAGGTTTTTTTTTCCCACGTCTTGTTTCCTTCAGAGAAAATTCGTCTATTCCATTCTCTCTCCACGATCTATAATTTTAGGCTTATCAGGATCGGTGAACTGAGGGGATTTTCGAGGTGATCACCGTTGGTGTGCGTCGACGTGATCGGAGACCGTCTTATCCTACAAGGAGAGTCGCTGTACCCATCACATTGGAGTGGGGCGAATAACTTCTTGAAGGCAAACCAGTATTCAACTGGTGATTTGGTCAGCAGTATAGTACGTTGCGGCGCAGTTTGTTTAGAGGTGTGCCGGCGCCTGGTACGTTCTGGTAGAACCGTGAGCAAGTCTCTCAGGTATACTACTGACTTGTCTATTGAGTTTGAATTCGGTTTAGCAACATAGGGTTTAGCAATAGAGAATATTTTTTCATGATGTATTCTAATTGGTTTTGAAGAATACAAATTCTATGGTATTCTGATTTTTATCGATGATATATGCTTTATGATTCAAGTTATTGTTGCATCCTCAATATATTGTTAAGGAGAGTTTGAATCTATTTTGTTCTTCTCAAATACCTTTTTGGTAAAAATGTTTCAGTATGAAAGAAGCATTGTTGTACTAAAGTAACATATATTGAAGGGCGTTGTTTCAAGGAGTTGATCTCAACAAAGGCCTTTAGAGTTTAATACAAGAACACCTGCGTGATGTTCTATTATAATCTATTAGAAATCATTGGATAATAAAAAATAAGTGTATTCCTATAACTTTTATTAAAGTTTAGAGTATTTCTATAAAGTCAAACTACATTACTAATTTGATATGTGTTTGAACTTTTTATTATAAATTGTCAAACAAATGCAACGTTAATAAGGAAAAGTTTAATATTAATACAATAATTGACAAACTAAACCATACATATGCATTGTAAAAGAAAATACAATTTAATTCCAGGTTGTTAACCAAACATAATTGAATAAATAAATAAACTATTTGTCATACTTTTCTAATGTTTTGTAAATTTAAAATTTCCAAACATACGTTTGACCCTAGTGTTTGAATTTTCTAATGTTTGAATTTTAATCCAAGAGTCTTCAGAACAAGCAGATACCAATGGTCAAGGTCAATGGGAGCATCATGGCATGCAGGATGCCATATGGGAATTAGAAGAGTGGGTTAAACGGAAGAATCCCGATCTGAAATAGAGGTATGCTTGAATTTCGGGGCAAAATTCTTCTAAGGAGGGGAGGATGTGAAACCCCAGTCGAAATCAACCTTGGAGTAAGGGGGTTGGGATGCATATCATATTTTATTGCATGTTTAAATATATTTTTATATGATTTTATGTGTTTTGGATTGGTGTTTTATAGTCTCGAGGGCTTAATTATGTTTATTGAGTAAGAAGGGCAAAATTGTAATTTTTGCTTGAGGTGAAAATAAGGGGATAGCTTGAGGATTAAATAGGAAAAATATTTTAGAGAGAAATTAAGAACAATTGTTGTTGTGGTTTAGTAGTTAGAGCTTTAGAATTAATTCTTGAGGTCTTGGGTTCAAATTCCATCATTGGAGTTTTAGCATGATTAAATTTTACTTTTGTTTGGGAAGGTTATATTTTCAACCTTGAGTGCTCTAGAGAAGGGTAAAGGTGATGTCCTAGGGGAGACATGATAGGAGTACCCTAATCTAACTTTTGTACCCTACAAAAATTCCTAAGGGAATTTATACCCTTCTTAATCCTTAGTTTTTCTTACTTTTCAATTCATTAGATTGTTTAATTTGTTCAAGCCAATTTTATTCCAGAAAATTCCAGCAAAGTGCTGTGGCTTTGAAGGTTCAAAATGTCTAAGTGTAAGACATCTTATGGACTGAAATTGTGCAGGAGTTGGGGAAGGTTCCTAAGAGAATTAATCTCTATAGTGAACTTTCAAAACTCCACTCTAGCTATATTCATTTTCCTTCATGAAGTAATCTGGAATTTTTCCAGCTTCTTGTGCATTTAAAGTGTCAAAATTTTTAGCCATCATTCCCTCCCAAATGCTGCCAGAAAATGACCAGCTTGAAATCTGAAATTTTCTAGCCAAATTCGAACTGCACAAATGCTGTGCAAAACCAGAAAATTTTCTAGGCAAAATCGCAGCATAGGTAAGCTTAAACTAATCAGTTTTCTCCCAGCACCTTAGCAACGTTTTTCCTCCATAAAGAAAGCTGAAAACCAGCCTTGAAAGACCTCTAAATGCCCCTTCAAATCCTCTGCAAACTGACTGGAAAATGGCAGCAAAAGTTACCCAGCAAAATTTCAGCAATAGCGAAATCTGTACAGGAATTTTTTTTCCAGCTTTGTTTCCTTATTCAGCCTTGGCCGAAACTTCACCATTTTTCTGCACAAACTTTTCTTGAACAGCCATGAACTGAACTCCATTGTCTTCCCCAACCTTCTGCTCGAAAAAACAGTCATGGCTGCCCCTAAAATATCTCCAACAATTACTTCAATCAAGCCTTGATTGAAGACCAAAATTCTAGCAATCCTAATTTAGTAAACTTTCATAAAATATCCCTTAAACAACCAGACATTCCTTCACCATTGTACCCCCTCTTTTCGGCCACCATTAAGCTTCTTCAACCAGCTTTCATCCAGCAGAAACACTGAGCAACAGTCGGCCATTACAACTTCCAAAAAGCTCTCCATTGATCAAAGATCTTCTTGCCATATTTTGTTTCCAAATTTGATTCCCAAAAATATTCTTTTAGGATTTCAACAACCAACCTTTCCTTTTCCTTTCAAACCAGAAAAATCATCTACCAAAACCACTCAAACAATTCGGCCACTACAATCCCACAGAATTTCGGTAGCTTCAATCAAAATCTCTCCATTCTCTTCAACCTTCAAGCACACATAGAACACCAAGAACACCTACTAGTTCCATACGCCTAATACCACTCCAAACCACTTCAATCTTCTTCAAAAAAAATTTCAGATTTCATCTACTCACTGTCGTGAATCCATCCATACCACTTTTAACATCAAACTCCAAAATTCAACTCTCTCTCTTGGATAAAAAATCAGTATTTTTGTGAAGCCTCAAGAACACCTTCAAGGTAAGCTTGTTCAATCAACTTCATCTCCACTAATCCTCAATCTCTAATAAATATATATGTGTATAAGCACGCTAATGGACTCTCTTCTTCTCTTCTCTCTCTCTCTCTCTCTCTCTCTCGGCCGGATGCACCTCTTTCTTGGCCAAATGATCTCTTCAACAATGGCCATGTTTTCTTCATCTCTCTTGGACGAATCTAGTCTCCTAGGAGTTGAGATCCATTTGAAACTCCTTCAAGGTACTCATCAATCAAGTAAGCCCCTTCAACTCTCTTTTTAAATTCTAGATTCATGTCTCTAGGGTGATATTGAAAGGAGATGGATTATGTTTGAGGTTTGAGCATGTATTGTTGTGATGAGTTGAGATTGAAGCATGAATAAATGTGTGTATATGATGGAGATGGGATTGATGCATGAGTTGATTGTCTTGGTTGATTGTGTGATGCTTTTAGGGTTTAGTGCATGTCTCCATGTCATGAGTGGTATTTGTGTTCAAGCATGCTAGAGATTATGTCACATTTGGTGAATATAATTTATATTCAAGTATGATTGTTAAAGCCATGAGTATGTTTATGCTAGTAGAGGTTGGATCATGTCTTGGTAAATTTAGATCTATGCATTTATTCATGATTTGGATGATTTGATGAATTGAAGTGGAGTGTATATTCATGATTGTGATTAGCAAGTGGAAATATGATCATGATCTAGTTGTCCCTGAGCTAATTTTATTTTATCAATAAAATGATTAATATTATAATTTTTGCTAGTAGATCTCAAAAACCCTAGAAAATGTGGATTTGGTTGTTTACATAATATAGTGATATTTTAGTCAAATAAATGATAGCTTTTATTGCAGAAATAAAATATATAGATATTATATATAATAATAATAATATCAAATAAAGCCTTTTATATAAATAATCATAATAAGTAAAATATTAATTTTGAAAGTCTTATATTCATAAATACCATTAAAATTTATTATCTTTCAATTATTATCTTTTAAACAAGACCTATTAAAATTCACTCACAACTAATTTTAGTTACCAATTATTTTCTAGCAATTAATTATCAATAGATTACTATTTTAAATAATTACATCTAGGTCCTAGGACCCTTCAACAAATAAACTATAATTTATTTTTAGCATAATTTAAACCTTCAACTTATTAGTACCTATTTCCCAAAACACTAATTATTTTAACTCTCAAATTAGACTTAGCTTATAAACCCTTTATTTATTATTTAGCCTTAAAGTTTGGGACACTAGGATCATGGTTGTAGTAAGTTGAGCTAGTTCTATTTGTGAAAGTGAATTTTAGCTTGAGTTTGATTATGGTTTATATTTACCCCAGGCGGGGTTAGGTCAGCTGTTGAAAACCTAATGATTAGGTAAGCTCCTGCATAAAACTTGTTTGATGCAAAATGTGTATTATGGCAAGCAAAATGTAGAGTGCATGGACACTCATTTCTGTAAAGGCAATTGAGGATTGTCTCCTGTCTTATTTCCGTCAAACAAATTATTTGAAAATCAATAAACAGATTTACTCAAACTCAAAACTCTTTCTAAAACTGATTTTGACAAAGACTTTGGAAACCTTTAATTGCCATTTTCAAGTGGAACTATGTTTGTTCCTTTTTCCCCGAGTGGGGTAAGTTACGTTGAGTACTCAATAAGGGTGGATTGCTAGGACTAGTCTTTGAAGGGTTAAGGTGAGTCTCTCAGTAGGTGGCCACTTCTGAGGGGTAAGTCCTTCCCAGATAGGATGATAGTCTAGTAGGTTTTGCCGGTCTAAGCTAACAGTTTTTCAGTCAAGTGACTGTGTGTTGCCAGAATGGACAACCGGTTGTCGTTTGGGTATAGAGAACGAGGAGTATCTTACCCGGTAGGCCGATCACCTACCTTTTGTCAGTCTGCACAAAGTGTGGCATTCTGACTGGTTATGGGGCCCAACGTGTGGTAACCCATGACCACTTTTGAGTGGTTGATTTTATTGTATCTGTATGGTTGGAAAAGCCAAAACATCACTCTTGATTTTGACGATTGTTTATTGCTTGCTAGTATTTCTCTTATGAAGATTTTATACTTTGCATTCACGAACTGTTTTCACTAAACACTCAAAGCACACACGAACTTACTGAGGTTTTTGTCTCATCACTCGTTTTACCATTATTTTAGGTTGATCCTGCTGTGGGGATGAGTAACTAGTTATTGCCTGCCTTGGAAGAAATGTTATTATTTATTTTTGTGTAATGCTTTGGGAGCTGAAAGTGAATAATTTTATTCTGGATTTGTTTTTTGAATTCTTGGGATGTAATAAGATTTAAGTTTAAATTATTGGGTTTATTCCATTATGTTGATTGTGTGTCCTAGTTATAAAGACCCCTTGTCATTTGGACGGGACGACATCCCCGGCCTGTTGGGCCTAGGTAGTGGGGTGTTACAAAATGAACAATATAGTTCCTACTTTTGCTAGAGCAAGTATGGTAGAGAGAGTATTGTATCTTGGGCATCTATAGTTGTATCAACTAGTGAAAAACTTCAAAGCAATTATGGCAACAGGGCCTAGGAAATTTAGGAGATGAAATGATCACTAACAACACCACATATAGTTAACAAGTACCAACCTCATGTTAACTGAAACGGATCCCCCCATTTTCTTTATATTCCTTGGCATCAAGGTTATAACAAATTGACAACCTATAAGTGACAAGTAATCCCATTTGTATGTACCCTAAATTCCATCCAGGTTCACAATTTCAGCGAACTACCATCTACAATAAGCACAGATATAGTTCAATCAATCACTAGTACCGTAGCTCTAATTACATTATCATGCTCTGTTAATTAGATTATCAAGATGTTTAATTATTTGAAACTTTTTATTATCATTATGAACAAAATTTCAAAACTATAAACAAGTAAATGGAAATTGAAGCATATACGTTAATATAATCCCTTAGGAAACAAGATAGAATTTTCTTCTGGGGCTTGTAAAATGTAATTTGCATCAATTCACTCAAATCTTCTGCCCTCTGGGGCAACAATTTTATGGCAACCTCTTCCACGCTCTTCACTTTAAACATCCCCGCATCCATATCCTTCTCCTCCATGCACACCCTAGAACAAACTAAAACAAGCTTCTCTACGGCCTCAGGGAATTGAGCAACCATACTGTACCCCACAACCACAAACGGTGAAGGGAGAGAGGGAGAAAGAAGTTACCATGAGGGAGTGAATGGGCAACTCAGAGAGGAAAGGCACAAAGGTTTTTGCAGCAATGGGGGAGGTGAATGGGAAACAAAAAATCTGAGAATGGTGATGGTTTTTTTGTTAACAAAGGTGAAGCTGAAGTGCAAGAGGGTGGCATGAAGAATTGGAACCTTTGTAACTTGGTATTGGCAACCGAAAAACATCAACTCACCTGTTAAACATCCCATATGCACTGTTGATGTGAGGGGATCAGAACCCGACTTAACTTCAGCCGCCGCGGAGCCAAAGCCAAATTAGGGCAAAACGATATCGTTTTGCCCTACTCTTGGCCCAAGAGACGTGGCTTATCCTGTGTTGCAGGATTTTCTGCCAATGAATCCTGGTCGCAAAAGAGCCGCGCAATTTCCGTACTGGAATTGCGCGGCCCCAAATAAGGCCCAATGATGACATAATGGAGCCCAACAAAACACAGCCCAAATAACTACCATGGTTCACCAGGCAACCCGCGTTAAACCTTGTTGCTGCTATGAGCCAACTGCTAGGCCCATGGCAAGCTGAACCTTTTGTTATATTAGTATTATTAAACATATCCAATAGCAATGTACTCACAACAGTCAAGGTAGAGACAATTCCTTTATTTGTTAAAAAACAAAAAATTATTTTCTTGCACAAACATTTCTTCTTCATTTTCTTAACAATTGCTTCATTTGTTAATTATTCCATATTTATACAATCGTCTTCGAGACAATAATAAAAAAATAATAATTAATTATAAGGTAGAAATAATTAATTTAAAAAAAGTAATGATCCGTTATGATTGATGTTAATAAAGTAATTATCGATTATGAAATAGAAATCGATAGTATACTTCATAATCAATTATTGATTTTCATACTTAAAAAAAAAAAGTAATTGAGCCATGCATCATTTCTCTAATGTATACTTTATGATTCATTATTAACTGTTTTCCTAATTAACATATATGTCAGGTAAAATGAAATAGATCATTGAACAGTTCCTAATGAATAATACTTTTCCATTCTCCTTCTAGCTAAAGTCGACTTCTGCAGCTCCAAATCCATTTAAACCCTGCACAAGAACAAAAGATTAATATTAGGCATATTAATGTAGGCCACTTCGGTTGGTAATATTATCATTTAACCAGCGAGCCTAACTGTCTCTCTTTTGGGTCAAGCTATGAACCTAATTGTAGTTGTGATGTCATCCGCCGCAGTGTGGTTACTAAGTAGCAGTGAAAGGAAGACAACTTGGTGAGTTTGAAATAATCTTTGCAGCGCTTGCCACACAATAATGCAAAAATTGTCGTCCTCATATCAGACATGCTCCTCCACTCCCACGTTTTTAGAAGAAACTTCCCTTAGTCTCCCCCTACCACCCATACTTACCACCCCCAAACCAAAAAAGAAAAAAGAAAAAATCCCAGTACTGTTATGCTTTTGTTTGCTTAAAATAAGTTGATTTTAGTTTCCTTTAGATGGTTTTGGCCTTCTTTTTTCCCTTCGATTTTCTTTAAATGATGATTGAAATGAAGAAGAGTGGGAGAAGGTTTCGGGTTTGAGACTTACTGTGCATATTCAATGTTTACATATTGAGATGAAGGATTTGCAATGGCGGCATAAGCTGTATTAGATAGAACAATGGTGGTTCCCGGTTTGGTAGCCTTAGAAACTGCTGTTTGTGCTCTGTCTAAAATGATGACTTCAATAATCTTGCCTGGAACACAAGCTTTGGGAAAAACTGCGCTAATGCACCTCACTAGATATTTCCTCCCGCACGAAGCCCCGTTGTCCCAAATCGCTTCTCCAGCTGCTGCAAACAAACTGCTTGTTGGAAACTGAGAAAAATCATTCCCGTTGCAAGCGGTGGCTGCAGAATCATTCCAAAAAATCAGGCATTTTGCATCAGAGGAGTTGTGAAAGCTGAGTTTCTGGTAGAATTTTTAGAGTTCAAGACAACAACTTACGTGCATATGGTGGACTGTACTGGCTTGCAGTGCCAATATCAGCTCGGGAGAGATGAAAGCTTTGGGCAAGCAAGACAAGAGAGAGCCATGGGAGGAGGAGAAATCGAGGTTTTGACATCCTCCTTATACGAGGAAGTAGCTGTAGCTGGCCATTTGTGTAAAATCATCACAAGGTATATATAAGCCGAGTAGGTTTGAATACATAGAAAAATGCCAAGAAATACATAGTCAAGGTCGACAATATGTTACAGATATATAATAGAGAGGAAGGGGGGGGGGAGTTGAGAATAAAATTATTTATTTGTCATCTTATTTTAATCTCAACTCTCAATATATATATATATATAGGCTGGCGATACCAGAGCCATTATCCTCCTGTCAGAGCAATTTTAACCAAAATACTTATTTTGTCCTTCAATAAATTTGAAGCTTTTTTCACTTCTGGTTCCTAGTTCCAATTATCCCCCGATTATAAGTACCACTTCCTTCCTTTTGCCCTTTCTCTCTCTTACCAACCCTTGCTGCCGCCGCATCATCTTTGTTCTCCCTCACTGCCTTTGGCATCAATTTGAAGTAGCACCGTGCAGCTATGTGGTGTCTTGATTATACAATACTTAAGATTCCCTTCATATGGAGCCCATTGCTTGAAATTTCATAGGAGAATATACTCCGTCATGCTGGGGTAGAAAAAAGAAACGCAAGATGCATGTACATTATTAAGAGTAGCTGAAGTTACAGACTATACTTAAAATCAAAAGCTTCTGGGTACTACGGTCCTCCCTCGCCCCTCTTCCAAAACCATCTTCTCCACACTTTTTCCTTCCCGCTATGATCCTCGCCCATAGTGCCGCATTGCTAGAATGGCCTTGGCCTCACACTACATAGCAGTTTCAAAGTTTGATCCAATGAACCTAGTTCTATTTCATCCCAAGAATCAAAGGATCCCCTCGATTCTTCACACTGAGTATGAAATGATGAAATTCAAAAGTCAAACTCACAAACTCATAACTTTACTTTTTCTATTTGAGAACTCTTGTTTTAAATTTAAAATTTTCTAATCATTAATTCATATTTTTTTCCTTTTTAAAAGCTCATGATGCACTTTGTAAATACATTCACAATTTATCTTTTTGGCGTCTTTTTTCTTGAAAATATAGGAAAAAAGAAAATTCAACACAATTGGAGCATGATTCTATAGAATAGGCACATCGAGAGAGAGAGACAGAGCCAGTGCATGGAGAATGCACGAGATGGCTAGAAGTGGGTAGTATCCCCCCCCCCCTCCCCCCAAGTACTATTACTGTATCACGGTGAGTAAGATTATGGTCTGATCGAGGATCGCAGTGGCAGGGTTGGTGGAGAGGAAAAGAGAAAGGAAAAGAAAAGAATGCCAACGAGGAGAATCAGCCTAAGTGAACGGGATTAGTGGGATATATAAGATAAATGATGGAGCTTGTGGTGATGAATTGAGGGGTAAAATAGGCATTTAGGATAAAATTGCTCTGGCAGGAGGATAATGGCTCTGGCAATATCGCCAGCCATATATATATAACTAATAAGTTCAATAATTTTAAATTTTAAAAATTTTATTACAAAAGATCATTACCCTTTTCTTGATACCTAAACATCTAATTAATGTATAAACTTTTGCGGCGAATTGGATCATGTGTCCAATCACAATTTGGTACCGATTATAGGTTATATATATGTAGGGGCATATGATCGCCCTATTTCAGCAATCCACCGCAAAAATTAATATATTTAACGTGCAAATATAGAAAAGAAAAGTACTCAAGAAAAGTTCTTGTAAAAATAATGTATTTAAATTACTGTTTAAAAGAAATACTTTTAGTTAATTGAATGGTTATTTTATAGTTAATTTATGATATTAAAAAAAAAATCTAATACATACTAATCCTCTGTACATCCATTAGACATGAAACGAATGAAAATCATCAAGAAATGATGTATGAGCAATAGGCAGATTTCTAAGAGCAGCGGGGAAAAAAAATGATTGTATTTATATGGCATCCCTTTGAATTTAAAAATAGACCAATCATTTTTTTTTTTTTTTTTGGTCTTCGATCCTAAAAACCAGTCTTACAATTTAATTTTTCGAATCTTATTCTCATTATGAAAAAGAAACAAAAACGGAGTGGAAGATTCAAACCTCAACTATCCTCTCTCTTACTTCCTCCGTCTTCAAATAACTGGCATAATTGTAAACACTACGCATATTAAAAAATTGTGAAATTCTATAGTAAAAATGATTAAAATGTCCACTATACATTTTGGAGTATTTTTATTATTTTTCTCACCCCATTAATTTAAATCTCACAACTTTTTTAATTACATCACTCTAATAATTACATGTATCTCTTTTTTTTTAACCTATATCACCTCATTAAATTACATTTTTGACTACTTTTATAGAATAATGTGATTTTATTGTTGGTTAAAATAACTTCAATATAGATAATTGTAATAATAATTAATTCATAGAAAATTTTGTTAACAGTAAAATTGAAAAAAAAATAATTAAATACAACCTACATAACAGTTATTTATAAACAAAATAAAAAAGAAATTAAGTCAATTATTTATAGACGGATGAAGTATTAAAAAAAGGGGAAAGCAACAAAATAAAAAACATGGCCTAGTAAAGGGGGACGGTTGGAAAAGAACAATCAAGCCTTAGGTTACTTTCATACATGCACATTTTCATATGCAATACAAAAATTGAAAAAAAGAATTTATAGATGTGATCGATGCTTTTTGAAGTATTATTTGTTAAACTTTTTCTTTTTATTTCTTGTTTGTGATTGTCAATGAAACAAGATATATTATGCCAATGCAAACAAATTATAGGGCCTGCTACCCCTACCTCCATATATAAATAGAAAAAAACAGTCATTAATAAATTAGTCAAGTGTGAATTCAATAGATTGAAAGCCGGGGAATCAAATCTATCCATGGAACTCAATGAATGGCTCGGTCAATGATCGGCCACGCCGACCTTTTCACTTCTGTAGAGTTCCAGCTGCCAATGGCATACATCATCCTGGCATACTCTCTCAGATCAAAATGTAGAATCTAGCCTTCTTGTTATAGCAAGTTAAGCGCAAGTTTAAAACAAATTGCCAAAAGGAAATTTTGGAAATTCTGATTTTTTTTTTTTTTGGGTGGGTGTTGAGGAAGAAGGGAGATATGAGAAGATGGATTGGGAATACTTTCAAAGAAGAAAGATCACCAACCTATTTGAAGTTTTATAATATTACTATTCCCTAAATGATTACACTCTTCTAAAGTTAGGAAAACCATTTTCACCATTAAAAATAACCCGCATGATTTATAACTCTTAAATAACCTATTGATTAGTTTTTTTTTATAAAAAACCTACTATTAGAGATATATATATATTTTTTTTTTTGAAAAAAGAAAAAGAAGAAGAATAAAAAGTGCCATTAGTCATGTAAGCACCATAATTTCCATTTTTTTTTTCTTTTTGAGGGAAAAAACACCATGATGTTAAGTCTTTAAAAAAAATGTGTTAGTAAATGTGAACAGTCCTTTTCAAGAATTATCCACATTGAACTATAACATGCAAGAAAAAGAAAGGAAAAAAAAATAATCATCTGGAGTATAAATTAAGATTTTTTTTTTCAAATTAATATTATCCACATCCAACTTTAACCCTTTTCTTTTGTTTTCTTCTTCAGGACTTTAATATATTCTCTTTGCATGTGCAATACAGAATGAAAATCCTTAATCCTTAATCACGGCACAATCCAAGTAAGGCTTTTCCAGAGTGATGGACGGCCACCGCTACCACCAACGACCTAGCCTATAAAAATGGTTTTTCAACGTGCAAACGCTGCCAAACACTGAGCGGCGCTCAACAGTCAACGACATGCAGTTAATTTTGCCTTGAGCTAGTTCCCGTTTGCATTGGGGTATGGATTGAACGTTTCTAAGAATTCTTTCACAACTTCTGAAAGATTTTCCTGAACTTGTTCTTTTGAATCGGAATAAAATGAAAGATTAATAGATAAAGATAGAGTTTAAGTAAGTATTTTTTAAATAAGTTAGAAATTATTGCTGTACAAAAGGGGAGCCGATGAAATTAGCGATTGATTTCTCTTCCGATAAACATAAACAGTCCGATGGAAGAACGAATGTAAGAGTCGGATCTTTGAAGAGACGTGAGTTTTTTGAATTTACTATAGAAATGGTCTAAGAAAGTAGGAAGATTACATGTAAAAGCCAAAAAGGACTGGAGTTGTTGTGTTTCGATTGATTTTGGTGAAAAAAGTACAAAATTACGAGAATTTAAATCCAAAGTAAAATGAAACGGAAAGCTGGTAATCAAGAAATAAAGGAAACCCCCTTAAACTAATCAAAGTTTTGAAGAAAACAAGCAGAATAAAAGGAAGTTGAAACTGGTAATCTTTTGAATGTTTTTTTTTGTCGTGTCTATTCTAGGGAACCCTTACCCATTTTATGCTTGTTGTGGTGTTGCAACTAACTATTTATACGTGAAGAAAATCTCGCTTCATGGCTAAACTTTAGCGATTGGGGATAGTAATGCTTTACCGATCGTGCCGAGATGTGGGGGTAATGTCTATCGACTCAACGGTTTTTGGTTCCAATAATGATCGAGTATATCAGCTGAAAAATAATTGACGTCATCAACAACTTGGAGAAATTTCTATCGGCATCAATTCAATATTACCGTTGCAACACCTCAAGTAAAGCTGACGTCAACACATACCCCCCCGAGTCCCATTGCTTTATGGCGTGATAAGGTGAAATGACGGGAATCATACCTCTTTCAATTTGTAGCTGTTATTTTTCTAACAAAACCGAAGCGTCCTGAATGTTGTGGAAGGATTCTGACTCCTCGGCTCTAAAACTAGTGAACGGCTAAGCTTCAAATTTCACTTTAAATAACCGTGGTCCCCATCATTTCTTCTTCATCGATATGAACTCTTTTCCTTTGAAAAATTTTACTTCAATTAAACTTCTAACCCCCTCATGGATTTAACAATATTTCTTGCACTTCCTTTGTCGACGATTTCTGTATTTCCATGGCCACTCTAGTCAACAACACTCCTCTGGCTTTTGTTCAAGCTAATGCGAATTTGTATACTTTAGGACCTTAGCTATTGCTAATGGATGTTATCGTTGATCATCTGAGATTTTTACGGCCGATCTCCCGTTTTACTTTTGCCGTTGGCCGCGCCCCCTGAAAAATTATAAAGAATGGTGTGATCGCTGTCACGCTAATTTTGGAGCACTTTGGGATCAGTGGAGTATTAGAGATGCCGTCATGATGTCGGATAGCCTTCGATCGCAACCTCTTTGCAGTAATTCTGCCGTTCTGGCCTTCAGCGATCCACGGCTTCATATTTCTACATGGGATGTTTTTTCGACAATCTTGGACATTTGCACCATCCTAGGTTTCCAATGTGATGGAGATGAGATCCCCAAACTCCATGATGACGAAAGCATGCTTGCCATCAAATCCTATCTGGGTAAAACCATTTCTTCCTATGGCAATTTCATGGCTGCCCAATAAGGCATAGACGGCACTCCATCCAAGCAAGAGCAAGCCTCCTTTCTATGGTTGTGACTCTGTAAGTATATCCTCTGCTCTCACTTAGCCAAGATAAGCAAAGAATATCGATACTACGTATCAACTCCGCTAAGGAGACAGAGGCGTTGTGACTTAGCCTCCTTAGTATTAGCCTTGGTTTATCGGATGATGAACCAGATGATTTTGATGCCCTCTCTGGGTTATGCAATTGTGACTCTACCAGTATCTCCCTAGTTTGGTGCTAACAACCTCTCCGAGGATTCTACTGACTCTTCCATCCAAGTCACTGGTTATTAGCTATTGAAAATCCCACTGAATAGATCCTCAGCCAGTACTATTATATCGTACCTTTATCAGAACTAGCTATACAATATGCCTCACTTCTTCCCCTATTCTGCTCGAAAAATAGGCCCTTTTTGGTAGAAGAACCTTACTGATGCGCCAGAGGTCCTTTTAGGAGCCAAACCAAGCACACGAAGTGTTGGGAAACATGTCCTCGTAGACTAGATTCTGATGTAAACATTGAATATTCTAATAAAAGAATTTATTCTCAGAAATTATTTATGAATTTATATTTTATTTATGCACAATTATGTTTGGAAAAGACCCATTGTGTTTAAGTTAGTGGTTCATATGAATGGTGGTCTTTCACAGTAAGGTATGGATCACGGGTTACTTAACACATAAACGTTTGTTCTTAACCGATTGATGAGAATGAGAATCTCATCATATCTAGGTTATTGTGTAATGAATTCCAAATGGGGAATGGCTTACCTTTAGCTAGTAAGTAGACCACTCACTTCATGACATAAGCGTATTTCGAATACGTAGAACATGACCTATAGTAGTGGTTTCTTAAAGTACTATATGGTAGAAACCTAGACTACTACTGCTACAACGTGGACTAGTACTCTACGACTTGAGTATGAGTTGGTGGTCTGACAAAGTTGGAAGCATGTACTTTGATATGCTTTAGTTGAGGTTCTATCGTAGGACCAATATACTTGTACATTGGGTATATATGACTAATTAGTTAAGACAGACTTGTACAAGATAGTTTCTATACCTTGTGGTTGTCTAAATAATCTAAATATCCAGGGCCCTGGGAAACATAACTTTGATGTTTGCTTGAGGGTAGCTCCCTTGGAAAGCGGAAACAATCTAGGAAGTCGTGGATCATTGGACTAAAAGCCTAAGGATGATAGATGTCATTTAGAGAGGTGTTAGTACATTTCTTCCTCTAAAATGCATAGCGATGTGTAGAGGGGTATTTTAGTCATTTCACCTATAAGTCGGAGACTTTGCTAATGCGGCATTATCCTTGGGGCTAATATTTCCTTATGGTGATATTAGAAAATATTTTGAAATGTAAAATATAGCTATTTATATGGCAATTGTATTTTGGTCATTTTAGTAGCCAAGACGGTGTGTCTTTTGGTCCCCAGTATAGACCGTAATTCTTAATTATATACAAGTTAAGGAATTGGTCTTAAATTCAATTAAATTAAATTTATTTTATTTAAGTAGCCTGATATAATTATTGGACTAGAATAAAATAAAGGTCCACAGAGAAAAAGAATTAATTAAATTAGTTTGGTGGGTTAATTAATTGTTTAGGGCTTTAGCCCAATTTGAATAATTAAAGATTGACTTGAAACTAAACTAATATAGTCTTGTTAATTGGACTAATTTATTTGGGCTGAAAAATTAATTATTTACTGGGCCATTTATTTGGTTCTGATTAGAATAGTTAATTTGGTTCAAAATGTTAAACTAAGAGTCCAATGAGCCAAATTAAAGTCTCAAAAATTCCTGGATATTAGCCTGGGATAAGAGTCATGGATATACTATGATGCTTTTGAGGTTATCAGGTTTTTATGGGATTGGCAAATAAAATATAAATAAGAAAAATCGTGTGATATGTGCATAGAACAAGATGTATGGTTTCTTCTGAGAAGGACTCCTTTTCTCTCTGAAAAATCTCCTCTATGTGCATCATTGTTTTGCTAGATAGAGAATTGTTTTTTTTTCCCCACTCCTTAGTCTTGTGAGTCTTCACCAAACGTAGATTAGGTAAGCCATATATTGGAAGATCAAGAAGAAGCTTGGTGTTTATGTATATGCACAGACAGAGTAGGAGACTTGTAGGAATCAGACTAGAGGTTTCCACCAGTGCACCTATCCTAGTTCTGCATATTCCAGTGCAGCCAATCTTAAGAAGCAGAAGAGGTATTTTTTTTCCCCACGCAAGAGCCGCTATTCTTCTATTTTTCTGTTCATTTGCTATGGTTTATTTTCCATTTAATCTTCACAGAGTGCCAAGTCATCCTGCGAACGGTACAATTCCCATTGCTTCTCTCGATAATTTGGGCTTATTCAGGACATTCCTTGTGAAACCCCACCTAAAGCCAATCCTAGAGTAAGGGGGTCGGGATGCATATCATATTATTTTGTATATATATATATATATATATATATATATATTTAATGATTTTATGTGCTTTAGAATTATAATTTATAGATTAAAAGGCTTAGTTATACTTATTGAGTAGGAATGGTAAAATGGTAATTTTACTTGAGGTCAAAATAGGAAGATAGCTTGAGGATTAAATAAGAAGAATATTTGGGTGAGAAAATAAGAATAAGAGTTGTTGTGGTTAAGTGGTTAGAGCTTTGGAATTAATCTCTAAGGTCATGAGTTCAAATCCCATCATTTTAATTTTTATCATGATTATCTTAATTAAGTTTGAATTTTTATTTTCTTGCATTCTATAAAAATAGGAATGTTGTCCTATGGGAGACATGAAGAGAATGTTCTAATCCTATCATTATGTCCTAAAAAGAATTCTTAAGGAATTCTTGTCCTTTTATTACATTTGACTGAAAATAGGAGATGAGGTAGGGAAGGTTCCTAAGAGAAATTAATCTCCATGGTTGAGCTTTCAAACTCCACTCCATAGTGTTTATATTCTCCATGAATGAAATTTAGAAAATTTTTAGATTCTTGAGCGGCATAACATTCAAAAATCTCAACCATCTTTCTTACTCAATTGCTACCAGAAAAATGGCCAATTTATTCAGTTTGAAGACTGAAATTCCTGTGCAAAAATTGAACTGCACAAACCAGAAAAAAATCTGGGCAGTTTTTGCTGTATAACTGCTTGAAATTGAAGCTGTTTCTTCTGCTTTCAAGCCAGCAAAATTCCTCTACTTTTCCTCCATAAAGAAGGCTGGAAGCCAGCCTTAAAGGACCCTCAAACACCTCTTAAGAACCCCTGCAAGTCGGGCTGGAATATTGTAGAAAACTTCACAGAAAATTGCAGCAAAACATTCAAATCATAACCAGAAAATTTCCAGCCTTGTTCCTTTCAGGCCTTAGCCGAAAACCACCCTCAAACCTCTATAAAGTAACCCTTGTTCAGCCATGAACTAAACACCATTACCCCCTCCATCTACCTTGCACAATTGGACTCCATAACCACACTTCAATTTTTTCCTACAATCACTCCATTCAAACTTCTATTTGAATTTCAAAATTTCCAACATTTGCTCCATGAAAACACCTTTGGATTAGGCTTCATAACCAGAAATTCTTCTGCTATTGAACTCAGAAATTTGGGCAGCCTTAAAGCTCCATCAATCTTCATTCATTTCAGCAAAACACAACAGTCTAACCGGCTCCATTGCAGCTCCAAGAAACCTCCATCAATCAAACACCAATAACATATCTTCTATCTCAAAACACTCCTCAAATTTCTCCATTTGAATTTCAAACAACTAGATTTTCTCTTCCTTTCTAAATTGAAAACCGAAATCCCTGAACTCCCTCAATCATTTGGCCAGCATTCTCTAGAAATTCGTCCAGCATTTTTCCTCAAATTCTCTCCATTTTTACCAAGAACACCAAGAACATAAACACTATCTTTCTTCAAGGCAAAGACCACTCTAAACACCTCCAATCCCTCTCAAAAACTCCAGAATACGCCTATATACTCCCTAGAGTCCATTTCTAGAATTTATAATATCAAATTTCGAAAACAAAAATTGGCATTCGGATCAAAACCAGATTTTTCCCTTAAAGTCTCAAGAACATCATCAAGGCAACCAAAAACAACTCTTTTGTTCATATTCTTCCTTTCAACCTTTAACATATCATACTAATGCGCTCTCTCTCTCTCTGTCGAAATGGTTGCTACAACCATGGCTGTTTTCTTTATCCTCTCTTGGACAATTCAAGACGCTCAAGCGCGTGGACCTTCTTAAATCTCCATCGAAATAATCATCAACCAAGTACTTCTCCTTAACCTTCCTTTTAAATTCTAAATTCATGTCTCTTAGATGTTGATAGAGAGGATAGAATATGAATGGGGGATTGAGTATATGCATATGTATGAAGGGGTTGAGATTGGAACATGAGAATGATTGATCATGATTAAGCTTTATGAAATTCCTTGAGAATCGATATATACTCTCCATGTCTTAAGAAATTATGAATGTTTAAGCATGTTAGATGTTATGTCACCTTTAGTGAATAGGATGTTATGTTCTTATTTTCATTGAAACCGTGAGTATGATTATACTTAGTAGAGATTTGGCCATGTAATAGTAAGATGGATTTAAGCTTATGTTCATGAATAGAATAGTTTGTTGATTGATGTTGGAGTATATACTCATGAATCTTGTTAGCAATAGGAAAATTATGATCATGACCTTGTTGATCCTAGGCTATTTTGATTAGCAAATTTTATTACCATAATTAAAATTATTACTATGTTTTTCCTCCAAAGATTTTGAAATTCTTAGGAAGTTTTGGAATTGGAATATTCAATGAAATAGTGATATTTTACTAGTCAAATAAATGATATCTTTTATTAAAAATAATATATATATATATATATATATATATATATATATATAACCTTTTATATAAATAAGTAAAATATTAATGACCTTGTGAACCATATATTCATAAATATTATTTATATTTATTTGTTAATCAAAATAAAAGTTATTTATTATTAATTTTATTATGTATTAATTATTAATTAAAAGAGTAGTAATAATTTATTATTCATTTTACTATTTAAGAATTACCATTTATTAATATCATCTTGGACTTAGGATTCTCCAATAATTAAACCCTAGTTTATTTATTAATACCAACACTCAAGATTTATTATTTGAATCTATAAGTTATTAGTAATTATTTTACAACCCCTAGTTATTTTAACTTATCAAGCTAGACTTATTTTATAAAATCATTTATCATCTAGCCTTAAAGCTTAGGACATTAGGGTCATGATTGTAATATGTTGAACTAGGATTATTTATGTAAGCGAATATAGCTTGAGTATAACCTTATGACTTGTGTTTATCCCAGGCGGGGTTAGGTCAGTTTTGAAAGATTTGTGAATTTGATTAAGTAAAGGATCAAGTAAACTCCTGTATAAACTTATTTGAAGACAAAAGGTTACTATGGCAAGCCAAATATGAAGTGTATAAACACTCATTTTGTAAAGGCAATTAAGGGTTGTTTCCTTTTTATTTCAGTCAAGCAAATCATTTGAAAATTTAAATAAGCAGTTTTGCACAAATACTAAACTCTTTCTAAAACCCAACTTTGACAAGAATTTTAGAAACCCGTAATTGCTATTTTCAAATAAAGTAATGTATTATCAATTTTCTCCCAAGTGGGACAATCAACGTTGAGTACTCAATAAGGGTAGACTATTAGGACTAGTTTTTGATGGGTTAGGGTAAGTCTCTCAATAGGTGGCCACCTCTAAGGGGTGAGTCCTTTCCGGATAGGATGCCAGTCTAGTAGGTCATGCCAGTTCGAATTATCAAGTTTCAGTCATGCGGACTGTATGTTTCCAGAGTGAACAACCGGTAAGTTTGGGTGTAGAGAAGGAGGATATCTCACCCAGTATGCCGTACACCTACCTTTTGTTAGTCTACACAAAGTGTGGCATTCTGACCGATATATGGTCATGGGACCCAACGTGTGGTAACCTATGGCTACCCACTTGAGTGGTTGTATTTATTGTGCACATGTATGGTTTGAAAAGCAAAATGCCACTCTTTATTTTTAACATTATTTAATGCTTGCCAGCACTTTCTCTCATGAAAATTTTTCAACTTGCATACATAAACTATTTTGCCTAAAACACTCAAAGCACACACGAGCTTATTGAGATTTTTATCTCATCACCTTTTATACTATGTTTTCAAGTCGATCCTGTTGTGGAGATGAATAGCTAGATTTGTTGCCTTTTTTGAAGATTTTATGTTATTTATTTTATGTGTTGTTTTGAGAGATAGTGGTAATCAATTTATTTTGGATTTGTATCTGTATTTTTGGGTTGTAATAAGTTCAATTTTAAGGTATTTCTTTTATTTGTGTGACCTAATTATAAAGACACTTTGTCCTTTGGACAGGGCGACATCCCTGGCCCTGCTGGGCCTAGGTAGTGGGGTGTTACATTCCTACTGATCCTGGGCATGTAACGTCCTATGCTGTTAAGCCTATTCTATCGACTAAAGACATGAAACTCTAGCTGATAGGTCCTTGACTATCGTGCGTTCCTTCGAGTTCCTCCCTTTTCAAGTTGCCCGGGAAGCTACACCTAACTTCAATCTATAGTGGTAACTGATGCGTGAAACACTTTTCTCTACCTTTGTAGAAACATGGTTGCTCAAGTTGGCTGGGTCAACATCAGCGATGGTGGAAGCATCGGCGTCAAGAAAAGGTAAATAAAGCAAAGTACTTGCTAGCCCTGTTACTGTGCCGTCATTCCAAACAGCGCTAGTAAAGAAAGCCTCAACCCTTCGAGTTGCTGAAGAAGAAGAAGAGGGAGAAGCAGTTCTTCCTCTGCTTAGGCAATCTAAAAGGCGGCAAGCCTCCCACACCCCAACAATCACCAAGGTTTGAATTTTCCGTATTGAGACTTTTCTGATACTCTTCTATTATAATCACAAGAACTAACTACTTTCATTCTCTTCCTTTGCAGAAACAAAAGCTCAGCTGATCAATTATTCTTGACTTCTCTTTTCAGTCGATAGAAGCCATGTATCCTCTGTCGCCTGAGAAGACAACACCAGCTGAGGAAGGAACTTCAGTTGACTCTCCTTCATCAGCTATACCTCCAACATCTGAGCTGCCCGTCCTAAAAGAAACAACAATTGATAAATCTGCTATACCTTTTGTGGAATCGATCTCTGAACCCTCTATGGTAGAGCCTCTGGAAGAAACTATTCCTCATCAACCAATAATATCTAAGGCGGCTACGCTAGAACTCTTGAACAAAATAATTAGGGCTGCCTTATCGACCAGCAAGTCTTCTTAGGACACGATCAGCCGAGCCCTCCTGCTGCTCGTGCAATCAGATGATACTGATATTCCTGTTGAACTGAAGCGGTTATCGATTGATTATCTGGGGTACATGAGGTTCACTTGGCGCTTTCTCTCGGACACCTAGAATAGGAGGGATGAATCTTCCCATCAACTTGAAGCTTTAGAAGGGCTCTGAGAGTAAGAAGTTTTTTTGCAATCCCATTGCCCGGAAACTTTTGCCCGCTTAGATGTTCTTCGAGTTGAAATCACAGAAAGGGTTTAAAAAGTTGAAAACCTAAAAAAAAAAATAATTGCAAGAACTTCATGGTAGAGCTGGATTTCAAGACGAAGATCCTGGAAGAAAAACTCGAGGCAAAAAGTGTCTGTCAACAAACTGCCTCATCTACAGAGGAATCAGCGGCAAAGTTTCAGGATGAACGGCTAATGCTGAAAACGGAGGAAGAATTGCTTCAAATGAATTTCAGCACTCGAAAAAACTACTAGCCTATATAAAATCCTTGTGGGATAAATTTCAAACCTGCCTGACGACCATTTTCCATCATACCAATAAGGTTGGTCCCTCGAGTACTCAACCTGGAGATGTCGAAGTTAATCTGCCCCCCAACGGGGAAAATGGCTAACGAGCAAGAGGCAGCCCAAAAAGAGATAACTAGCCAAATAGAAAAGGAAAGAGAAATCCCACAGGAAATAGCTCTGCTTGAGAAAGATCCAAATTTGCTTGCCATAGTTCCATTTTCTCAGCCGATCGAGACGCTTCACACTTCGTCTGAGGAAAGTTGATTTTTAGAATAGTTCGCACTCAATCTTGAATATAACGGCCATCTGATCGGCCTTTTTTTTGTGATAAGCTATCTTCATAATGTAAACATTCCCTCTCTTTTTCTTCCTTTTGCTGTTATTTTTTAAATTTTTTTAAACACTTTTTTCTATCATGGTTCCTTCCCAAAATGTGGAATAGAATTTTTTCAAATATTTGTCATTTATAGCTTTACATACTTCCTTTCCGTCAGATGTCATCAGCCGATAAGCCCCTCCATCGAAAACTTGTGTAGCCAAAAAAGATCCTTCCCAAGAAGCGGACCACTTACCGTAATGTAGATCTTTTAGTGCAACTGGCAGTATGATTTTTCAAACTATATCTCCTTCCTAAAAATTCCTTACCTAGCACTTTCCAGTTATAAGCCCTTGCCATCTTCTCCTTATGCCTTTTGATATTTTCTAGCGCTGCTAATCAATTTTCTTCAACTTAATCTAAACTCATAGTGAAGGCTAGCTTGTAATCCTCAACTAACAAGCAATGTTGGTAAGCTACTTGAGTCGATTGCTATAATACCTCAACAAGTAGCATCGCATCTTGCCCATATGTTAACCTAAATGGCGTGAAACCTGTAGTAGTTTTGAAGGCATTCTAATAAGCCTACAAAATCCCCTAGAGTGTTTCGTGCCACTTTCTGGGATTACCTTCCAACGACTTTTGGATCTAATCAAGGTCTTATTCATTGCTTCAACTTGACCGTTAGCCTGTGCATAATACGGAGATAAATGTAATAGCTTGACTTTGAATTGAGTTAAAAAACTGCGTACCTTACTGTTAGTGTTGTGCCCTAGAGGCAATCACTTGTACATTGTATATGACACATTTTATTTTAATAAAAGGTATTATTTATCTTACAATTTCTTTTGTTTACTTTTAAGTAATATAACTGTTCGATAAAGTCCTTAGTACAACACTGTGTTAAGAAAATCATGATAGAGATCATGATATGAGATTCCTACTACAATGTATAGTGTTAGTACTTAAATAATCCCTAGTCATAGTATTAATGAGACATGACATCATTAATGCGTTAAGACTAGCATGTGTTAGACTTCTTGATTTGATCAGGCGGTGGTTCTCATATCTGTGAGTATTGAGATACTCAAAGTTAACACATGGATGCTTGTTAATGGAACAAGTTCATTGGATGACCTAGGTATGAGATAATCACATGGATAACTATTTAGTACCAGTGATATAATCTTAAATTAGCAAACGTGTAAGTATCATTAGACTTGAGATCTCCAAGGTACTTTATTTGCTGATCATTGTACTTTGATTCCAATCTCCGGAGTTTGATTGAGGGCCACCTATGGGATAGATATTGGATACATTGTGAGGTAAATGAAAGTAATTAAGAGGGTTAATAAAGGATTCACCACTCCTAATAGTAGGGGCGAATATCTCACGGTCACTTGTAGGAATTACTACTCGAGAAGTCCTTGGCTAAGGCATATGGTGTATTGAAAATAGTTCCAATTGATACACATCTAGAATAGTGGGTTCTTGGTACAAGTACTATTATATTCGGGTCAAAATTAATTCTGAAGGGAGTTGGCACTAATTTCATACTCCAAACCGAATGAGATATTGTATGGTGAAAGGAGTTAATTGCACTGAAGTTTGTTATTGAAGGGTTCATTTCAAACCACTTGACTTCCTGGACTCTTGGGTGATCATGATGTGTTGCTAGATACCGCTTATGATCTGGGAATATAGGTTTATTAATTGATGAATTAATAAACCAATCCTGATTAGAATTAATAGGATTAATTCTAATTAATTATGGATTCTTAATCTCAAAGACGTTTGGATTAATTAATGTTCGCAACCAATTGACTGGGAAACCTAATAGGTCATACATAATAGATGATTATATATTCAAGATGTTATTTGATAACATAGTGGAGTTAATTGAGATAAAGAGAAGTTGTTGTGGTCAAATTATAATTAGTTGTAATTTATTATCTAAATTATAATTGTGAGAACTTGATATTTCCAATTACAATTAGGGAATTCTAATAGGATTAGAATTCTCAATTTTAGCAGGGTTTTTCGGTTTATATGTATGACATACTGGAAATCCTAGCAGATTTTTTTGAAAAATGAAAAGCCCTAGAGACACACGACAACCTTCTCTCTCTCTCTCTCTCTCTCTCTCTCTCTCTCTTTTTGCAGAAAGCGTGAAAAACCCTAGCCGCCATCTTTTTCTGCTAGCACAGAAAATTTTGGTGCTTGAGTATTCCTCTGTGTGGATTACTGTTAGAGATAACCATACACTGTAATTATAGTGATTAGATGTTCAACTCTCGTGAAGTTGGATAAAGAGGATTGTTGGATCGCGCCTCGACTTAAAGAAGATATTTTTATTCTTTGGACGATCAAACAAAGGTAAAAAATTGTTACCTTTATTATCTTTATGTCTTGTTTTCCACACATAGGCGGGTCCTGTGATGGTATATCGTTTTATTCTTCCACTGCACTGTATATGATATGAGCCTGAGATACCCATGAACATAGTTCCTTGGTTCGCCGTTACTGTTTCAGGTATGCCGAAATGGAACAAAACATTCTGCTGAAGGAAAGTGATAACGGCAGGCTGGGTTACCCTCGTCAAAGCTTGTGCCTCTACCCACTTGGTAAAATAATCTGTTGCCACTAAGATAAATATGTGCCCTTTAGTCGATGGTGGATGAATCTTGCCAATGACATCTAGAGCCCAACTCTTGAAAGGTCACAACTTGATGATAGGATGCAATTTCGTAGAAGGTGCATGTACCAAAAGACCATGCTTTTGACATACCTCATATCCAGCTGCATAGGCTATGTAGTCCGTGGTCATAGAGGGCCAATAAAACCCATGACGTTGCAATATCCATTTTAACTTTGGACCTACCTGGTGAGCACCGCATAGACCTTCATGCACTTCGGCTAACGCCTATGACGCTTCTTGCTTTGACAAACTTTTCAATAAAACTCCTGAATGGCTTTTTCTGAATAAATCATTTTCGATCTACACAAAGTTCAATGCCTTACACTTTAATTCCCGCGACACATGACTAGTAGGTTTTCACAAATAGGAAACGATATCAGAACACTAATCTTCTTCGTGTTCTTCTCCCGATATCTATTGGCACATTACTACCCCGACCCTTTTCTAAATCCTAAAGCCATTTGAGCCAAGTCGTTTGCACGTTGGTTCTCAACTCAAGGGATGTGAGTCAACATAACATCCGAAAAGTGCTGTAACAATGCCTTTACTTCTAGTAATTTATCTCAAAATAGGGTTAGTGCATTTATATTCACTTGAAACCTGTCGGATGAAAACTTGAGAGTCCCCCATTACATTAACCACTTGTGCATCTAAAGCCTTCAAGATTAGAAGTTCCAAAATGAGAATATCATACTCTGCTTGATTATTTGAAGTTCTTTTCCTTAATTCAAAAATAATTTTTCCTTGTCGTCCACAAGGAGCTTCAATGACCAAACCAACACCTGCCATAGATTGGGTGTTAGATCCATCAAATTGCAACCTCCACAGTTTGTATGAAACGAATCTCTGTGCCTCTTTTTTTTTTTTTTTTTTCAGGATTGGACACTTCTAAATAAGGGTGTTCAGCTAAGAAATCGGCTATAGACTGACATTTAGTTACTTTCAAAGGCACGTAAGTCAAAGAAAAAGTATGTAACTTAATTGCCCATTTCATTAACCGTCATTGCAACAGTGGACGGTTCAACAAATATTTGACTAGATCAATTTTACACAAAACTTGCACCTCCCTAGATAACAGATAATGTTCTAGTTTTGTGTATGCATAATATAAAGACAAGTATAGCTTTTTAATGGGAGAATACCTTGTTTTGGTGTTTGTCAGATTTTGGCTAAGTTAATATACTACTCTTTCAGCCTCCTATGCATTGTCTTGAGATAAGAAGCTTTCGATAGACTATTGAGCTGTCGAAATGTACAATTTTAGGGGTGTCTTATCGTGTGGTGGCAGCAAAATGGGTGGTTGTGATAAAGCCACTTTGATCTAATTGAAAGCTGTCTGATGTACAAACTGCCAGATAAACTCTTGAGACAACTTCAACCGAATTAAAGAGGAGAACGCCTTTTGCTTTCCTGTAGCATTTGCTAGAAAACGTCAAAGAAAATTAATTTTCCTAATGAAACTCTGGAGTTCTTTCTTAGATTGTGGTGGTTTTACCTGTAGAATATCTTTTGTTTTGTTTAGATCCACTTCAATTCCTCTTTGATGTATTAAAAATCTGAGGAAATTTCCAGCTGAAACTCCGAAAGTCCATTTGGCGGGGTTGATTTGAGTCGATGCTTGTGCATTCGGAAAAATGCTTGCTCCAAACACATCAAGTGTTGTGAAAAAGTGGGCGACTTGACCACTAGATCATCAATGTAAACTTCCATTGTTTTGCTGATGAAATCATGGAAAATGAAATTCATGGCTCTTTAGAAAGTAGCCCTAGCATTCTTCAAGCCAAAGAGCATGACTAATCATTCGAACAAACCAATGGAGCCTGGACATCTGAATGCTATCTTTTGTGTATCCTCTTCAACTATAAATATCTGATTATAACTAAAATATCCATCCATAAAGCTTAAAAACTGGTTTCTTACTGCCGAATTTACTAACATGTCGGCCATTGGCATGGTGTATTCATCTTTTTGCGTAGCCAAATTCAAATTTCTGAAATCAATACAAACTCGTAGCTATCCATTTTTTTTAATGACGAAAACAATGTTAGACACCCAGTTCGCATATCAACAAGTACGGATGAAACCACACCGAAGTAACCTCTCGATTTCTTCTTTGATTCTAGGTAGGAGTGTGGGATTAAAACACCGGCTAGGTTGCTTATGTGGCTTGAAACTTTCCTTTATTGGTAAGCGATGCTCAATGATGCCTCTGTCCAACCCTGACATTTCATGATAATCCCACGCGAAACAATCTTTGTACCTACGAATCAAAACTATTAGGGTATTTCGTTGACAGAGAGTTAAGCATAAGCTTATCTTTGTAGTTTTATTTTCTCCAGGTCCTCTGATATCCATTTCTGCTAGCGGATCCTGAGCGATGAAACCAGATGCATACTGATCATCAGGATATTCAATTCTCAAACCCTTACCTTTCATCTCGTTCGTTGTGATCTGATTGTGGGCTATGATGAGTTTAGCATACTGGCTCGGATTAAAGGTAGAACGGTAAAATAAAGCCTCGTTCATGTGCACTTCTGCTAAGAATGGGTTCGGATCAGATGGTATCTTTTCCATTCGTTCTTCATTGCAGATTAACATAATTTGGTGAAGCGTTGATGGAACACAATGATTTGCATGAATTCGATCTCTACCCAGTAGGATAGAATAAGCTAGTTTTGCTGTGATTACAAAGAAAACAACCTTATTGACCTTAGATCCATCTGTCACCTCAAAGGTAATTATCCATTTTGCTTTAGCCGCATCCCCAGAAAAATTGAGCATTTGGATATCTGTAGGAGACAAATTGGATTTGTCCTTTCCTAGGCATTTTAAGGTTGTTAACGGCATCACGTTCAGTATAGCCCCTCCATCGATGAAGACCCGAGAAAAAAGTTTTCCGTTGATGTGCGCTTTGATGTACAACGGCTTGAGGTGATTAGTATATTTTGCCATTAGGATTGGGAAAAACATCCCTTCCGATGTTGCCTTGAATTCGATGAGCTCAATGACAACTTCTTCTATTGTATAATAGTCTTCTTCCACCCCTTCTTGCTTGGTACTTACTCGGAATTGTGATGGAAGAATGCTAAGTATATTTTGACTCGGGGTAGGATGCACATGCTCATCTAACCATTCCCCAAGCATTTGTCTCTGCTGAGCCCGTTTTCTTTATTCCCGCCGTTTTTGAGTTTTTGTAAGATGGGAGCGATAACTCGGAAAGAATAGCTCTTTGTGAGGTACGTACATTGTGAACTTCTCATGTTTTCCATGAAAGTAAGCTGTGAGGGTCGGGATAGTAAGTCGAATGAAAATCGATGGTCAATCATACAGCCTTTGGAACATTATTCCTTTCACTTTAAAGGTTTTGGACAGTTCCTTCATGCAGGAATCTCCTAGTTTATTTTCAACATTTTCCTTACAGGTCTGTACCATGTGTGTATTGGCCACTGGGAAAAGGGTCTGTATCGACTAAGGTTTTCTCTCATTTGTCAGCAAATCGTAACCTTCCCTCTTGTAAAACCTTTTGAATTGTGTTCTTGAAAATAATACAGCTATTGGTATTATGAGAAAATGAATTATGCCACTTACATTATCTCTTTCCCTTCAACTCTTCTGGACTTGGGATTTTGTGTCCAAAAGGTAAATGAATTTATTTGTTTTTGACAATCTGATCAAAGATTTGTTCAACCTTTAATACATCAAATGTATAGTTGGATGGTCCTACAGGAGAAACCTCATCATTCCCTTTGCTAGGTTTCAAAAAAAAGACAAGTATAAGATGAACCCTTCACTAATTCTGCCGCCATTACCTCCATCAGCTGTTCTTCCTCATTTTTCGTAACATCATCAACAACTAATACCATAGTTTACCCATGAAAGAACTTCACAGACCGCTTCTTCTCCTTCTCCTTGATCATTTCTTTTATTCTTACAGCATGGAAAAGTAAGCGAGATAAATCAGAAAAATCTTAGAAAATGAGACGCTTCTTGAGCTGTGGATGTATTCTGTTGATGGCTATTCTAGCATACTCCATTTTTGGCAATTGAGTAGTACATTTGGCCTTAATCTGTCGAAAATGCTCAATGAATTCTGTTACATCTTCAGATGGCTTTTGTTTGACCGCTAAGAGATTTGCTATGGAAACCTCAGGTGCCAATTTGAAAATTCGTTCATGAAAAATTCGTTCCATGTTTGACCAAGAATACATAGAATTGGGAGCTAAATTTGCATACTAAGTAAATGCTGCTCCTGTTAAAGATAAAGAAAACAATTGCAATTTATGCCAGTCACTATTCCTGAATTCTCCATATTGTGCCGTGAACCTCCCAACATATTCCATGGTTGATTTGTTGTCATCTCCAGAGAATTGTAGAACTCAGGCAATTTAAACCCTTAAGGTAACACTGCCATAGAATCTACCCATTCGGGATAGGGTTTCTAATAGGCTGGCCGATCCCTGGTCTGCTGATGCAATGCTTCTGTCATTGCGTTAACATTAGCTGATAGTGCTAGTTGTTGATTCCATATGAGGGAATTTGGCATAGTTGGCCGAGAACCCTGTCCTGAGAATGGGCCCATCTTAGGGTATCCTACTCCCTGCATCGGATAAGGTGTCGTCGTTGCAAGATACATGGGAGGAACAGTTGTAACATAGCTCTATGGTCCCCCATACGGAGGGAAAACATTCCTATTAGGAGTTGCCATCAAGTCGAATAATACCTATATTCCCATCGATGCCTAGACCCCCGTAATCGGGTATGGTGCAGTTCTTCTCAAGAAAGGCTTTGTGGGAACAACACTTTGTGCCGCTAATCCCGGACCCCCTTGGTCCCCCCTAAGTATTGAAAATGACGGCTCCTTACGCAATAATTTTGCTGACCCATAAGATGGTGCACTAATGGTCGAGGTAGGAGGATACACAACTGCCTGAGGTATCTCGTGAGTGTTTTGTCTTTGTTCAAACTAGGGAATAAGGCTCTAAATAAGTTCACCTCCATGGCATGCCGTATGGTAGTTAAGGATGCGGGTGTCAACTGAGACACTTAGGGTAAAGACGAGGGCTGTGATCCTTGTTCTGGAAGAGTGACCTGGGCATTACTGGAAGTTGTCGCTGTAGGATAAAAAACCCCTCGTAAAACATGAACTGGAGGCCGATTGGATGAATTTGATAAAGGCCCTGAGGGCTGCTGCCGATGATTCGACATAAGACATCCTGAACGCCATTGCATGCAACAACTACCATTGGTCCCACCAGGCGTGCCAATTTATGTTGTCGTACAAAAGGGGAGCCGATGAAATTGGCAATCGGCTTCTTTTTTTATGAACATAAATAGTCCGATGAAAGAACAAATGCAATAGTCGGACCTTTTAAGAGACATAGGTTCTTTGAACTTACTATAAAAAGGGTCTAAGAAAGTAGGAAGATTGCATGCAGAAGCCAAAAAGGATTGGAGTTGTTGTGTTTTGATTGATTTTGGTGAAAGAAGTACAAAATTATTGGAATTTGAACCCAAAGTAAAATGAAACGGAAAGCTGGTAATCAAGAAATAAAGGAAACCCCTGAAACTAATCAAAGCTATGAAGAAAACAAGAACAAATATAGAATAAAAGGAAATTGAAACTTGAAACTGGTAATCTTTTGGATGTTTTTTGGTCGTGTCTGTTATGATGAATCCTTGCCTATTTTATGCTTGTTGTGGTGTTGCAACCGACTATCTATACATGAAGAAAATCTCGCATCATGGCTCAACTTTAGTGATTGAGGGTAGCAATGCTTTACTGATCATGCCGAGATGTGGGGGTGATGTTTATTGACTCAACGGTTCCTGGTTTTGATATTGATTGAATACATTGGCTAAAAAATAATTAATGTCATTATCGGCTTGAAAAAATTCCTATCGGCATCAATTTAATATTATCGTTATAACGACTCGATTAAAGTTGACGTTAACAGAAACAATTTATTTTAATTGATAAAGGGGTTATTGCTCGAGAGTAAATCTCGACTTCCATGCTAAACTTTATCTCATCCTTTCTCCTATTTTCTTTTCTGCTCATTACCTTTTTTCCCTTCTAAAAAAGTTTTTTAAAAGTATTTTTTAAATAAAAATAAAATAGAAGCGAGAATGACTAAATGCAAGGGCTAGTTTACGAGAAGGGATTTCCGATTTCCTAAAAAAACTGTCCCTTGGTACCTAGGACTAAAAAGAATAGGCCTACTTATAAATGGGCCGGAGCTGAAAGAGACAAAGCTAGATAACTTTGAGGCTGATTCTTTATATATATAAAAAAGGAGGCAAATTTAAATTTAAGAGTGAGTTGGTTATAGGTAGATTGGAATTTTTTAATTTTATTTTAATTTAAATATGTTATTATTATATATGAATTTTATTTTTCGAGAACGATAATTTATTTATAATATATTATATTTTCTTTCTGTAAATCTCATCTAACTCTATATATTTAATAATTTTTTTACAAAATTTATCTTAAATAAAATTTTATTCAATTAATTTGATTATAACTTTATTGAATTAAAAATTAAAAAAAAAACTAGAGTTGCACCAGTATATAGATAAAATGAGCTCCCATTTCAACTCCGATTATTGAGACTCAATCAATTTATATTTATTTTATAATATTAGGAGAAGGATTTCGATCCAATTCAAGAATTTTCACTGATTTATAAACCTGGGGGATTAAATTAATGTTGACAGCACGCCTGGTGCCAAACTCTAATCGGCGGTCATGCATGTAGAGACAACGACTAACACTTAATTCCATGTAGAAAACCGCCGCCATTAATTGGCCTTTAGAAAGGTTGGGCCAACCCGGTTTGACCTAACCCGCAAGTTTTTTTATTCTTATATCATTTGTGAATGTTTGTGACATATTTAAATATTGTTCTGGAATCCTGTTGGTTGGTTTCCATGACGGTATCTCTGAAAAAAAAATTGTGGTTTGGTTCTGGACTGAAAGAGTCTGTTCTGGATGGGATATTGTTTCATAGTTTGAGTCTTGTAATTTATGTATGGGACCAAAAGATGGTTTAAACAAATTCTGAATATATAGTGGTACTCAAGAGGTCACTGTGTTATAATGGCCTGCATTTGGTGCATTTTAGTACATCCTTTTATTAAAGTCAAACAATTCTTAAAGTCAAATACAGATGGCAAGTGTGTTAATACATCTTTTTATTGAAGCCCAAGTTAATTATCCTTGGCCAATGCAGTGAACCACAGTGCCGTCCAACCTTCCAAGAACTAGTTGAAAGGCTCAGAGACATGCAACAACAGTATGCCATTCAATTTCAGGCTAAGCGTGCTGCAGGAGATAGCAGTCGGAAAGAACCATAAACTCGAAGGATGGACATTAACAGCTTTTATTGGCAAGTTGATGATTTTAAGGATTTTTATGAAAATTGCCATAAATCACTTGCTTGGGATGTTGATTTGAAGGCACATCCTATCTGATCCCTGCCAACACAGATAAAGAAAATTGTGGTCATTTGTGAAATATGTGGAGTTAGTTGTGCTTCTCGTTTACATATTGAAATAGGGTCTGCTGTTGATGCAATCAATTTGTGAGACATCACTCTGGCCATTTTGGCCAATTTATTGTCTGAGTCATGTTCTTAGGAAGATCATGATCAACATTCATAGTGTTGACGCAACCAAAATATTTGTAGAGGAGAGGTGGAAAATCCACACTTTGTCTAGTGAAATGCAATCCCCTGGAAGTCCTTTTTTTTTTTTTTCCTTCCTTGCTGGGGTGGGTGCGTGGGTGGGGGGGGGGGGCGATGAAAACGTTCTCTGACTAACAGGCTAATTTTTTTTGCAAATTGCTCCCAATGAGGTTCACTTTTCAGCAGAGATGCAATTTTGATCAAGGAGATCAATTACCGTTAGCCTTCTTTTTCTTGTGTCAGTTTCTGGGGATCTCAAGATGACTGCTGTCAGGATAATCCAATTCAATGGCGTGAAGAAAAGGATTGGTAAGCATGCCAATTCATAAGAGAATTCACCTAATTATGTGAAGCTGTATACTTTCTTATTCCCACTTAATGATAAACCATATCTAACCATCTCTTTGAGGTTAGAACAAAGACCTTTAGGATTTAACAAAATTTTTATCCAATTCTAGGAAAGATAATCAGAATTCACGAACCTTCGACTAAACTAAAATAATCTTTCGAGGGATCACTGCAGATAAATAGCTTTTAGTGACAATAAAAAGATGTCACTAAATGTTAAAAACTCTCTTTAGTGACAAAAAAAAAAAAAATGTTGCCACTTTATCATCACTAAATTACAGTGGCTAAAGTGTCTAAGTGATAACATTTCAAATCTTGCCACTAGAGGCAAGCCATCATTGACCAAGGCTATTTTTCTTGTGACTAAAGCCCGCAAAGTTGTCACTAATACCATTTAAATAGTTTTTTTAACAAAATAATTTTTAAAAAAGAAATTAAAAGCATGTTAAGAAATAAAACTTGTAGGTTAGGTCAAACCAGGTTGGCCCAACCTTCCTTCATCAAAACTTTGTCAAACCCTCTGGAAGATCCCAACGGCAATTATCGAACACCACATTTATCTGGAAAGTGATCCAGGATCCTCAACACAAAACAGAGACTAGTTTAATTCCCCGCCCGACTTACCAATCCACAATTTTTAAACCAATTAATTAACTCAATCCAATTTAGGAATGAAATTAAAAATTTAAAGTTGGAAAGTCAAATTATATAAAATAATATATTAGAAGATAATATTATAATTTTTTAAAAAAAAATTTGAAATGACAAAATATAAAATTTTAAAAGACTTTGAACGTCTCTGATCTAATTTGAATCTTTCAATTATTTTCTTTTGATCAAATACAGAAATAGGTTCATCTCGAATTTAAATTTGAAATCTCTAATATAAAAAAAAATAAAATTCTACACACTACTTATAAATTCGGAAATCTAAAATAAAGGGGCCAGTAAGCAGGACAAGATGCCTAATAAATTTTCTGTTTGAAAAATGCCAAAAGTACAGATGTTATTGGCACAAAGGGAATGAGTTAAATCACTAGGAACTTTGTCAAAACCTATAAAAGGATCATTAAGCACCGCCCAGCCTCTAGTTCGAGGAGTCGTGACCCCTTCCCGCGGGCTTGAAAATGGTGCACCTTTTTTAGCCTCAATCATAGATTGGCCGTGGGGTTTGGGATAGTCAAATTCTTAACTACTATCGTTACTTCTTCTACGCCGCTATGTCTACGAAACTTCTTAGAGTTCACATATTTAACAAAATCACAACTTTGGCATTGAGGATGAAGTTATTTGGGGAAAAAAAGAAAAAAATATTACAAATTTAAAAAATAAAGAGATTGGAGATAAAAAAAATATATTTTTTAAAAAATTAATTTTTAAAAAATATAATTTTTAAAAAGTTTAGGAGGCGGGCAGTGGACACCACCCCTTTCCACATCCATCTTTCATATTATACCTGATATGAAAAAAACTTAAACTCAAAATATACCAACGGGATAAATGTTCTTATATCTATATATAGCCTAAGGTAAGTATATGAAAATTAAATTCAAAACTCACCAGTGAAACAAAAATCCATATATCTATATATAGATGAGGTAAGTGGGTGATTCATCCCCTATCTACTTCATGAATCCAATGACAAAAACTTATAATTTATTATAATAATTTTCTAATTAGTCTGCCACATTTTTTGTATCAAATCAAAAGAATCAAAGTATGCTTACCTTACGGAATTTATGAAAAGAAGAAAAGGAAAACCAAAAGCACGTAAAAAGTTATCTTCTTTTCGACCCTAAATCATCCACCTTCTGGTAGAGGTGCTTAAGAATTGAAAACTTTAGCGTGATCATATCAACAAAGGTTTAAAAAAAAAAAAACAAACGATAATAATTAAAAAAAGAAAAAAGAAAAACCCATGAGATCAAATATAGATCCTTCACTAAAAAAGAAAAAAGAATACATGCCTCAAATCTAGAGAATTCTTTGTGTTCAAGGATTTCTGCAAGCATACAAATTTAACTCTCTAGTGGAAAATATATAAATATATATATAGGGATGATTCATAGTCAAATTTAAAGATCAAAGTTTTCGTTTAAGATTTGTTATAATAATAAGTGATGCTTTTCCTCGTTCTTACTTTTTAGAAAAGAAGATGAACCTTCAATTACGAGTATGGAAAAGGCCAGTGTGACGTTAGTTCGGTTCTAACCAAGTTAAAGATATCACGATTGATCAGCTCTGAAAAAAACAACCGTAGTATTATCAGTCTAATATTATTATTATTGCCTTACGAAAAGGGGAGTCAGTGAAACTGGCGATCAGCTACTTTTTCGATGAATATAAACAGTCCGATAGAAAGATGAATAGATGGGTCGGACCTTTTAAAAGACTTGGGTTCCTTAAACTTACTATAGAAAGGGTCCAAGAAAGTAAAAATATTGCATGCGAAAGTGAATTAGGACTAAAAACAGTGTATTTTGATTGAGACGATGAACAAATACAAAAGTATTGGAATTTGAAATCAAAGCAACGTTAAATGGAAAGATGGTAATCAAAAGCAGTAAGGAAAACTGTAAAGAAAATGTAAACAAAGCTATAAACAAATCCGCAAGGAAAGTTGTAAAAAATGCAGTAAAGAAAAGTGAAAATTGGAAGAAAATTTAGTAATTTGGTTTGAGACGATTATTATTGGGTCCTTCATTCTGGGGCTCCTTGCTCATTTTATGCTTGCTGCGGCATGGTTGCCAACTATCCGAACATGGAGTGAATTCCACTTCGTGACCCGTTCTTGGTGGTTAAGAACGGTAGTGTTTTATCAATTGTGCCGCGATATGGGGGTGACGCCTTATCGGCTCCTAGTTCTGATGAGTACATCGGTTGAAGATTTTCTTGACATCATTATCCGTTTGGCAGAATTCGTATCAGCTTCGGCTTAAAGTTGCTGTTGCAACGGATCGACTAAAGATGACGTCAACACATGCCTCCTCAAGTCCCGTTGCTTTGATGGCGCGAACAGGTGAAGCGACGGGAATCATACCTGATGTGTTTGGATTTGGGTATAAAAATCATACAAAAACTAAGCACATTCCCAATCAAGTTTAAATTAAAACGTTGGACCCAAATCACACATATGAGCAAGCGTACTCATCATTACTGAGCATAGGGTTCAAATGAGTGTCGATCCTCAAGGAACAAGTAAATATTAATTACCCCTCTTTCATTGTTTAACCGACTCAACAATGTGAAGTCAAATAAAAAGGAAACTAAAAAGAAAATAAAATAAAAATATGTACATGTCAAGGATGGAGATGTATGCAACTCAAACCATTGATTAGACAACCACGATCTTCAAGAACTTAACCATTATCATAATCAATCATTCTCTCGGCACCATGAAGGATTAAAGTAAATTAGCATCACTTGGTCTGTCTCAACTAATTACTACCTTCTAGATAAATTAGAATCACTTGGTCTATCTCAACTAATTCATCCAAAAGATGCATTAAACACAATCCTTAATTAAATTTTCGTGGTCTGGCAAATTTAAAACATGAAATTAATCAATGAATCCTTGGTCTGGCAAACATCAATTAACCTTTAATTACTCAATCCTCAGCAATTAACCTCTTTGGTCTAGCAAGTTAACAATAGAAACAACAAACTAATATCAGAATATGCCCAAGTAATTAAATACCAAGAAGAATAGTCAATTAATCAAAAGATCAAATAACTCCAAGAATCATGATTATCTAAAACAAGGTCAAATTACAATAGAACAATTAAAACATCATTGTCAAGAAAAAGAAAACAAAGTAAAAGAAAAAACTCATAGACAAGCCTCCTTCTTCTTCCTTTGAAAACCTTCTTGTACAACCCTTCTTGAACTTGAAGAATTCCTCCTTAGACTGAGTGATTTTCTATGATGATAAATGAATTCTCTCCTTTTCCCTTGTGTTTTTCATCTATTTATAGGCCTAAGAAGTGCCTAAACTCGTAGGTACAACGTTCTTGACCGAGTAGAAGTTGGAAGATGCTAAAACTCCCCAGATTTCCAAAAACGCGTCAAAAGATCGCAGCACCGCCTCAGGAACAGACCACAGCCGGCACCGTCTGTGTTCTGTTTCTCCACTTGTTCGCCGATTTTTCTCCTAATTTTGCGCATACATTCCAGAATGCAGCCGGCGCTGCCTCCAGCCTTACAGCCGGCGCCGGTTAGGCTCTGTTCTACTCTGCTTCTCCAATTTTTCCATCGCTTTGAAGTCCGTGCATCCAGTGTACAGCCGGCGCCGGTTCCAGGCTTCCAGCCGGTGCCGCCTCTGCTCTGTTTCGCGACGGTTTTGCTTCGTTTTATCCAAAAATCTGAAATAATCACCAAAATACCTTTCCAAGGGTAAAATCTCAAATATGAAAGAATATGACTAGTTATTGCACAAAATGTATTACACAAGAGCCTCAAATAACTGCACAAAATATAACCAAATTAGCCCCTATCATATTCTCCCACACTTAGCTCTTTGTTTGTCCTCAAGCAAAGCATCAAGAACAAGTAGAAAAACACAAGGTTTTACTCACATCACTTAATAAATTCCCAAAACATATCTTCAATGATTTCTTTACTTATGAACATAAAACATATGATACTAAATCTTTCACAACCAATGCAAGACTTGTGTAGTGATAAATGACTTAGTAGAACCATCACAATACTTCACAATATTCTTAAACCATTAGAAATAAGTTAGTTAAAAATGAATATGTATTCCATATGCTTACTTTTCATACACTCTCTCCATTAATCTGAGATATATCATGATTCAACTTAGATCAAGTAGGACTTTTAAGCTTGTAATGTAAAGCTAAAGGTTTGTAATGCGGCTTAGCAAACAAAAGATATAGGAACATCAAAAGTCAAAGAAAAACTGAGAGTAAGCAAGAAAAGGGTAACCAAAATAAACCTATAATTCCCAACTCTTCTTGCTCTCCTATTCCGAGAACCAATCAAACCATAACCTTATATAACAACCCTTACGCATTTCAAGCAAATCCTGCATTGCTCTTTCTTTCTTTTCTTTTTTTCTTCTTCTTTCACCTCTTCTTATCATCAATTCTTTTCCTCACAAGATCAATCAATTTTCCAGCAATGGTAGCAAGTATCTTATATGAACTTACTTTTACAGTTCACTCACCATCCCTTTTGTGATTTTTTTCACTCTTTTTGTCTTCAATTCTTTTTCAATTCTTTCTTCTTTTACTCCTCTTTTTCTTTTTTTGCTGCTGTTCTTTTCTTTTTTATTTACTTTTCTTTCTAGTAGCTTGTTGTTTTCTCTCTTCACTCATTTCTTTTCTTCATTCTCATCTCTTTTCAGCTCGCATTCTTTTCTTTCTCAATCTTTCAACTTCTTCCTTTCATTCCACTTCCTCTCTTTTCCCAACTCCAATTGTAATTGATCCATGACTGAAAGTAACAAGTCATGATCTCTCTCCTTGCATTCTTCTCAACATATATACACTTTCATCTTTAAAGAGCATAAAGATTTGGAAATTATACAAACTCTCAGCACAAGTAATGGACAAAATATCGTGATGGGTTGTAAAGAAAGAAATCACCAATTTAAGCTCAAAATAGGCACTAGGGATAATATAGCATTAGGTAGGCTTGAAAAGCTCAAACTATCCAAAGAAGGCCTATTACCGTCATCCCTAAGTTAAATCATGAATGTCTTTCTTATTTCACCTCGAGAGGTATTCAAGTAAGTTTTAGAATGCTCCATGCATTTTAGAGAAAAAAAATAGGTTTAAGAATAATGCAAAGCATTTGATCAAGAACTACTTTGTCCAAGTGAGTGCAAAAAGTCATGCATAAGCCATAAATAATCTAGAACATATGCTCTATAATTCATCATAAAGATATGCACTAAAAATACGGCTTGAAATCTCCAGAAAATTAGAAAATTCCTCAGAAAATTTTGAAAAATTTTGTTCTCCCAAGAAAGCTTCTCCCAAGAAAGCTAAAGAGTATGTAGAAGACTTGTCAATCAAACCACTCCCCCATACTTAAACTGGACATTGTCTTCAATGGCCAAATAAATAGAACCAAAACAACCAATACCAAGGGACCAAAGAGATAAAAGAGAAGAGATAAGAAAAACAAACTTCCATTAATCGTGTTGTACAAGAGCTGAATGCTTGAAGAGGGAGGCATCATCAAAGTACCTAAAAACAATACAAAAGAAAATACCAAAGCATAAATCTAGAAAAGAAAAGAAAGCAAAAACAGAAAAAATGAAAAATACAAAGAAAAGAAAGTCAAACTAACTAGAACAAAAACATGAAAAGAGATAGAAAAGAAACAACAAGAGTGAGCAAGAATGCATCATCAGTCCTCCGTAGCATCATCACCCTCATCCTCCTCCTCATTGGCAAGTATGGAGGTGCCCGCACCATCGTGTGGCCTAGAAGAATGCTGCCTCAACTCAGTCAAATGTTGCTCCATGGTAGCTTGCCGTCGTGCCATATCCTCTATAGTACCCTGCAAGCGTAGGAGCATCTCCATTTGCTAGTCGAGGCACCCCAGTACTGTGGTCTCAAAGTCAGTCCGGGAGTGGGACTGAGAACTGCCAGCTCTAGCACGTGCCGGTGATGGTGGTGGCTACTCCTCCTCTACTGTAGGTGGTCTTACCTGACCAGGATGTTGGACCTCGAAGGGTGTAAGCCATTTCTTCAATTCTGGGCTGTACTTATATCCACAACTCATAAGAGTTTGCTCGGTGACCATATCGTGCTCAGTGGTAGCCTCCATGAGTTCTCCCTCAAGACTCACCCCAAAGTCCTTTAAAATCTTCATGATAACCAAGGGAAAAACAAAGGCTTTCGTGGAAAGACAATGATGAACTACCTCTCTAATAGATTGAATGATCAAAGGAGCAAGAGGGATAGGTAATGTGTTCATCATCCGGTGCAAAATATAAGTGTCGATAAGCCTAGTTTCATTAAAACCACTAGCCTGGGGGACAACATTAAACCCAAACATATACACCAATGCGCGAAAGTTGGCTACCAAATCATTGTTAGAATAAAAACTGTTAGCTTGGAAGGTATTATACTTATATAAGCCTAGGGTTGCTCACGTCCCTCTGACATCCCAATTCGGATCCGACAGAATCTTTTGATTATTTACATCAATACCTTGCCAAGTATCATCATCAAAGACTTGGAGGAGGTTAGCTAATTGGTATTGGGTGATGACAATAGGAACTCCCTTCACTCGTGTTTCAATATGTGGAAGATGCTTATTCCCCTTGTCCGTCATATTAGCATAAAATTCCTTGACAAGTACGGGACAATACCTCCCTTTCAACTGGATTATGGATCCCCAACCTAACTTTCTAAACATCATTCCTAATTTGAGTGCCCGGTCTAAGGTGGGGGAAAAGGTACGCTCAACAATATTTTGTTTGAAGCTCGCCTACTATACCATTCTTCACACGAGGCATCAACAAACTCCGTAGGTCTAAGAGATAAGGGGTCAACAGATGATGGAACTGAGGACGAGGAAGTTCTTACCTTTTTAGATGGCTGACTCCTTGCTCTAGACATGGCCAAAGAAGGAATGGAACAACAAGAAGAGGGAACAAAAATGCTCAATCACTGGAGAGAGTATAGCAACATTCGCACAAAACAAATCCTAAAATGGCACACAACCCTCAACCAAGCTCACAACGCACAAACCCCAAACTCCTTCAATGTATATCAACTCCAACACCCACTCAATCAATTGCTATCAATCACTTCAACACAACCTGCACAATGCATGTAAAAATCCACTGTAAAGCATAACTTGTGCTGATATCCTCAAGACATGCTAGTAAACGTGATCATGTGAATGAAGGCAATATCATGGTATAATGTGATCAACAATGCAGTTTCAATATATTCAAGTACCACCAATAACCATGAGTCTAGCCTGAGCTATATGAATTCTTGATTGTTTACAAGCATAAACAAGCAGTAAAAGCGCAATAACTCCTAAGGTAATCCAATGAATGAAACTCAACGAAAAATACACAATCATAGTATATATATATCAATTTTCGGCCAACACTGTTCATATAATTAGACAAAATTAATTCCATCAATGCAACTGTAGGACTTAAGTAAAAATCATACATTTAGGCTTTTCTATGCATGGGCAAGCAAAATATGCAAACTTTCTGCGAAAATCTACCCCCTTTTCTTGTGGATTGAATGTGCTATTGTTGTGAAAAATCAAAACTTGTGATGTGTGTGATCTGTAGGATCAACAAAGAAGAAGGTAAAAGATGTTATGGAGCTGTTTAGAAGCTGAAAAAAATCAAACTTTGGGCACTTATGGATGTGAAGCCGGGCGGGTTTGAGAGGATTTGCGAGGGAGAGGAAGGTTTTGAAGAAAAAAGTGGCCAAAATGGCCCTTTAATTGGGGTCCTCCTGATAGGAACCGGCGCTAGCACGACTCTTGGAGCCGGTGCCGGCTCTGTTCTGTCTGGGTCGCAAATTTTTTTTTTAATTATTAATGATAATGCAGAAAACACACGAATGCTGAATAAAAATACTATAAATAAAAAATTGTCCTTAAAAAAAACGACAAGTAAAGAAAAAAGAGAAAAAAAATTGCTTCAAGCTTTTCCACGGTTGTGATCCTGTGGATTTTCCTCCGTATTCGCTGGTAGTGTCCCTGCTTGACGATCCCCCAGAAGTTTGGCTAGTTGACCAATCTGGTTCTCCAAATTGCGCATTGAAGCCTCTAAGTTCCTTGTTATCGCATCAACTCCTTGGAACTTAGTCTCCGTGGTACTTACCAATTGTCCAATCAATTCTTTCCAAATGTGGTTTTTGAGGTGCTGTTGTGTTGTTCATGGAATTTGGGTTCCTTTGGTTATCTCCAAAATTAAAAGAACTTTGCCTAGGTGGATTCTCATTGCTCCAAGAGAAATTAGGTGATTTCTCCAGCCAAGATTATAGGTAGAGCTATATGGATTGTTACCTGGCCGGACATTACTTGCAAAAGCCGCTTGTTCAAAAGTTTCTTGGAGTGACCCCATCTTTTGGCATTCATGATTGGGGTGCCATTCTCCACAGAAATCGCAGTTGACATTTAACACTTGACCTTGATGTAACACTCCACTACTACGTACCCTAAAAGGGCGAGGATATCGCCCTGTCCTGTAGGACAAGGGGTTTTTAAAACGAGGTATAAATATAAAGGCAACCTCAAAAGAATCAACTTAGAAAAATAAAGAAAAACTCTTATTACATCTGGCTCAAATTGGAGCAATACGAAATAAAATAAATATCGTTCAGAAGCTTAAACAACAATTGTCTCCTAGAGCACAATGGAACAAAAAGAACAAAAGCTTCAACTATCACCTGCCCCGCAGGCTTAGTACAATCTATCTCCTGAAAACATGATATAAAATAGTATGAGATTAAATCTCAGTAAATCTTGTGTGTGCACATGGTGTTTTGAATAGTACGTGTATGCATAGTGTAAAACATTTGTAGAAACATTTGGCAAGTCATAAATAATCTCTTTTCGCAAGGAGTGGGTTTTCTCATAATCACGCTTTATACAAAACAAATCGTCCACTCAAGTCAACAGTCATGTCACTACACGTTGAGCTCCATGAAAACAAAATGGTCAAGGTGCCACACTTTGTTCACTAAGACAGGTTAAGGCATCACACTTTGTGTACCGAGACAGGATCAGATTACCACACGTTGGGCGTTCTGATCAAGGTGAGTGTACAGCTCACCGAGTGAGATACTCCTCCTTCTCTACATCCAACAAAACCATCCGGGTGTTTATGCCGGGAAAATAAACAATACCTTTCAGGTATAGCTCGGACCGGCCTGACCAACCAATACTGTCGCCTTTTCAAGTAGAGCTTATCTTCTGGAGGTGGCCTCCTACCAGAAGACTTACTCAAACTCTCTAAGACTAGTATTGTTAGCCTACCCTTATTGAGTACTCAACGAACATATCCGTCAATTCCTGATTCACAACATTTCCAAACCTTGGCTTTGTACAATGTGGTTTTTCTCTAAAAGAGTTTTTCTAAAAATTTAGGAAAAGAATAGTTTTCTTGATAAAATCGTTAGTTTGACAAAACCGTTTAAAGAATAAATACCCACGTTTACAACCCAAGCAAACATAGCTCACAATAGCTTCACAAAGCTTTACAACAGAGACTTGCCATCATAACAGTTAACAAAAGAGTTTATGCAAGACTTACCATCACAACATTTAACAAAAGAGTTTATGCAAGGACTTACTTGATATGTCTCAGATAAACAAGACAAAATCACAGCTTCCTTCAAATACCCTCCTGATCTAGAATCACATAATATCATAATCAGGGTCTCAATCGATTCAAACATGCATTAAACTCATTTATTCCCATAACAAATCACGATCCATTATCTAACTTCAAATAAATCATCTAATCCTCAAAGTATATACACTATAATCATATATCCATCAAAAACATGAATAATATGTCAAAAAGGTCTCGACTTGACTATCACCACTCATATCCATCATCCACTATATTAAACCTTAATTTTGACATCAAGGGTAATTATTCCCTTACCTTGCAACAATCAGGTTAGTAAGATCTCAATACTCCTATGGTGATCGTCCCGAGTTCGCTTGATTGGAAGAGAAAAGCTACATTCTTTCCTTCCTTTTGACCGAAAATGAATAGAAGGGATGAAATTAGCCTTTAGGTGGCGTGATTCAAGGGAAGAAAATGAGAAGAATTGATGGAAGAAAGGAATTAAGAGGTTGAGATGATTTTTGCTTACCTTAGAGGGTGATCGGTTTTTGCTAGGTATTGCTCTTAAGATTTTCGAAAATTGCTGTGGAGTTCTTGCTGGAATTTTTCATGTAGAATAGAGAGGGTAGTCGACTACTATGCTTTAGGGTTAGAGAAGATTGGTTTAGGGTTATATGGTGGTGTTTAGAAAGACTCCTAATGGCTTTAGGTTTCTTGGACAGCAAGGGCGAAAATTGCAGCTTATGGTGTGCCTTCTTGCTGCCGACTTTGGGAGGGTTTAAGGGAGAAAATATTCTGTAATTTACTTCTTTGTACTGGCCGAAATATTGCTCAAGGGAAAGGCTGAATGTGTTCAGAATTTTGGGCCAAACAAAGAAGAGTTTGAGAAGGTTTGAAGAGCTGAAATTTCTGTGCGCGTGCAGTGGTTTTGCTGTACGAAATTGCTAAACAAAAAGAGGAGAAATTCTGGTCTGTTGCAGATGTGGTTCTACCGCAATTTTTAGAGAAAATATGAGGGTTTTAGGCACCGAAAATTGGCTTGATCAATTGAGGATTTTGGTGTGTTTTGGTGTGCAGAATTTCGGTTTGTGTAGGACTGCAAGCTGGCTGAAATTTCTTGTGCAAGGCTGGCCGAAAATCTGTAGTTTTTTGGAGATAAAAATCTGGTTTTGTGCAGCTAAGGTAATCTGAATTTATAAGGAGTGTTCTAGATGTTTTGAGCTAGGGTTTGGAGAGTTGGATTGCACCTAGAAGTGCTGGAATTTTCGGACAGCTTGTGCTTGCACAAGGCTGCCGAATTTCAGCTAGGAAAAGGTAGCAAAACCTAGTTAAATTAGGATTGAAATAAAATCTGATTTGCTAAAGGAACTAGGATAAGATTTTCTATCTTTGAAAGAGTTTGAGTTGAGCTAAAATTCCTTCAAGAAGTGGCGGCACTAGCTGGAAAATTTTCCAGATTTTTAGCTAAAGTTTTAGGTTTAAAATTAACAAGGTTTCCTACTAGAAGAATGACTCTTTAATTCCAACTATCTATTGCAAGCTCTAGCAAGTTGAAATCAAACTAAAATTGTAATTATTCAGCTAGAGTTTTCGAAAATCCAAGGGAATAAAAGCTGAAAATACAAGTGAACTTTATTCACATCAAAGCCCTTGATTTTAGGAAATAAATATAGAGACTTATTTCCTTGGAATAATAGCACTAAAATTTCTCTAGGATATCTATATCCTTTTCGGCCAAGACAAGAAAAATTCTAAGGAAAGGAACTTTCAAGAAGAGAAACTAAGATTCACAAAAGGTAGGATTCGAACTCGGGTCACCAAAGGAAATCACCAACCTCTCGCTATTCCAAAGCTACTCCACATTAATAATTCTCTAAGAAATTCTTTCCACCCTATTCTCATCCTTCCATATCCTCGACCATACCTCACTTAACCAAATCTTTAACAACACCATTATTTCACACCAATCAATTTAAATGCAAGGACAACTTTAAAATTCACATATATCTATGCAAAAATAATTTTAAGCTACCATGAAAAATGCAAAATGCTATGCAATGCAAAAATTTTTCCCATTGTCAAAGGTGGTTTTTGGGCGGGGTATTACACTTGAGGCATCACCAACTGTTCCATCTTTTGAGTTAAGGCATCTATCTTAGCCTTTAATGCTGCCACGACGTCCACTTTGTGCACTCCTTGCACACGAGCCTTTGACCTTGCACTTCCCCAAGAATAGTTATTAGAAGCCAAATTTTCAATAAGCTTAAATACCTGTTCCGGGGTCTTATGGTTGATGGAACCCCCTGCAGAAGAGTCCACCACTTGTCGTGTTGCAAATGTGAGGCCATTCAAGAAGATAAGCATTTGTATTGCCAACTCGAATTCGTGGTGTGGGCATTGTCTTAACATTTCATTAAATCTCTCCTAACTCTCATATAAGGGCTCAGAATTTAATTGTTGGAAGGTGAAGATTTCATTCCTAAGCTTGGCTGTCCTAGCTGGAGGAAAATATTTAGCCAAAAATTTTTTAGTTAAGGCATTCCAAGTTATGATGGAACCTATAGGTAAAGACTATTACCACGATTTAGCTCTATCTCTCAAGAAAAAAGGAAAAAGTCTTAATTTAATGGCATCTTCAGAAACACCATTCATTTTGAAGGTATCACAAATCTCAAGAAAACTGGCTAAGTGAGCATTGGGATCCTCTTTCGGTAGCCCGTCAAATTGAACCATATTCTGTACTATTTGAATAATGTTGGGCTTTGTTTCAAAGTTGTTGGCATCTGCCCTAGGTCTAGTGATACTCAAGCTCGTGCCCGAGATTGTGGGTTTTACAAAGTCATCCATAACTCTCCTATCATTCCCAGCATTGTTCTGTTGAGCACCATCCATTTTGACAATCAGATTCCTTTGAATTGTTTGATGAATTTTAGATAATGTTCTCTCGATTTTAGGGTCAAAAGTGACTATCTTGTCGTTGGATTTTCGGGTCATGTACCAAGGGTAACATCTAAGAAAACAAGAAGCAAGTTAGAGATATAATTACTGGTTAACATACACAAATATAAGGTTACAACATTAGTAACTCAGTCTAAGTTAGTTGGTTAGGTTACGAGATTACACAAGAATATACGAAATACAAAAGATAACACCATTTTGTAGCAAGAACAAACATACATATTTACATATTTACATGGTTAAATAAACAAAGTCTAGGCTTTCATGCTATTGTTCCCCGGCAACGGCGCCAAAAACTTAATGTGTTTGCATTTAGGTATAAAAATCATACAAAAACTAAGCACATTCCCAATTAAGTTTAAATTAAAATATTGGACCCAAATCACACATATGAGCAAGCGTACTCATCATTACTGAGCATAGGGTTTAAACGAGTGTCGATCCTCAAGGAATAAGTAAACATTAATTATCCCTCTTTCATTGTTTAACCGACTGAACAAAGAGAAAATCAAATAAAAAGGAAAACTAGAAATAAAATAAAATAAAAATATGTACATGTCAAGGATGGAGATGTATGCAACTCAAACCATTGATTAGACAACCACGATCTTCAAGAACTTAACCATTATCATAATCAATCATTCTCTCGGCACCATGAAGGATTAAAGTAAATTAGCATCACTTGGTCTGTCTCAACTAATTACTACCTTCTAGATAAATTAGAATCACTTGGTCTATCTCAACTAATTCATCCAAAAGATGCATTAAACACAATCCTTAATTAAATTTTCGTGGTCTAGCAAATTTAAAACATGAAATTAATCAATGAATCCTTGGTCTGGCAAACATCAATTAACCTTTAATTACTCAATCCTCAGCAATTAACCTCTTTGGTCTAGCAAGTTAATATCCAATGAATGCAAAAATTAATCAATTGCAACCATCATCAACCTCTTTGGTCTAGCAAGTTAACAATAGAAAAAACTAACTAATCTTGGAATATGCCCAAGTAATTAAATACCAAGAAGAACAGTCAATTAATCAAAAGATCAAATAACTCCAAGAATCATGATTATCTAAAACAATGTCAAATTACAATAGAACAATTAAAACATCATTGTCAAGAAAAAGAAAACAAAGTAAAAGAAAGAACTCATAGACAAGCCTCATTCTTCTTCCTTTGAAAACCTTCTTGTACAACCCTCCTTGAACTTGAAGAATTCCTCCTTAGACTGAGTGATTTTCTATGATGATCAATGAATTCTTTCCTTTTCCCTTGTGTTTTTCATCTATTTATAGGCTTAAGAAGTGCCTAAACTCAACGTTCTTGGCCGAGTAGAAGTTGGAAGATGCTAAAACTCCCCAGATTTCCAAAAACGCGTCAAAAGATCGCAGCACTGCCTCAGGAACAGACCACAGCCGGCACCGCCTGTGTTCTGTTTCTCTACTCGTTCGCCGATTTTTCTTCTAATTTTGCGCATACGTTCCAGAATGCAGCCGGCGCCGCCTCCAGCCTTACGGCCGCACCGGTTAGGCTCTGTTCTACTTTGCTTCTCCAATTTTTCCATCGCTTTGAAGTCCGTGCATCCATTGTACAGCCGGCGCCGGTTCCAAGCTTCCAGCCGGCGCCACCTCTGCTTTGTTTCGCGATAGTTTTGCTTCGTTTTACCCAAAATTCTGAAATAATGACCAAAATACCTTTCCAAGGATAAAATCTCAAATATGAAAGAATATGACTAGTTATTACACAAAATGTATTACAAAAGAGCCTCAAATAACTACGCAAAATATAACCAAATTAGCCCCTATCAATACCTCTTTAATTTGTTGTTGTTCTTTTCTTGACAAAGTCGGAATGTCCCGATTGTTGTAGAAGGGTGCTGACTCCTAGACTTCGAAGTCTGTGAATGGCTAATCTTTTGAAACTCTTCTTTAAATAGCCGTGGTCCCCATTGCTCCTCTTTCAATGATACGAAATCTTTCTTCTGCAACAACTCTATCTTGATCAGACTTCTATCTATCTTGTAAAATCCAACCACATTTCCTGCACTTTTTCTTTGATTGACGAACTCCGAATCTCCATAGCCACTCCAATTGATCATTTCCCCTTGGCCCTGATCCAAGCTGAGGCCAATCTGTATACCTTGGGTCTTCGACTATTGCCGACGGAAGTTACTGCTGATCACTTACAATTCGTCCATCCGTTAAATCGGGACATTTCTCTACGGCTAACCTACTATTTTCTTTTTGCCATTGGCCGCGTCCCTTGAAAAATTACAGAGAATGGCGTGATCGTTGCCAAGCTACTTACGGCGCCCTTTGGGATCAATGGGGCATCCGAGATGCTATCATGATATCCGATTTTGAAATAGCCTTCGACTGCAATCTTTTTGCCGCTGTTCTACCGTTGTGGTCTCCAGTGATCAATGGCTTCATTTTTTTCCCATAGTAAGTTCTCACTGACCATATTGGACATCTGCACCATTTTGGGCTTTTGCTACGATGGTGATGAAATCCCTACCCTTCACGATGACTAGAACCTGCCTGCCATTGAAGTCCATCTGGACAAGTTTACTTCCTTCTATGGCAACTTTATAGCTGCCCAAAGGGGCGTAGGCAATATTCCTTCAGAGCAAGAATAGTCTGCCTTTCTATAGCTGTGGCTTTGCAAATACATCCTCTACTCTCGCTTAGTGGGGATAACCAACGAGTACTGATACTACGTATGGTCTTCGCTAAGGAAGAAAAGGCGCTGCGACCTGGCCTCTTTGGTGCTGGCCTTGGTCTATCGGCTAATGAACCAGATAATCTCGATCCTATCAGCTGGGGGTGACTCGACCAATCTTAGCGGCCCCCTTTGGGTCATGTAGATATGGTTTTACTAGTACATTCGGCATCAATAATATCCCTAGGGACTCCGCGGATTCTGCCAACCGGCCATAGGTTACTGATTGTTGAGGACTCTTATAAATAGGTCTTCTGCCGGTACCATTATATCCTACCTTTATCAGAACCATCTCCAGAACGCACCCCACTTCTTTCCTTACTCCGCCCAGGCTGATGCACCGGAAGCCTCCCAAGAGACTATCTAGGCCAGAATACTGTGCTCTCGAGAACTCCTTCTAGGGGGCAAAATTAGGCACCCGAAGTGCCAAGTCCAACTGTGAACGGTACAACCCATATTGCTTTTCGTGGTAATTTGGGCTAATTCAGGATATTCCTACTAATCATGGTCGTATTTCTTCCTATATTGTCATACTTGTCCTATCGACTAAGGATGTACATACTTTAGCCGATAGGTCCCTAACCGTTCTTCGTTTATTTGAGTACCACCGTTTTCAGGTCATTAGAGGGGCCACACCCAACTTCAACTTGTGGTGGCGACTGCTAAGCAAGATGCTCTTCTCCGTCCCAATTGAGACGTGGTTGCTCAAACTGGCTGGATTGGCATTGACGGTGATAGAAACATCTACGCCAAAGAAAAGTAAGTAGAACAAGGCCTCTGCCAGTCCGATCGTTGTGCCTTTGTTCTGGACATCGCCAGTGAAGAGAGCCCCCATTCTTCCGCCTGTCGATGAGGAAAAAAAAGAAGAAAAAACCATCCTCCGACTGCTGAGGCAGTCAAAAAGGCGGCAGGCCACCCATACTCTGGCATTTGTTAAGGTTTGGATTGGTGCTAAACACATTTTTTTTCAATGCTCTTCGACCTTTGACTCAAAGCTAACAACATATTGCCTTCTTTTGCAGAAAGAGAAGACCGACCAGCTGGTTATCTCTGACTCTTCTTCAGAGTCATCGGCAGCCATACCCCCTTGTCTCCTATAAAAATAACAATGGCAGAGGAAGGGACTTCAGCTGTTTTGCCTTCACCGGTTGTTGTTGTTGGGTATCTCACATCATATCATATATGGCGCAGTGGAAGAATAAAAACGAGATACCAACCCAGGATCCATTTATGTGTGGAAAACAAGATATAAAGAGATCAAATGTAACAACTTTTTACCTTTCTTTGATCGTCTGAAGAACAAAAATTTTCTTCTTCAAGTCGAGGTGCGATCGAACAATCCTCTTGATCAAATACCACGAGAGTTGAACGTTTAATCATTATAATCACAGTGTGTGATTATCTCTAACAGAAATCCACACGGAGGATCACACTCAAGCACTAAGATATTTATGTGCTAGCATGAACAAGATGGCGACTAGGGTTTTTCTTAGTTGCTCAAAAACCATAAAAGAGAGAGAGAGAGAAGAAGGTTTTGGAAGCTATTTCGTGTGTCTCTCCCCTTAGGAATTTCATGCATATCCTATATGTCATGAAAATATTACCAAAAACTGAGAATTCTAAAACAATTAGAATTCCCTAATTGTAATTGGAAATATCAAGTTCTTACAATTATAATTTAACCCATAAACTATAACTAATTATAATTTGGCCATAACAACTTCTCTTTCTCGCAATTAACCCTACTATGTTATCAAATAACATATTGAGTATATAATCCTCTATTGTGTGTGACCTATTAGGTTTCCCAGTCAATTGGTAGCAAACATGAATTAATCCAAACGTATTTGCGATTAATAATCTATAATTAATTAGAATTAATCATATTGATTCTAATAAGGATTGGTTTATTAATTCATCAATCAATAAACCCATATTCCCAGATTATGAGCTGTATCTAGCAACATATCATGACCACCCAAGAGTCCAGGAAGTTAAATGGCTTAACATGAACCTTTTAATAACAAACTATAGTGCAATTAACTCATTTTACCATACAATATCTCATTCGGTTTGGAATACGAAATTAGTACCAATTCTTTCCAAAATATATTAATTCTGGCCCGAATACAATAGTACTTGTACCAGAAACTCACTACTCTAGATGTGTATCAATTGAAACTATTTCTAATACACAATTCCCTTGGCTAAGGACTTCTCAAGTAGTGATCCCTACAAGTGGCCGTGAGATATTCACCCATACTATTAAGAGTGGTGAATCCTTTATTGACCATCTCAACTACTTTTGTTTACCTCATAATATGCCCAATATCCATCCCATAGGCGGCCCTCGATCTGTCTCCAGAGATTGGAATCAAAGCATAAAGCTCAGCAAACAAAGTACCTTGGAGATCTCAAGTCTAAGGATACTTGCACGTTTGCTATATTGAGATTATATCATTGGCATTAAATAGTTAGTTATCCATGTGATTATTTCATAGCTAGGTCATCCAATGAACTTGTTCCATTAACAAGCATCCATGTATTAACTTTAAGTATCTTAATACTCACGGATATGAGAACCACTGCCTGATCAAATCAGGATATCTAGCACGTGCTAGTCTTAACGCATTAATGATGTCCTGTCTCATTAATACTACGACTAGATACTATTTAAGTACTAACATTATACAGTGTAATAGGAATCTCATATCATGATCTCTATCATGATTTTCTTAACATAGTATTGTACTAGGAACTTTATCTAACAGTTATTTTGCACAAAAGTAAACAAAAGAAATTGTGAGAAAAATAATGCCTTTTATCATATATAATGTACAAGTGATTGCCTCTAGGGCATAATACTAACAAACTTCCACTTGCACTAGAGCCAATCATTCATGTATCTAATATTGAATGACTCAACATGACAATCATATTTCTTTTGGGATAGTGCTTTTGTAAGCGAGTTAGCTATGTTCTCGTCTGTGGGAACTCTCTCTATCTTTATTTCCTTAGCTACTTCAGAAGTGGCCACGTACTCAACTTCTGTCGTAGAGTCGGCAATTGTGAAACCCCACCTAAAGCCAACCCTAGAGTAAGGGGGTCGAGATGCATATCATATTATTTTGCATGAATATATATGTTTTAAATGATTCTATGTGCTTTAGAGTTGTGGATTATAGGTTAAAATGCTTAGTTATGTTTATCGAGTAGGAAGGGTAAAACAGTAATTTTGCTTGAGGTCAAAATAGGAAGAAAGCTTAGGATTAAATAGGAAGAAAATGTGGGTGAGAAATTAACAACAAGAGTTATTGTGGTTTAGTGGTTAGAGCTTGGTGAATTAATTTCTAAGGTCATGAGTTCAAATCCCATCATTTAAGCTTTTGTCATGATTATCTTAGCTAAGTTTGAATTTTTGTTATCTTAGCTAAGTTTGAATTTTTGTTTTCTTGCATTTCATGGAAATAGGAATGTTGTCTTAGGGGAGATATGAAGAGAATGTCCTAATCTTATCCTCATGTCCTAAAAAGAATTCTAGAGGAATTCTTGTCCTTTTTGTTACCACTAGCTTGTCCTAACATCTTTATAATTTAAAACCATTAAATCCTTTATTTTAAATTCCAAAAAAATTTTGTGATAACTCCTCCACCTTGAATTTCGAAAATTATCTTTAGAGGTTGGGAAGTTGGCCGAAAGTAGGAGGAGAAATAGGAAGGGTTTCCAAGAGAAAATCAATCACCATGATAGCACCTTCAAACTCACCTTCATGTTGTTCATCTTCTAGTAAAAGAAAATCTGGAAATTTTCCAGAATATTTGCAGACCGTTTCTTTGAAAATTCAGCCAGTAAACCCACTCATTTTATGCCAGAAAAATGGTCATTTTATGTGGCTTGAAGGCTGGAAAATCTGTGCAATTTTCGGACTGCACAAACTGCACAAAACCAAGAAAAAATTCTAGTCATTTTTGCAGCTTTCAACCAAGTAAATGCAGCTGTTTTGATTCATCTTCAAGCCAGCAAAACTCCTCAATATTTCTCCAGCATTAAGGCTGGAAAACCACCTTAGAAAGACCTTCAAACTTCCTCAAGAGTCAACTGCAAATCGGGTTGAAGGTGTGCAGAAATTCTGCACAGCCTTCGAAACTCTTGAAGCATGAAACCAGAATTTTCCAGCTTTGCTCCCTTCTAGCCTAGGCAGAAAATCACCTTCAACCTCTGTAAAATTAAACCTTGCTCAGCTATAGATTGAACACCATTAACCCCACACTTACCTTGAGCATATGGACTCCATAGCCACACCACAAAACACTTCTAAGATCACTCCATTCAAACTCTTTTTGAACTTCAAATAATTTCAGCATTTTACTCCATTAAAATCACTCTTGTATTATGCAAATAAACCAGAATTTTCTCTGCCATTTAAGACTGAATTTCGGCCAGCCTTGGAGCAACATTAACCTTCCATCAATTTAGCAAAACCACCATGTTCAGCCAGCACCATTGAAGACCATAGAAACCTCTCTTGATCAAACACCATAGCTAACCTCTTACCTTAAACATCTCCACCATTTCCTCTATTTAAATTTCAAAAAAAATCTGATCATTCTCTCTCCTTCTTGCTGAAAACCGAAATCCTCATTCACTCCATACCATTCGGCCAGCCCTCTACCAAAATTCGTGCAGCACTTCTTCCAAATTCTCTCCATTTTCACTGAGAACACCAAGAACACCAAGAATACACACCAGCCTTCTTCAAGCCTAACCCTACTCTAAACACCTTCAATCACTCTCAAATGCTCCAAATCACTTCCATTTAATCTCTAAACTTCATTTCTGGTATTTATAACACAAAACCTCGCAAACAAGAATTTTCGAACGGATCAAAATTAGCTTTTCTTTGAAGGTCTCAAGAACATCAACAAGGTAAGTCAAGAACAACCTTCTTGATCATCTTCTTCCATTCGATTGTACTGTTCTAATGCTCTCTCTCTCTCTCTCTCTCTCTCTCTCTCTCTCTCTCTCTCTCTCTCTCTCTCTCTCTCTCTTCCAATCGAAATGGTTGATCAACCATCAACCATGGCCGTTTTCCCGTTGGATCATTCAAGGCTCTCAATCGCGTGGACCTTCTTAATTCTTCATCGAAGTGTTCATCAAATCAAGTATTTTCCTTTAATCCTTCTTTTAATTCAGTATTCATGTCTCTTAGATATTGATAGGAAGAATGAAATATGGATAAGGGATTGAGTATATGCATGTGGATTAAGGGGACGGAGTTAGGACATGATGATTGTTGTATATGACTAGGATGTATGTGTTTTCCTTTCGAATCAATGTATGTTCTTCGTGCTTAATGAAATTTTATGGATGTTTGAAGCATGTTAGAGACCATGAACCAAAGGTGATTAGGTTTTTATGTTCTTATTTTTCCATGGAAACCATGATTGATGATTATGCTTAGTATGATTTTGGCTATGTGATGGTATGAGATAGTTCAAGTGTATGTTCATAAATTCTTTCTAGCAATAGGAAAATCATGGTGGAAAAGTATTTTCTTGTTAAGGCTAGATTATTTTTATTAACAAATTTTATTACCTTGAATAGAATGCTGCTATATTTTCCCTATAAAATTCGAAACTCTAGGGAGATTTGGAGTGGTTTATTAATTAAAATATTCATATTTTCTTTATCAAATAAATGAGATCTTTTATTAAAAATAATATATATAGTAATAAATCATTTACAATAAATAAAATATTATTAGAATCTATTTGTTATTTATTAATTAAAATTTAAAATAATTCATTCATTATTAATTTTATTTATTACTAATTATTTATTATCTATTTAAAAATTAATTAAAGGTTATTTGTAATTAAATATTTATTTATAATATAGCTATTTTTAAATCACCATTTATTAGTACTATTTAGGACTTAATATTCAAACCTTAGTTTATTTATTAAAAATAACACTCAAGAATTATTAATTGGGTTTATAATTTATTAGCAATTATTTTAGAACCCCAAGTTCTTTTAACTTATCAACTAAAACTTATTTTATAAAATTCTTTATCACCTAGCCTTAAAGCTTAGGATATTAGGGTCATGGCTAGTCATGGTTGTAACTAGTTGAGCTAAGAAATTATTTATGTAAGACAGGTATAGCCCGAATATAACCTTATGTCTTGTGTTTACCCCAGGCGGGGTTAGGTCAGCCTTGGAAGACCTTTGAATTCAAGCAAGCAAAGGATCAGGTAAGCTCCTACATAAAATTTGTTTATTGTAAAAGGTTACCATGGCAAGCTAAACACGAAGTATGTGAATACTGATTTGGTAAAGGCAATTAAGGACTGTTTCTTTTCTTGATTCAGTCAAACCAATTATTTGAAAATTTTTAAAGCAGTTTTACTCAAACACTGAACTATTTCTAAAGCTGATTTTGGCATGGACTTTAGAAACCCTTAATTGCCATTTTCAAGTAAAGCTATGTTTTACCAATTTTCTCCCAAGTGGGACAATTATCGTTGAGTACTCAATAAGGGTAGGCTAGTAGTATTAGTTTTGAAGAGCAAGAGTGAGTCTTCTGGCAGGAGGCCACCTCCAGAAGATAAAACTCAATTTAGAGAAACGTCAGTACTACTTAGTCATGCCGGTCCGAGCTAGCAGTTTTTATTTCAGTCAAGTGACTGTGTTTTGCCAGAATGGATACCCGGTTGTTGTTTGGGTATAGAGAAGGAGGAGTATCTTGCCCGGTAGGCCGATCACCTACCTTTTGTCAGTCTGCACAAAGTGTCGGCATTCTGACCGGCAGTATGCAAAGTGTGGCATACTAACCATCCGGTTATGGGGCCCAACGTGTGGTAACCCATAATCCTTTTTTTTGAGTGGGTGATCTTATAAATTATGTATGGCTGGAAAAGCCAAAAACACCACTCTTGTTTTTTACTAATGTTTATTGCTTGCCAATATTTCTCTTATAAAGTTTTCACATTTTGCATCCACGAACTGTTTTCACTGAACACCCAAAGTACACACGGACTTACTGAGATTTTTATCTCATCACCTTTTATGCCATGTTTTCAGGTCGATCCTGCTGTGGAGATGAATAGCTAGATTTGTTGCTTATGCTTTGAAGACTTTATGTTATTTTTCTTATGTGTTGTTTTGAGAGATGGTAGCGAACAATTTATTTTAGATTTGTTCATGTATTTTTGGGTTGTAATAAGTTCAATTTTAAAGTATTACTTTTATTTTCTTTTGTGTGACCTAGTTATAAAGACCCCTTGTCCTTTGGACGGGGCGACATCCCCGGCCCTGTCGGGCCTAGGTAGTGGGGTGTTACAAGAATAGTCTGTTGTTTGGAACTTTTCAACTTATTACCTCTCCACACAACGTAAACACGTAGCGGATTGTAATGTGAAATCATCTTTGTCAAATTGAAAACTAGCATTAGTATACCCGTTTATTTTCAAATCACATTCTCCATATACTAAGAACAAATCCTTAGTCCTTTGTAAGTACTTAAGGATGTTCTTTATAGCCGCCCAATGACCCTCACCAGGGTCAGATTGGTATTTACTCGTCAAACTGAGAGCACAAGATATATCGGGCCTAGTACATATCATAGTGTACATGATAGATCCAACTGCCATGGCATATGGAATCTTACTCATGTGATCCCTTTCAACTTGTGTCTTGGAAGACATCGACTTTGAAAGGCTTACACCATGTGACATGGGTAAGAATCCCTTTTTGGATTGATCCATGCTAAACCTCTTTAGTACTTTATCTATGTATGTAGACTGTGAAAGATCTAGCAATCTTTTGGCTCTATCTCTATAGATCCTTATTTCAAGAATATAGGTTGATTCTCCAAGGTCTTTTATGGAGAATTGTTTCGACAACCAAATTTTAACCGTTTGCAAGACAGGTATATCATTTCCTATTAGTAATATGTCATGTACATAAAGCAATAAGAAAACAATTGTACTCCCACTAACCCTCTTGTATACACAAGACAAGGCTCATCCATGTTTTGAATGAAACTAAACTCTTTGATTGTTTAATCTAAATGGATGTTCTAACTCCTAGAAGCTTGCTTAAATCCACAAATGGACGTTTACAGCTTGCACACCTTTGTGCTATCATTGAATGTGAAACCCTTATGTTGTGTCATATACACATCCTCAGTCAGATTTCCATTTAGAAAAGCTGTTTTCACATCCATTTGCCAAATCTCATAATCATAATGAGCAGCAATGGCTAGGTGTATGTTGATGGATTTTAACATGGCTACTAGCAAGAAGGTTTCGTCATAGTTAATACCATGTTGTTGATGATAATCCTTCGCCACTAGACGTGCTTTATAGGTAACTAAGTTACCATTCATATTCGTTTTCTTCTTGAAAATCCATTTGCACCCAATAGGTTTAATTCCTTTGGGTGGATCAACCAAAGTTCATACTTGGTTGTCGTATATGGAATCCATCTTTGACTTCATAGCCTCAAGCCATTTGCCAGATTTTGAACTATTCAGAACATCCTTATAGGTAGTAGGCTCATCTTCTTCTATAGCAATATGACATTATGGTTACTAATGAGAAATCCATATCTCTCAGGTGTCACACGTATCCTACTAGATCTACGAGGATCTTGTGTAGTAGAAGGTTCATCTATTCCCTCAATAAATGTAGGATCAGACGGTTGATCCTTGTTTGTTTGATCTTTTTGAACTTCACTAAGTTTAATTTTACTCCTACTGTCCCATTTGAGCATGTGCTCCTTCTCTAAGAAGACAGCATGCTTCAAAATAAATAATTTATTTTCGCAAGGAAGGTAAAAGTAATATTCAAAAGATTCTTTCGGATATCGCACAAACAAACACTTGTCAGACTTACTATCAAGTTTGTTTGACTGTGGCCTTTTGACAAAGGTAGGATAACCCCATACCCGCAAGTGAGATAACTTTGGTTTCTTACCAAAGACCATCTCAAATGGGGTAGAATCAACCGTTTTTGTTGAAACTCTGTTTAGTATATAAATAAAAGTGTCTAGTGCAGCCCCCAAAACAATTTTGGTAGGTCTGCAGAAGCCATCATGGTCCGTACCATGTCTAGAAGGGTTCGATTCCTTCTCTCAGATACATCGTTATGTTGAGGTGTATGTGGTGGAGTCGATTGAGATAATATCCCATTATCTCTAAGATAACTCAGAAACTCTTAGCTCAATATTCTCCTCTTCGATCAGATCTTAGTGTCTTAATACTTTTGCCAAGTTGTTTCTCTATTTCATTCTTGAAGCCTTTGAACTTTTCAAAGGCCTCAAATTTGTATTTCATTAAATACAAATACCCGTATCGTGAGAAATCATCGATAAAGGTTATGAAATAGTTATAACCTCCTCTTGCTTGTATTGACATTGGGCCACATACATTAGAATGTATGAGTTCTAATAACTCTTTGGACCATACTCCTTTTTCCTTAAAAAGGAGTTTTAGTTATTTTACTTAGTAAACAAGATTCGCATGTGCCATATAATTCATAATCAAATGACCCTAAGTCACCAAGTTTGTGTAACTTAGAAATATGATTTTTTGTTTATATGGCCCAAACGATAATGCTATAAGTAAGAAGTGTTAGAGTTATCCACTTTAGGTTTTTTATTTTTTATATTAAGAATTGGATTATCCAGGTCTAGAATATATAAACCATTAACCAGAGTTGCTGAACCATAATGAATATCATTCAATGAAAAAGAACAATATTTATTCTTAAATATCAAATGAAATCCATTTAAGTCTAATCATGCAACTGAGATAATGTTTTTCATTAAAATTGGTACATAATAACAGTTTTGTAATTCTAGAACTAATCCCGAAGGCACGTTCAGCTCGTATGTCCCCATAGCAAGTGCAACAACCTTTGCCCCATTTGCAGTACGTAGGTCCACGTCGCCTTTCTCTAGCCTGCTACTGCTCTTTAGTCCCTGCAAGTTATTGCACAAATGAGATCCACATCCAGTATCTAATACCCATATCTCATTTCTAAAGGTAGTATTTATCTTAATCATAAACATACTCGTAGTAGAAGTAGAAGTGCTTATAAGCTTCTCCTTTTGCTTCTTGTCCTTAACGGTCTCCAAGTAGGCTTTGCAGTTGCGCCTCAAATGGCCCATCTTACCACAATGATGGCATGGGCCCTTGGTGGCAGCGTCCTTCTTCCTTACACCATTTTTAGGCTTCATAGGAGCCTTCTTCTTCTTTTGAACTTTCTTCTTAGAAGAAGAAGATTCTACTATTAAAACTGCATTAGAATCCTTCTTCATGGAGGACTCCGCAGTTTTGAGAAAATTGATCAACTCAAGAATGGTGGACTCAATCTTGCTCATCTAATAGTTAATCACAAATTGTGAGAAACTATTAGGCAAAGACTGTAGAATTAAGTCAACACTTAAGTCATGATCTATCGCGAACCTAAGAGATCCAAGCTTCTTTATTAAGCCCAGCATTTTCAGCTCATAAGTGGCGACAGAAGAACCCTCTGCCATTTTGCAACGGAATAGTTGCTTCAAGATATTGTATTTCTCAATTCTGACTTGGGCGTCAAACAGCTCTCGAAGATGTAGTATAATCGATTAAGCATCCATATGCTCATGTTATTTTTGCAGCTCGGGAGTCATGGATGCCAGCATAATACATGATGCTGAATCACTATCCTCTTGTGCCTTTTGTGGACAACATACTCATCAGCATGAGCATCTTGAGCTGGCGGTGGTGGAATAGGAGCATCTAGCACGTAGAGCAACTTTTTCGATTTGAGAACAATTCTGAAATTTCTATACCAGTCGAGGTAGTTTGATTCGTTTAACTTATTGGTTTCCAAGATACTACGTAGGTTTAAGTTTTTTGACATTATGCAAGTGTCCTAGATGTAAAGATAGAGAGGATTAGCTATTGTATATAGACATGAAATGCAAATAATTAGGACTTTAATTAAACGCATTTTTACTCCACTATTTTACTCGAATGAATAGCCCTTACTACTGATTCGGGAAAGCCCATTAGAAGCTTTCCTAGTGGACTGATATCCAAATTCCTCAAAAAAAAAACCTTAAGTTTGCCCAACAAGCCACCCTTGAGTTCATTGGTAGGTATCCAATACCAATTACATCATATGTAACTACTGGATCATTGAGTGATTAATAGCTTTTAATCTTAAAGCCTTTTGGGCTACCCTAACTTTTTTTCTAAATTTCTTTATGCTTGAGTTTGTCCAACCAGGATAAAGAATTTAGTTAAACCCGACCCATTAATAAGGAATTTAATTCCATAGCTTGAACATGCCCAATGTCGAGTATGCTTGGATTTGCCCAACAACCTGGTCTCGAAAAAGGACTCTCGTTTTTACTATATTAATGGAAGGAATTATGTTTAATATTAATCGAGGGATTTGTTCCTTTTAGTGATTTCAATAAATGACATGCATACTCGACATCGGGCGATTACGTGGTATGGTTATGGACTTTACCCTAAATTAATTTCTTTGAGCCGTAAAAGAAATTAATATAATTAACCCTATGTGTTCATGTATGATTTAAGTAGAAGGTCTTACCTTCTTATCTTATTTTGGTTGCCATCTCCAAAATAGAATAATTCTACTCCTATCTAACCTATGTAAACTAATTACATAATTTCCTAAAGAGAGAAAATCTCGAGTTAAATTTGAGGGGAGTTAGATGAGAGGAGAATTACACAAGAATTATAGATAAGGTAGGACACGCAGGCCCTATTTCATAAAAATATTCAAAATTGTAAAATGCATGAACAGATATAATTGGTTTTAGTCCATAACCATTCATCATGCCATTAATTATGCTTAAACAAAATAAATATATAATTTTTTTTCCAAAATCACTATTTTAGAAAAATAAAACAAATTTTAAAATCAATATTTTAGAAAAATACATTAATTTTAAAATTCTAAAATCATTATTTTGAAAAAATAAAATTATTTGTCTCAAAACTAATTTTGAGAAAATGCTTTTGGGTCCCGTCTCTGGTAGTGATAACAGCGGTCCCGATGGTCGGTCAATGAAGGGGGGGTCAAGGGGGTAGCGCCCTTAAAAGAAAATTTTATTTTTTACCGCCTCTCATCATATGCGATTTTTCCCTTTCAAAATCCCCCTCTCCCCCCCCTTTTTTTTTGGAATGTTGAAACAGAGCAGAATCGGTGCCGGTTTGGAAGCCAGAGCTGGTGCCGGTTGCGGTATGATTTTTAAGGAAAAAATTTTCCATAAATGATTTCTAGACGTTCGCAAAACAGCACGGAACTGGCGCCGGCTAAGAGCCGCAGGCGGCGCCGGCTGTAGTGGGGAACAAGGCGACGATTTTTGAAAATTTTCTAGAAATAGTTTCTGGTGCCTTCTTCTTCTGCAAAATTTTAGTGAGAACAATTCTTAGCAGTATTTTCTATTTTTAAGCTCGAAACAACAACTAATTTGTTAGTTTAAACAAAACCAAAACAGAAAACTAGGATGAAACGAAAGGCAATCAACCATGTTCAATTAAACGTTTTTTCTGCAAAAAAAACTTACAACACATAAAGAAAGCATTTTTTGAAATATGCTGTAATTTTTACACAATTATATTGTGCTACGGACCCAACCCACAATGCTCGAAACAATTTCGACTCGAGTGAAAATAGTTTTCACAGTGGACAAAGACAAACACGAATTCATGAAAACAACTTTTCATGCCAAAAGCAATGTTTTCAATCCATACATAGCATAGTTCTGATACCACTGTTGGGTATCTCACATCATATCATATATAGCACAGCTGAAGAATAAAAATGAGATACCAACCCAGGATCCACATGTGTGTGAAAAACAAGACATAAAGAACTCAAAGGTAATAGCTTTTTACCTTTCCTTGATCGTCTGAAGAACAAAAATTTTCTTCTTCAAATCAAGGCATGATCCAGCAATCCTCTTGATTAAACACCATGACAGTTGAACGTCCAACCACTATAATCACACCGTGTGATTTATCTCTAATAGAAATTCACACGGAAGGTCACACTCAAGCACCAAGATGTTTATGTGCTAGCATGAACAAGATGGCGGCTAGGGTTTTTCTTGGTTGCAAACGAACCATGAGAGAGAGAGAGAGAGAGAGAGAGAGAGAGAGAGAGAAGAAGAAGAAGAAGAAGAAGAAGAAGAAGAAGAAGAAGAAGAAGAAGAAGAAGAAGAAGAAGAAGAAGAAGAAGAAGAAGAAGGTTTTGGTAGCTATTTCGTGTGTCTCTCCCTTTAGGAATTTCATGCATATCCTATATGTCATGAAAATATTACCAAAAACTGAGAATTCTAAAACAATTAGAATTCTCTAATTGTAATTGGAAACATCAAGTTTTCACAATTATAATTTGGCCCATAAATTATAACTGATTATAATTTGGCCATAACAACTTCTCTTTCTCGCAATTAACCCTACTATGTTATCAAATAACATCTTGAGTATATAATCCTCTATTGTGTGTGACCTATTAGGTTTCCCAGTCAATTGGTAGTGAACATGAATTAATCCAAACGTATTTGCAATTAATAATTCATAATTAATTAGAATTAATCATATTGATTCTAATCAGGATTGGTTTATTAATTCATCAATCAATAAACCCATATTCCCAGATTATGAGCTGTATCTAGCAACATATCATAACCATCCAAGAGTCCAGAAAGTCAAGTGGCTTGACATGAACCTTTCAATAACAAACTGTAGTGCAATTAACTCCTTTCACCATACAATATCTCAGTCGGTTTGGAGTATGAAATTAGTGCCAACTCCCTCCAGAATATATTAATTCTGGCCCGAATACAATAGTACTTGTACCATGAACCCACTACTCTAGCTGTGTATCAATTGGAACTGTTTCCAATACATAGTCGCCTTGGCCAAAGACTTCTCGAGTATTGATTCTTACAAGTGGCCGTGAGATATTCGCCCCTACTATTAGGAGTGGTGAATCCTTTATTGACCCTCTCAACTACTTTCGTTTACCTCACAATGTACTCAATATCCATCCCGTAGGTGGCCCTCGATCTGGCTCCAAAAATTGGAATCAAAGCACAAAGCTTAGCAAACAAAGTACCTTGGAGATCTCAAGTCTAATGATACTTGCACGTTTATTATATTGAGATTATATCACTGGCACTAAATAGTTATCCATGTGATTATCTCATAGCTAGGTCATCCAATGAACTTGTTCCATTAACAAGCATCCCTGTGTTAACTTTGAGTATCTCAATACTCACGGATATGAGAACCACCGCCTGATCAAATCAGGAAGTCTAACACATGCAAGTCTTAACATATTAATGATGTCCTATTTCATTAATACTACGACTAGGGACTATTTAAGTACTAACACTATACAGTGTAGTAGGAATCTCATATCATGATCTCTATTATGATTTTTTTAACACAATGTTGTACTAGGGACTTTATATAACAATTATTTTACACAAAAGTAAACAAAAAAAACTGTGAGATAAATAATGCTTTTTATTAAAATAAAAATGTGTCATATACAATGTACAAGTGATTGCCTCTAGGGCATAACACTTACAGTTGCCTCTACGTTCGAAGTGCCTACCTCAGAGAAAATAACGGTTGACAAGCCTGTCACGCCCCCTATAGAACGGCTTTTGAGCCTCCAACGGAGCCTACTCTTTCTCAACTGGTAACCACTGAAGTCGTTGCACTAGAGCTTCTGTGTAATCTGATGGGAACCAACTTGTCGACCAACTAATCTTTCCAAGACACCATCAGTCAAGCCCTCCTGCTACTTGTGCAATTAGTTGATTCCGATGTCCCTATGGAATTGAAGTGCCTATCGGTTGACTATCTGGGGTATATGCGGTTCACTTAGACCTTCTTTTTCAATACCCAAAACTGGCGGGACGAAGCTTCATGTTAGCTCTAAGCCTTGGAGGCACTCCAAGAACAGGAAGCGTTTTGGCAAACGCATCGCCAAGAAGCCTTTGCTCGCCTGAGTGTCATTCGAGTTGAAATTTCCAATAGGGTTGAAAGAATTGAAAGGCTTGAGAAGCAACTGCGAGCATTCTAGGCAGAATTAGATTCCAAAAGGTGGGCCTTGGATGAGAAGCTTGAGGCCGAGAGTACCTGTCAGCAAATGGTCTCCTCTGTATAAGAATCAATGGCTAGATTTCGGGACGAATGACTCATGCTGGAAGCGGAAGAAGAACTACTCCAAATGGAACTGCAACATTCGGACAAATTGCTCACCGGCATGTAGTCTATGTGGGGCAACTTCCAATCTTACCTGGCTACTTTCTTCCGTAATCCCGATAAAGCTGGTCATTTGAGCACTCAAATTGGGGATGTCGGAACTCATCCGCATCCAACAGAAGAATTAGCCACTGAGCCAGAACCGACCCTGGAAGAGTTGACTGCCTAAGTGGAAAAAGAAGAGGAAACCTCAATGGCGGCTGCTCTGCCCGAGGAAGATCCGAATCAGCTCGCCATAGTTCCTTTTGCCTAGTCGATCGAGACACCTTACACTCCTTCTGAGGAGGATTGACTTCTTTCTTTTGTCTTCTTTTGTTTTTTTTTAAATGTAGCAGTCATCTGATTGGCTCTTGTTTGTAATAAGCCGTTTCATATGAATGCCACCATACTTCTTTTTTCTTTCCATTGTTTTTCTCTATATATTTTTCCCTCTTTTTTTTTTTTTTTACTCTTTTTCAAATACTTACCGTTTATGGCGTTATTTACTTCCTTTTTGTTGGGTGTTATCAGCCGATAGGCAATTCCATCGAAAACCTGTGTAATAAGAAAAGGTCCCTCCTATGAAGCAGACCACTTACCATAGCGTGGGTCTTTCAGTCCAATGGGTAGTATGGTTTTCCAAATCATGTGTCCTATTTAAAAACTTCTTCCCCGCATTTTCTGGTTGTAGGTTCTTTCTACCTTCTCTTTATACCTTCTGATATTTTCTAACGCTGTCCAATGATTTTCTTCAGCTTGGTCCAAACTCATAGCGAGGGCCATTTTGTAATCTTCAACTGACAAGTAGTGTTGGTAAGCTACTCGGGCTGATCGCAGTGATAACTCAGCAGGTAGCACTGCATCTTGTTCATATGTTAGCCGAAATGGAGTGAACATTGTTGTAGTCTTGTAAGCATTCTGCTATGCCCATAGCATCTCTTGAAGTGTTTCGTACCACCTTCTGGGTTTGTCTTCCAATGACTTACGGATCATACTGATCAAAGTCTTATTTGTAGCTTCAGCTTAACCATTGGCTTGTGCATAGTACAGAGATGAATGCAATAATTTGACTTTGAATTGAGTTAGAAAGTCGCGTACCTTATCCCCCGTGAACATAGTTCCTTGGTCTGCCGTTATAGTTTCAGGTATGTCAAATCGAAAAAGAATGTTTTGTTGAAGAAAGGTGATAACGACAGACTGGGTTACTCTGGTTAGAGCTTGTGCCTCTACCCACTTGGTAAAATAATCAGTTGCCACTAAAATGAAGGTGTGCCTTTTGGTCGATGGTGGGCGAATCTTGCCGATGATGTCTAAAGCCCAATCCCTGAACAGCCATGGCTTGATGATAGGATACAGGTTAGTGGTGGGTATATGAATCAAAGGGACATGCTTCTGACATGCCTCACATCCTGTTGCATAGGCTACGTAGTCCATGGTCATAGAGGGCCAGTAAAATTCATGTCGTTACAGTGTCCATTTCAACTTAGGACCTGCCTGATGAACGTCATATAGGCCTTTTTGCACCTCGGCTAACGCTTGTGTTGCTTCTTGCTTTGATAAGAATTTCAACAAAACTCCTGAATGGGTTTTTCTAAATAGATCATTCCCGATTAGCACAAAGTTTAATGCCTTACGTTTTAACTCCTGTGAAACTTGACTCGTAGGCTTCCGTAAGTATGAAACGATATCGGAACGCCAATCTTCCTCATATTTCTCTTCTAATATTTGTTGACACATTACCACCCCAACTCTTTTCTTAAAACTTGAAGCCATTTGAGCTAAATTTTTTGCCCCTTGGTTCTCAACTCGAGGAACATAAGTCAAGATAACTTCCGAGAAGTAATGCAACAATGCTTTCATTTCTTGTAGTTTGTTCGACAACACGGGGTTGGTGCATTTGTACTCACCTGAAATTTGTCGGATGACAATTTGAGAATCCCTTGTTATATTGACCATTTGTGCATCCAAAGCCTTTAGGATTTGAAGTCCCAAGATGAGAGCATCATATTCTGCCTAATTATTTGACGTCCCTTTACTTAATTCAAATAGATTTTTTTTTTTGTTGTCCGCAAGGAGCTTCAATAACCAACCTGGTGCCTACCTTATACTGAGTGCGAGATCCATCAAATTTCAACTTCCATGGTTTATGTGAAATATACCCCTGTACCTCTTCTTTTTCAGGATTGGGCACTTCTAAGCATGGATGCTCGGCCAAGAAATCGGCTATGACTTGACCTTTCATTGTTTTCAAAGGCAAGTGAGTTAGGAAAAAAACATATAACTAAATAGCTCATTTCATTAAACGTCCTTGCAATATTAGGCAATTTAGTAGATATTTGACTAGATTAATTTTGCACAGGACTTACACTTCCCTAGGTAACATATAGTGCTCTAGTTTTACACATGCATAATATAAAGATAAGTATAGTTTCTCAACAGGGGAATACTTGGTCTCAATGTCCATCAGGTTCCGACTGAGGTAATACACTGCCTTTTCAACCTCCTGTGCATTATCCTAAGTTAGCAGGCAGCTGATAGACTTCGGAGAGACCGAAATGTACAATTTCAAAGGTACCTTATCTCGTGGCGGCACCAAGATTGGTGGTTGTGACAAAGCTGCCTTGATCTGATTAGAGGCCGCTTGATGCTCCAGTTGCCAGATAAATTCTAGAAACGAGCAAAGAAGAGAACACCTTCTGTTTACCTGCAGCGTTCGTCAGAAAACGTCGGAAGAAATTGATCTTCCCTAAGAAACTTTAGAGCTCTTTTTTAGTTTGCGGTGGCCTTACCTGTAGAATATCCCTTGCTTTGTTCTGGTCCACTTCAATTCCTCTTTGATGCACCAGAAACCTAAGGAATTTTTTGGCTGAAACTCCGCAGGTGCATTTGGTAGGGTTAATTTTTAACCGGTGCTGGACCATTCGAAGGAAGGCCTGCTCTAACCACTGTAGGTGTTGTGAAAAAGTGGGTGACTTAATCACTAAATCATTAATATAAACTTCAATGGTCTTGTCAATGAGATCATAGAAAATGAGGTTCATGGCTTTCTAGAAAGTAGCTCCAACATTCTTCAACCCGAAAGGCAAAACTAACCATTTGAATAAACTGATAGATCTCGGACATCGGAAAGCTGTTTTCCTGGTGTCTTCTTCGGCTATAAATATCTGATTGTACCTGTAGTATCTGTCTATGAAGCTTAAGAATTGGTTTCCCGCAGCTGAGTCTACCAACATGTCGGCCATCGGTATGGTGTATTCATCCTTTGGGGTGGCCAAATTCAGATTTTTGAAGTCAACGCAAACCCACAACTGGCCGTTTTTCTTAATGACGGGCATAATGTTGGACGCATATCGACAGGTACGGATGAAACCATATCGAAATAAACTCTTAATTTCTTCTTTGATCCTAGATAAAAGAATGGGATTAAAATTCCAGGTAGGCTACTTATGAAGCTTGAAACCTTCTTTAATCGGCAAGCAGTGCTCCACAATACCTTTGTCCAACCCTGGCATTTTATGATAATCCCATGTGAAACAATCTTTGTACCTATGAATCAAGACCGTTAAAGCATTCCACTGATCGAAAGTTAGGCACAAGCTTACCTTTGTAGTTCTACTTTCCCCAGGTTCCCTGATATCCATTCCCGTTAATGGCTCCTGAGCCATGAAACCAAGTGCATGCTAAACGTTAGGGTTCTCTATTTTTGGACGTTGATCTTCCAGCCCTTTTGTTGTGATCTGATTGTGAGCCATGGTGAGCTTGGAGTAATAGTTTGGGTCAAAGGTATAGCGGTAGAACACAGCTTCGTTCATATGTACTTTTGCTGAGAATAGATTGGGGTCAGTTGGTATCCTCTCCACTCATTCTTTATCCCAAATCAGCATCATTTGGTGAAGCATTGATGGAACATAATGGTTTATATGAATCTAATCCATACCTAGTAGGACTGAAGAAGACGGCTTTGCCGTGATTACAAAAAAAAAAAAAAAAAAAAAACACTCTTACTAACCTTAGATCTGACGACCACCTCAAAAGTGATAACTCCTTCTGCTTTGGCTGCCTCCGCGGTGAAATTAAGCATTTGGATGTCTGTAGGAGATAGATCACGTTGATCCTTTCCCAAACACCTTAAGGTTGCCAACAATATAACGTTCAACACAGCCCCTCCATCGTTGAAAACTCGAGAGAAAGGTCTTCCGTTGATATGTACCTTGATGTACAACGGTTTGAGGTGATTGGTATGTTTTGCCGTGGAGATTGGAAAAAACATCCCTTCGATGGCATTTTAAACTCGATGAGCTCAACGATCGCTTATTCTGTTGCATAGTAATCTTCTTCTATCGTTTCTTGCTCGGCCTTCACTCGGAATTGTGATGGGAGAATGTTAAGCATGTTCTAACTTATGGAGGTACACACCTGTTTATCTAACAACTCCTCTAGCGCTTGTTTTTGTTGAGCCTATCTCTTTTGTTCCCATTGTTTCTGAGTTTTTGTAAGCTGGGAACGATGGGTTAGGAAGAATGACTCTTTACGAGGTACATATATTGTAAACTTCTTATCTTTCTCCTGGAAATAAGTTGCGACGGTCGGAACTGTGAGCAAAGTGAAAACTGACGATCAATCATCCAGCCTTTAGAACGTTGGTCTTTCCCTTTCCAAAGTCTTGGACTGCTCCTTGACTGAAGAATCTCCCGGCTCATGCTCCATATCTTCTTTGCATGTCTGTACCATACTTGCATCCGCCGTTGGGAATAGGTCTGTATCGACTAAGGTTTCCTCACTTTTAACAGCAAACCTCACCTTTCCTTCTTGTAAGGCCTTCTATATTGTGTTCCTGAAAACAACATAGCTATTGGTATAATGAGAAAACGAGTTATGCCACTTATAGTATTTCTTGCCCTTCAACTCCTCTGGCCCCAGAATCTTGTAATTGAAAGGTAGACGGATCGTTTGTCTTTGACCATTTGATCAAAGATTTGCTCAGCCCTTGATACATTGAACATTTATTTGGATGGCTTTGCAAGAGAAGCTTCCTTCTTCCCTTTCCCAAGTTTCAAAAAAGGACAAGTGTAAAATGTACCTTTCACTAGTTCTGCTACCACACTTCCAGTAATTGTTCCTCCTTATTATCAGTAACGTCGTCCACCATTGATATAATGATTTGCCCTTGAGAAAATTGAATTGACTGCCTTTTCTCTTTCTCTTTGATCATTTTCTCTATTCTAACTGCGTGAGACAGCAGACGGGATAGGTCAGAAAAGTCTTAGAGGATAAGGCACTTTTTGCTACGAATACATTCTACTAATGGCTATCCTGGCGCACTCTATTTCCAGCAATTGAGTGGTGTGATGTGTTCGGACTTGAGCATAAAAATCATACAAAAACTAAGCATATTCTCAATCAAGTTTAAATTAAAACGTTCAATCCAAATCACACATATGACAATCGTACTCATCATTAACTGAGCATAGGGTTCAAACGAGTGTCGATCCTCTAGGAACAAGTAGACATTAATCACACTTCTTTCATTGTTTAACCAACTCGATAAAGTAAAAAATAAATAAAAAGAAAAATAAAATAAAAATATATACATGTTAAGGATGGAGAAGCATGTAACTCAAACCATTGTTTAGACAACCATGATCTTAAAGAACTCATCCATTATTATAACTAATTCTTCTATTGGCACCATGAAGGATAAAAGTAAATTAGCATCACTTGGTCTGTCTCAACTAATTACTACCTTCTAGATAAATTAGCATAATTTGGTCTGTCTCAACAAATTCATCCAATAGATGCATTAAACACAATCCTTGATTAAATTTTCTTGGTCTGGCAAACATCATTTAACCTTCAATTACTCAATCCTCAGCAATTAACCTTTTTGGCCTAGCAAGTTAACAGCCAATAAATATGAAATTTATCAATTGCAACTACCATCAACCTCTTTGGTCTAGCAAATTAATGAAAAGAAACAACCAATTAATCTTGTAATACGTCCAAGTAATTGAATATCAAGAAGAACAATCATTTAATCAAAAGATCAAATACCTGTAAATATCATGAATATCTAAAACAATGTCAAATTACAATAAAATAATTAACATATCATTGTTCAAGAAAAAGAAAATAAAGTAAAAGAAAGCACTCATAGACATGCCTCATTCTTCTGCCTTTGAAGATCTTATTGCACAACCCTCTTTGAACTTGAAGAATTCCTCCTTTGATTGAGTAATTTTCTATGATGATCAATGAATTCTCCCCTTTTCCCTTGTGTTTCCCTTCTATTTATAGGCTTAAGAAATGCCTAAACTCATAGGTAAAGTGTTCTTGGTCGAGTAGAAGTTGGAAGATACTAAAACTCCTCAAATTACAAAAAATCGCATAGAAAAATCACAACACCGCCTTAGCTTCAGGGCATAGCCGGTGCCACCTTAACGCTCGGAGCTGGTGCCGGTTGTGTTTTGTTCCTCCACTCGTTCACCGATTTTTCTTCGAATTTTGCACAATGTGTTCTAGAATGCAGCCGATGCAGGTTCCAACATCACAGCCAACGCCACCTTGGTTCTGTTCTGCTCTGTTTCAACAATTTTTTCGTCACTTCGAAGTTCGTTTCAACAATGCATGGCCGGTGCCGGTTCTAGGGTCCTAGCCAGCGTCGCCTCTCCTTTGTTTTGTGACGTTTTTGTTTCATTTTACCCTAAAAATTTGAAATAAAGAACAAAATACCTTTTCAAGGGCAAAATCTCAAATATGAAGGAATATGACTAGTTATTGAACAAAATGTGTTACATATGAACCTCAAATAACTAGAAAAAATATGACTAATTTAGCCCCTATCATGGTGCATTTGGCTTTAATTTGGCAAAAGAACTTGATGAACTCTACTAAACCTTTGGATGATCTCTACTTGACTGCCAAAAAATCCGCCACGGAGACCTCAGGTGCTAGTTTAAAGAAATGCTCATGAAAAATTTGTTTCATATCTGCCCATGAGTACATGGAACTGGGTGTCAGATTTGCATACCAAGTAAACGCTGCCCCTATCAAGAACAAAGAGAATAATTGTAATTTATGCCAGTCACTATTTTTGAACTCTCCATATTGTGCCGTAAACCTCCTTATATGTTCTATAGTTGACTTGTTGTCCTCTCCAGAGAATGTGGAGAACTCAGGCAACTTAAATCCTCATGGTAGCACTGCCATAGAGTCCACCCATTCTGGATATGGCTTCTAATTTACTGGTTGATCCCTGGCTTGTCGATGCAATGCCTCTGTCATTGAGGTGACATCGACTGATGGTACTGGCTATTGATTCTGCATAGGGGAACCTATCACAGTCAGCCAAGAACCTTTTCCTGGGAATGAAGCCATCTCAGAGTACCCTTCTCCCTGCATTAGATAAGCTGTCATCGTGTTGGATACGCGGTAGGGATAGCTGCAACGTAGCTCGGGGGTCCTCCATACAAGAAACAAATATTCCTGTTAGGAGCTGCATTCTAGTCGTAAAATACTAGTGCCCCCATCGGCACCTGGGTCCCTGTGACCGAATATGGTTGAGTTCTTCCTAGGAAAGGTTTTGTAGGAAGTATGATGGGTATGTTTAACCCCGGATTCCCTTAGTGTTGTTGGGATGTATGCCCTCTTAGGCTGGGTTTCTGATGTAAAAAATCGAATATTTTTAATAAAAGAATTTATTTTTAGAAATTATTTGTGAATTTACAATTTTATTTGTGCACAATTACGTTTGGAAAAGACCTATTGTGTTTAAGTAAGTGGTCCATGTGAATGGAGGTCTTTCATAGTAAGGTATGGATCACGAGTTACTTAACACATAAACTTTTGTTTTTAACCGATTAATGAGAATGAGAATCTCATCATGTTTAGGCTATTATGTTGTGAATTCTAAATTGGGAATAGCTTACCTTTAGCCAGTGAGTAGTCCACTCACTTCATGACATAAGCGTATTTTGAATACGTAGAATAGGACCTGTAGTAGTAGTTTCTAAAAGTACTATATGGTAGAAATCTAGACTACTACCGCTACAGTACGGACTAGTACTCTACGACTTGAGTATGAGTTGGTGGTCTGACGAAGCTGGAAACATATACTTTGATATGCTATAGTTGAGGTTTGATCGTAGGGCCAATATACTTGCATGTTGGGTATGTGTGACTAGTTAGTTAAGACAGACTTGTACAAGATAGTTTTTATACTATATCGCCCTTTGTGGTTGTCTGAATGAACTAAATATCCAGGGCCCTGAGAAACATGACTTGGATGTTTGCTTTAGGGTAGCTCCCTTGAAAAGCGAAAATAATCCAGCAAGTTGTGGATCATTAAACTAGAGGCCTAAGGATGGTAAATGTCATTTAGAGAGGTGTTAGTACACTTCTTTCTCTTTGAATGTACGGTGATGTATAAAGGGGTATTTTAGTCATTACACCTATTGGTCGGAGACTTTGCTAACGCAGCACTGCCCTATTACCTTATGGTGATATTAGAAAATATTTAAAATGCAAAATACAGCTATTTATATAGAAAGGGTATTTTGGTCATTTTAGTAGCCAATGCGGTATGTTTTTTGGTCCCCAATATAGACCGTGAGTCCTAATTAAATATGGCTAAGGAATTAAATTAAATTAAATGAAATTTATTTTATTTAAGTAGTCTAATTTAATTATTGGGTTAGAATAAAATAAAGGTCTATGGAGAGAGAGAATTAATTAAATTAGTTTAGTAGGTTAATTAATTATTCAGGACTTTGGCCTAGTTTGAATAATTAGGGATTACTTGGGACTAAACTAATTTAGGCTTATTTAATTGGACTGGTTTATTTGGGTTGAAAAAATTAATTATTTGTCGGGCCATTAAATTGGTTCTAACTAGAATAATTAATTAAGTCCAAAAGGTTAAACTAAGAGTCCAATGGCCCAATCCAGTTTAACCTAGGGTTTTATTTAGGTTAAACATGAGGATTAGAAATAACGTCATTGTTACAGAACACACAATCTAAGAGACGGCTTCTTCTCTGTGGAAAATGCCAGGCGTCTCTTTCTCTCTCTCTCTCTCTTTCCAAAAAATTCCCTAGCCTGTTAGTTGTTCACCAAACGGTAGTTAGGCAGGCTATATACTGGAAGACACCGAGAGTTCGGCGTTCACATACATGCAAAGGTGGAGTAGGATGCTTGCAGGAATCGCACCAGAGGCTTCTATCAGCACACCTACCCCCGTTGCCCACATTCCAGTCCAGCCACCTTTGAGAACTAGAAGAAGAGGTAAAAAGTTTAAAACCTCGAGATTTGGACATGGCGCAACCGGCGCCAGCTAGGGCAATCGGAGTCGGCACCAGCCCTGTCTTGGAATCCCTGTTCTTGTATTTTTTCATTTTTTTTATGTTCACTTTCGCTGCGTGCCCTGTGTTTTTCCGCTTTTTTACCTTCAGGTGCCCCTCGGACATTAGCATAGACTACTCCTAGTGCAACAATTGTACTGACCCATAAGATGGTGCAACAATGGATGAAGGGGGAGGATACACACCTACCTGAGGTGGTCCGTGAGTATTTTACCTTTGTTCAAAATTATAGAGCTTGTTCTGAAGTAGAGTTCGGAACACTGTGGTGAACTAAGGAATAAGACTCTGAATAAGTTCACCCATACACTACTCCATGGCCTGCTGTATGGCAGTTAAAGACATGGGTGTCAACTGAGACACTTGGGGAAGAGACAAAAACTGTGTCCCCTGTTGCTCAGGGGTGGTGACCTGGGCGACGTCATCACTACAGGATCAAACGCTCCTCGTAAAGTTCGAATTGTAGGCCGATCGGAGGAATTCGATGAAGGCCCTAAGAATTGCTGCTGAGAATTAGCCATAATGCATCCTATAGGTAATTGCATGCAACAGCTACCTTTAGTCCCACTGGGCGTACCAATTTATGTTGCCTTATGAAAAGGAGAGTCAATGGAACTGGCGATCGGCTACTCTTCTGATGAACATAAATAGTCTGATGTAATGATGAATGAATGAGCCGAACTGTTTAAAAGACGTGGGTTCCTTGAATTTACTATAGAAAGGGTCTAAGAAAGCAGAAAAATTGCATGCGAAAGCGAATTAGGACTGAAAATAATGTATTTCGATTAAGATGATGAACAAATACAAAAGTATTAGAATTTAAAATCAAAGCAACATAAAATGGAAAGTTGGTAATCAAAAGGAGTAAGGAAAACTGTAAAGAAAATATAAATAAAGTTGTAAACAAAGATGTAAGGAAAGTTGTAAAAAATGCAGTAAAGGAAATTGAAAACTCGAAGAAAATTTGGTAATTTGGTTTGAGATGATTGTTATTGGGTCCTTCATTTTGGGGCTCCTTGTTCATTTTATGCTTGGTGCGGTATGGTTTCCGACTATTCGAACGTAGAGAGAATTCCCACTTCGTGGCCTGTCCTTGGAAATTAAGAACGGTAATATTTTACCGATCGTGTCACGATGTGGGGGTGACGACTTATCGGCTCTTGATTCCGATGTTGACCGAGTACATCGGCTGAAGATTTTCTTGACGTCATCATCCGCTTAGCAGAATTCATATTAGCTTCGGCTCAAAGTTACCGTTGCAACGGATCAGCTAATTATACAAGATGATGCCTCCAGAAGAACAAATGTAACCTCTATATACAAGTCATGGAATAATTACTAATGCTTTGTTTGGAAGATAGTGATCATCTAACGGATAGCGGTGAGCGACTTTTATGTGTGGCCAAGGATATGCTTGAAGCAATATGCTCAATTTTGGGTCATTTTTGGTGGTTTGGAATTAGATTTGGGAATTGTAATCCATGTGGATGGCACTGAGCAGATGAACCACATTTCATACAGATCCCATTTCCACTAAAATTGAACTCTCATTTCAATTTGATCTTGAAAACAGAAAATTTCTATAAAATAACATACCTCAAATTCAGAGAGATCTCTATTTTTGGAGTATTTGAGCCAGCATATATCTCTTATTTTTTGGGGAAAAAATGGATTTTTATAGTTAGATACCTGAATTAGAAATATTCAAGATTAGAAAATCTGCAATAATTGATACTTTTTTTTTTGTGGAGTGGTAAGGACACGAACCTGTAATTCATATGATATTATTTATCATATCATATGTATAAATGGAGATTATATGTATAAATTTTGTAAATATTTTGAGGGGGTGATGATATAGGTGCAAAGGAAAAATTACTAAGTTCACAAGATAATAAAGATTTTGCTTTGAAGGAAAACTTATGGCGGTGGTAGACTAATGATTTCAGTGGTGTAAAGAATGGAAACACATCATTTGCATGGAAACTATGTTAATTAGATTACTTTGAAGAATTTCCATTCTTGTGTTACTTCTTACCTTGCTTGTTTGTAGATGCAACATAAATCAATTTTCTTTCTTATTTTTTTTTTTTGTGTTGAGATTTATTTCTTTGTTTGTTCTTTCTCTTATCAATCATCTAAGCTAGATTTTAAATGGTAAATATATTTGGTTGGATAAAATTGGCATATATACATAAAGTTTAAGGTAAATGAAAATAATTCTGATTAGGCATTTTATTCAGTTTACTAAGACTTGCCATTAACCGTTGGTTGTTAATCCACTAAAGTCTAAATTCTTACACTTAGTCCAACTGGTGGGACAAAATAAAGCATTGGATTAACATTGAATGGCTACAATATATTAATTGTTATTAGTTCTATTATTATTTGAATTATTTAAAAATTTTAGTTGTTATTTCGTATTAATTGAATATGTTAGGTTTGACGTGTCGATCTCCTATAATTTTGTTAAACTTTCTATTAAGATTATGTCAGTTCGACACATAATAATATAAAAAGTCTAATAAACATAACAATTTGGTAACGTAGTTTGGCTATTAACAAGCTTACGTCTTTAGGTCCTAGACTAGTCAAGAAATCCACTATAACTTTAATCAAAGTACAAGGATTGCACTTATTTTAAGTATCAAGTGATCGTATATGGACTTCAAAACACAGTGTTCTCTTTGTCAAACTTGCAGAAGACCTTTGTTGTAGTCAAGCCAACACGACTGAACAAACATCAACCATTGTTGATTCAACTCCATGGGTCTCCATTTGACAAAATCTCTCAATATTGAAACAACTAGATCCAACGAATAGTTTGATTCAAGTTTAGCAGTAGGGAAATTCTTTGGTGAACCCAGTTCACGACCCCACCTATGGATCGGATTCACCTAAGACCGACACATGTCCCAGGAGATTATTTTATTCCTAAATAAGTTTTTTTCTTTTTTTTCTCCTTAACCTCAACTATGGTTAATTCCTAACTTCACCATTTGAAAATTTTGAAATCTCCACCTCTTTATCTACCATTCATTCTCTCATCCACACACACTATCTCTCTACCTCCCACTAGACCTCCCTCATTCTCCTCTCTCTTTCTCTTTCTTTCCGTTAAAGACTACACCTAGAAATCCTTGACCAATGCATCTCCAACCTCCATGGCATCTCCATACCCACCACCACCACCTCCTCCTCTACCATCCATACCATCGGTAGTCTAAGAGCTCCGACGGTAGGATAGGGCATCCTTTTTTCCTTCTTTTCCCATGTTAAAGCTCTTGTTTCTATCTTTAATCTTAACCCCTTCCCAAGTTGACTGCTAGTGACTTCTACAGCAACACCCTATCTTGGACTGATGCTTTTATCAGTTTGCTTAAATCCTACTCTTTTTGTCTTCGCAAGCTAGGGCCCAACTCCGAGCCCACGAGAACATCACGTGCTTCACTCACAATTTTGCTTATCTCCTCATCGTCTTCTTTGCTTGCTCTCGGTAAGACTCCAAAGTCATTTATCTCATTTTATGAAGTTTATATTTCTTCCAACATTTTTTTTATATATGTTGTAGGATTGATTCTCTTATTTATTTATTTTTTCCTGCCGATAAAGATTTATGCCTTTTATTTTTTGGAGTCCAAAATAGCACTAATTGTTATGATTTTTTAAACTAAATGTTGATGTTTTGTGCTAGCTGAATTTAGTGAAAATAGGACTATATGTCTTTAAGAATTGATAAAGTGTTCGTTGAAAAGTTCATTAGTTTCCATAAGATGGGAATAGAGTGCCAAAAATGGCAGTAGTTTGGATGTATGACTGGGAAGATTTGCAATGTTGGCTTTACAGTAGCTATTAGCCTTGAAATAGCAACATGCAAAAGACTACTAGAGGTAAGGTGCATTACAATGTGTTTTTATGTTGACGTAAATCTTGATGTCTATTTCTTGTCCATTTTTTGATATTTCATATAACTGGTGCTCATGCTTATGCACTCCATGTGGTACTTGCACTTATCTAAACTTAGAAGATGTTCATATCAAAATGGAACAACAACCACACTGCAATATTTTAGTTGCTTTTGCAGTCGTACCACGCTTTGCTTATGCCACATTAAACTCACTTGTAAACTAGTGAACTTAAAGGTCTTCACTACTTCGAAACTAGAAAAAAAGCGTAGTTTAAAATTTTTATAAGGAAATTAATTGTGTGACCTATTTTTGAAAAATATAATTTAGTTTGCTAGATTTTTGGTTTCTTTCACAATACTGGAAAGAACCCATTAGATGATTGAAAAAAAAAATCTACATGTATGTATATTGTCTATTGATATGCTATTGGTATCCTAATATATTTCACTTTAATTTACAGAATTGGTCTCACAATCCCTTTTCCGACTGATAGGGGCTAAATTAGTCATATTTTTCCTAGTTATTTGAGGTTCATTTGTAATACATTTTGTTCAATAACTAGTCATATTCTTTCATATTTGAGATTTTACCCTTGGAAAGGGATTTTGTTCATCATTACAGATTTTTAGGGTAAAACAAAATAAAAACGTCGCAAAACAGAGGAGAGGTAGCACCGGCCGTGCACTGTTGAAACGAACTTCGAAGCGACGGAAAAATTATTGAAACAGAGCAGAACAGAACCAAGGCGGTGCCGGCAATGAAGCTAGAATCGGCGTTGGCTGCATTCAACGCCGATTCTAGTCTTCATTGTGCAAAATTTGGAGAAAAATCGGTGAACGAGTAGAGAAGTAGAACACAATCGGTGTTGGCTCCGAGAGCCAAGGTGACGCCGGTTATGCCCTGAAGCCAAGGCGGTGCTGTGATTTTTTTACACGGTTTTTGGTAATTTGAGGAGTTTTAGTATCTTCCAACTTCTACTTGGCTAAGAACTTTGTACCTACGAGTTTAGGCACTTCCTAAGCCTATAAATAGATGAAAAACACAAGGGAAAATGGGAGAATTCATTGATTATCATAGAAAATTACTCAATCAAAGGAGTAATTCTTCAATTCAAGAAGGGTTGTACAAGAAGGTCTTTAAAGGAAGAAGAATGAGGCTTGTCTATGAGTGCTTTCTTTTACTTTTTTTTCTTTTTCTTAAACAATGATATGTTAATTGTTTTTATTGTAATTTGACATTGTTTTAGATATTCATGATTCTTAGAGTTATTTGATCTTTTGATTAATTGATTGTTCTTCTTGGTATTTAATTACTTGGGTGTATTACGAGATTAATTGGTTGTTTCTTTTCACTAACTTGCTAATCCAAAGAGGTTGATGGTAGTTGCAATTGATTAATTTTATATTTATTGGCTGTTAACTTGCTAGACCAAAGAGGTTAATTACTGAGAATTGATTAATTAAAGGTTAATTGATGTTTGCCAGACAAAGGATTCATTGATTAATTTCATATTTTAAATTTGCCAAACCAAGAAAATTTAATCAATGATTGTATTTAATGCATCTTTTGGATGAATTAGTTGAGACAAACTAAGTGATGCTAATTTCTCTAGAAGGTAGTAATTAGTTGAGATAGACCAAGTGATGCTAATTTACCTTTATCCTTTATGGTGCTAAGAGAAGAATTAGTTATGATAATGGTTAGGTCCTTTGAGATCATGTTTGTCTAAACAATGGTTTGAATTACATACTTCTCCATCCTTGACATGTATATATTTTTATTTTGATTTTCTTTTATTTTATTTTCCTTTTTATTTGTTTTTCATTTTATCGAGTCGGTTAAACAATGAAAGAAAGATAATTAATGTCTACTTGTTCCTTGAGGATCGACACTCATTTGAACCCTATGCTCGGTTAATGATGAATACGCTTGCTCATATGTGTGATTTGGGATGAACGTTTTAATTTAAACTTGATTGGGAATATGCTTAGTTTTGTATGATTTTTATACTCAAGTCCGGACACATCAAGTTTTTGGCGTTGTTGCTGGGGAACAATAGCATGAAAGCTTGGATTTTGTTGATTTAACCATGTAAATATGTACAATTGTTCTTTTTGCAAAAATGTGTTATCTTTTGTATCTTGTGTATCTTATGTATACCTTTGTAATCTAACTTGCTAACTTTGACTATGTTTAATTTGACTAACAAGTTCTTGTAATTTTGTTTGAATTATGAATTCTATTATCTAACTTTCGTCTTGTCTTTGCTAGGTGTTAGCCTTGGTACATGATCCAATGATTTGAAGGCGATATAGTAGATTTTGTTTTGTTTCATTTTTATTTCTTTCTTCATGAATTAAATTGCATTATTCATCATTATTGCTTGTTCATCATTTTTCTTGCATTCAAAAAAAAAAAAAAGAAAGAAAAAAAAAAAACATTAGTGTATTGATGATAGATTGGCAAAATTACAAGCTAACATTGATGTTTTTAGTGAGACGTCATTAGAAGCATTAGTGAATTCTTTTGTTGCCAATATAAATGCATCTGTTCTGTGGCATGAAGAAGCTTCCCAATGATTGTGCGATCGACAAAAACAATTAGTTAAGATTGTTAAGAAGACTCAGGAGTTCACGCTAGCCCATACAAGTGACCATGGAACAAAAAGAGCGGCTATGAGGGACAATTGCATGCTGTGGCAAGAGAGGAGTTGGATCTTTCAATGCTGCATCATAAGAAACCCTTTGAGGATGTTGATGAACTTTACCCTTCACCCCATTTTTAGGGCGGTAACTTGGTTTTTGTAGACCATGCCTTGAAAAGTAAGGATTTCTTGATCTCATCTTTAAAAACTCAAATATTACGTTTAAAGGGAAATTCTAATTATGAACATTCTTTTGAAGGGATAATCTGTGATTTCAAGCTTGATGCATTCTTTAGAAACCATGTGCACTTATATGTTGACAACAATATTTGTGTGTCTAAAGAAATGTTAGAGAAAGAGGTTTATGTTTTTTGATTTAGTGAGAAAAAATTATTTTCATGAACCTTCTATTTTTCAAAATCCTCCATTCTTTCTACATTCAGTATGCCTAGCTACTACTTTGGGCTTTAATTTCTTTTCAAAAGGTTTGATGAGGAAGCATGATGAGTGTAGAGAGTTTTTTTTTTTTTTTTTTATTTGTTTATTGTTTTATTCTTTTTCTTTAGTTAGTTTTCTTTTATTTAGGTATGTTTTTATTTTATTATTATTTGCCTTGTACTTTTATTTGTATTTTGTTTTATAGGCATAAAGTCTTCTTTGTGAAACCCTAGTCAAAACCAACCTTAGAATAAGGGGGTTGGGATGCATATCATAATTTATTGCATGTTTAAATATATTTTTAAATGATTTTCTATGCTTTGGATTTAGGTTTTATTGTCTCGAAGGCTTGGTTATGAGTATTGTTTGAGAAGGGCAAAATAGTAATTTTTTGTTGAGGTGGAAAAAGGGAGATAGCTTGAGGATTGAATAAGAAAATAATTTATAGAGGGAAAATAAGAATAAGAGTTGTTGTGGTTTAGTGGTTAGAGCTTTGTGATTAATTTTTGAGGTCTTGTGTTCAAATTCCATCATAGGAGCTTTAGCTTGGTTAAATTTTATTTTTGCTTGGGAAGTAATAATTTCGGCCTTATGTGCTTGGAGTAAGGTAGAGATGTTGTCCTAAGAGAGATATGTTAGGAGTATCCTCATTCTACTCCTTTGCCCTACACAAAATTCCTAAGGGGAATTCATTTCCCCTTGATCTTTAATTTTCCTTATTTCTCAACTCATTAGTTTGATCAAGTTGTTTTAGCCATTTTCTTTTTAGAAATTTCAGTAAAGTACTGTGGCTTTGTAGGATCAAAATGTCTTAGTGAAAGACATCTTATAGTCTGAAAATGTGGAAGAGTTGTGGGAGATTTCAAGAGAATAAATCCCTCTAGTGAACTGGCTAAAAATTCACTCTAGCTAGGTTCATCTTCCTTCTTGGAATGAACTGAAATTTTCCAACTTCTTGTGCCTTCAAGGTGTCGAGATTCTTAGCTAATATTTCCTCCCAAATGCTGCCAGAAAAATGATCTTTTGGATCAGCTTGCAACTTGAATTTCTTTAGCCATTTTCGGACTGCACAAAGATGGTGCAAAACCAGGAAAATTCCTGGGCAAATTCGCACCTTTGGGAGTCCAAAACCAAGCTGTTTTCTTCCAGATTTTGTTCATCACCTTAGCCATGTTTTTCCTCCATAAATAAGGCTAGAAACCAGCCTTGAAAGCCCCTAAAATTCCTCTTCAAACTCTCAGCAATCTGACTGGAAAATGGTAGCCGAAAACTGCCCAGGGAAAATTCCAGCCTGCGAAAATGCTGTGCAGGATTTTGTCCAGCTTTGTTTCCTAATTCTCTCCTAGCCAAAATCCCATCCTTATTCTTCATAAACCACCCTGAAATCCATTATCTCCCTTAAGCTTCTGCATGAAATTCAGACATAGCTGCCCAAAAATCTCTCCAACAAATCCCTGCAATTATGCTTGATTGATTACCAAAATTCCAGCCACCATAGTTTAGCATCCTTCCATAAAGTATCCCTCAAATAACCAGACTTTTCTTCACTAATATGCTCCTTGTTTTTGGCCACCATAAGCCTTCTTAAACCAACTTTCAATCTACCGAAATACTGCTCAAAACAGTCGGCCATGGCAAACTTCCAAAGCTCTCCAATAATCAAGATATTCTTGAATATTTAGTTTCCAAATTTGCTTTCTAAAAATATTCTTCAAGGATTTCAACAACTAGCCTTTATTTTTCCTTCCAAACCAGAGAATCATCTTCCTAAACCCTACAAAAAATTCGGCTAGCCCTAATTCTTACAGAATTTCGGCAGCTGCAAAACAAAAACCTCTCAATTCCTTTCAACCTTCAAGAACACACACAACACACCAAGAACACCTACTCATTCCTTTCACTTAATACCCCTCCAAACCACTTCAAACCTTCTCTAAAATTTCCAGATTTAACCTACTCACTGCCATGAGTCCATCAACACTATTCTTAACATCAAACTCCACAAACCAACTTGCTAGTTTGGATAAAAAACCAGAAAATTTTGTGAAGGCTCAAGAACACCTTCAAGGTAGGTTTGTTCTAACAACTTCATCTTCTCCAATATTGATCTCTAGTGAGAATATATATGAATAAACATGCTAATGGTCTCTCTCTCTCTCTCTCTCTCTCATGGCCGAAACTCTCTTCTCTTAGCCGGATGGCTTCTTCCCCCATGGCCATGCTTTCCCCATCTTCCTTGGACGAATTTAGGCATCTAGGAGTTGGGATCCATTCTAAACTCCTTCAAGGTATTCCTCGACCAAGTAAGTCCCTTCACTCTTTCTTTTAAATTCTAGATTCATGTCTCTAGGATGACGTTGATAGTAGGTGGATTGTGATAGGATTTGAGTATGTATTGTTGAGATTGAAGCATGAATATGTATATGATTGTGAAGGAGATGGGATTTAGCATGGAAGGATTATCTTGGTTAATTGTATGATGATTTGAGGTTTAATGCATGCCTCCATGATTAAGTATGCTAGAGATTATGTGACCTTTGGTGAATAGGATTTTATATTCATGTTGGATTATTGAAGCCATGATTATATTTATGCTAGTAGAGGTTAGATCATATCTTGATAAATTTAGATCTATACTTATATGCATGATTTGGATGATTTGATGAATTGAAGGATTGTATATGTTCTTGATTGTGGTTAGCCATAGAAATTTGATCATGATCTAGTGGTCCCTAAGCTAATTTTTATTTCATGAATAAAATATTTAATAATATAATTTTGCTAATAATTTCGAAAAAAACCCTAGGAAGGGTAGATTTGGATTATCATATATATAAAGGATATTTTAGTCAAGTAAATAATAATTTTTGTTAGTAAAATAAAATATATAGATATTATTTAAAATATTGAAACCAATTAAAGCCTTTTATGGAAATAATTATAATTAGTAAAATATTTATTACTAAAAATTTAATTATTATCTTTTAATCAAAACCCATTAAGAATTTATTTATTATTGTTCAAGTAAGACTCATTAAATTTATTTTCAACTAATTTTAGCTATCAATTATTTTCTAACAACTAAATTATTAATAAATCATTATTTTACTTAATACTACCTAGGACTCTTGATCAAATGAACTCTAAATTTTTCTTAGCAAGATTTAAACTTTCAACTTATTAGAATTTATTTCCCAAACCATTAATTATTTTAAATATCAAAATTAGGCTCAACTGATAAACCTATTTATTTATTGTTTGGCCTTAAAGCTTGGGATACTAGGATCATGGTAGTAGAAAGTTGAGTTGTTTAAATTGAGAAAGTGAATTTTGGCTTGAGTTTGATTGTGGTTTGTATTTGCCCTTGCGGGGTTAGGTCAGCAGTTGGAGACCTTTTATTGTGAGCAAGAATCAGGTAAGCTCTTGCATAAAACCTAATTGATGAAAAGTGTTTAATTATGGCAAGCTAAATGTAGAGTGCATGGACACTCATCTTTGTAAAGGCAATTGAGGATTGTCTCCTGTCTTATTTCCGTCAAACAAATTATTTGAAAACCAATAAGCAGATTTATTCAAACTCAAAACTCTTTCTAAAACTGATTTTGACAAAGACTTCGGAAACCCTTAATTGCCATGTTCAAGTGGAACTATGTTTTGTTCATTTTTTTTCCCAAGTGGGATATGTTACGTTGAGTACTCAATAAGGGTGGACTACTAGGGCTAGTCTTTGAGGGGTTAGGGTAAGTTTCTCAGTAGGTGGCCACCTCTGAGGGGTGAGTCCTTCTCGGATAAGACGACAGTTTAGTAAGTCGCGCCGGTCCGAGCTAGCAGTGTTCTTTTTCAGTCAAGTGACTGTGTTTTGCCGGAATGGACACCCGGTTGTTGTTTGGGTATAGAGAACGAGGAGTATCTTGTCCAGTAGGCCAATCACCTACTTTTTTCAGTCTGCACAAAGTGTGGCATTCTGATCGACAGTATGCATAAATTGTGGCATGCTGACCATCCAGTTATGGGGCCCAACATGTAGTAACCCATAATCCTTTCTTTCGAGTGGTTGATTTTATAAATTATGTATGGCTGGAAATGCCAAAACACCACTCTTATTTTTGGCTGATGTTTATGAAGATAAAATTGCAAGCCAAACATAGCCAAAAAACCAGCCACGTGAACAACAAAAACGCAGCACACCTGCGTGAAGAAGAAAAAGGGGGAAAAAAATTTTCATTTACTTCTTCTTGTTGATCTCACACTCGGCTGAACTAGAATATACAGAACTGGGGTAGGCACGCTTGTAGAAGCCTCTGGTGCAATCCCTGCAAGCCTTCTACTTCGTCTTTGCATGTAGATGAACGCCTAGCTTTCGATCTTCCAGTATATGGCCTGCCTAATCTCGTTTGGTGAAAAACTTAGGGGCTAAAGAATATTTTCTGGAGAGGGAGAGGGAAAAACGTCTGGTATTTTTCCACAGAGAGGAAGCGCTCGAAGAAAAAAAACCCCGTCCTTTTTTTTCTCCTATTTAACCTAAATAAAACCCAAGGTTAAACTGGATTGGGCCATTGGACTCTTAGTTTAACTTTTTGGGCTTAATTAATTATTCTAACTAAAATCAAATAATTGGCCCAATTAATAAATAATTAATTTTTCCAGCCCAAATAAACTAGTCCAATTAGTTAAGCCTATATTAGTTTAGTCCCAGGTTAATATTTAATTATTCAAACTGGGCCAAAGCCCTGAATAATTAATTAACCCACCAAACTAATTTAATTAATTCTCTCTCTCCATGGACCTTTATTTTATTCTAGCCAATAATAAAATCAGGCTACTTAAATAAAATAAATTCCATTTAATTTAAGATCAATTCTTTAGCCTATATTTAATTAGGACTCACGGTCTATATTGGGGACCAAAAGACGCACCGCCTTGGCTACTAAAATGACCAAAATACCCTTGCCATAAAAATAGCTGTATTTTGCATTTTAAATATTTCCTAATATCACCATAAGAAAATATTGACCCCAAGGACAATGCTGCGTTAGCAAAGTCTCCGACCTACAGGTGAAATGACTAAAATACCTCTCTACACATCGCCGTACATTTAGAGAGGAAGAAGTGTACTAACACCCCTCTAAATGACATCTACCATCCTCAGGCTTCTAGTCCAATGATCCACGACTTCCTGGAGTGTTTCTGCTTTCAAAGGGAGCTACCCTAAAGCAAACATCCAAGTCCTGTTTCCCAGGGCCCTGGATAATTTAGACCATTCGGACAACCACAAGAGGCGATATAGTGCAGAAACTATCTTGTATAAGTTTGTCTTAACTAACCAGTCACACATACCCAACATGCAAGTATATTGGCCCTATGATAGAACCTCAACTACAGCAAATCAAAGTATATGCTTCCAGCTTCGCCAGACCACCAACTCATACTCAAGTCGTAGAGTACTAGCCCATGCTGTAGTGGTAGTAGTCTAGGTTTCTACCATATAGTACTTTGAGAAACCACTACTACAGGTCCTGTTCTACGTATTCAAAATACGCTTATGTCATGAAGTGAGTGGACTACCTACTGGCTAAAGATAAGCCATTCCCCATTTGAAATTCATAACATAATAACCTAAACATGATGAGGTTCCCAGTCTCATCAATAGGTTAAGAACAAATGTTTATGTGTTAAATAACCCATGATCCATACCTTACTGTGAAAGACCACCATTCACATGGATCACTTATTTAAACACAATGGGTCTGTTCCAAACGAAAATCGTGCACAAACAAAAAGTAAATTCACAAAAAAATTCTGAAAATAAATTCTTTCATTAAAATATTCGATTTTACGTCAGAAACCTAGTCTAAGGGGGCATACAATCCAACAGTTTATTGCTTGCCAGTGATCTCTTATAAAGAATTTTATACTTTGCATTCACGAACTGTTTTCACTAACACCCAAAGCACACACGGACTTACTGAGATTTCTATCTCACCACCATTTTACCATGATTTCAGGTCAATCCTGCTGTGGGGATGAGTAGCTAGATTATACCTGCTTGGAAGATTTTCTGATGATTTATTTTTGTGTAATGTTTTGGGGAGATAAGAGTGGATAAATTTTATTACGGATTTGTTTTTGGTATTTTGGGATTTATTCTTAGATTGATATTTATTTTGGGATGTAATAAATTTTAAGTTTAAGTATCATTTGTATTCTGCTATTTCATTTATGTGACCTAGTTATAAAGACCCCTTGTCCTTTGGACGGGGCGACATCCCCAGCCCTGGCGGGCCTAGGTAGCGGGGTGTTACACTCTTGGACAAGCCCTTCTCTTTACCTCAAGCTCAGCTATCTATTGGAGCATTATTGCACTTGGGTAGTTTTACTTAAACTTTCTAACCCGTTATTATTTTTTGTCCCTTTGGAGATGCTTTCTTGTGTTTATCTTTCGCCAAGAAGGACATTGTCTAAAAGTGTGGGGGAGTGGTTTGGTGATATACTTTGTCTAAGTTTTTATCAATTATCTTGGTGTTTTCTTAGTATTGAGCTACTTTGGAATATTTTGAAATTGAGAAATAATTTTATTTTAGGCACATTGTAATGGAAGTTTGTTTTTCTTATCTCTTCTCTTTTATATTTTTGGTCACTTAGCATTGTTTATTCCTTGTTATATTTTTTTGGCCATTGAGGACAATGTCCAATTTAAGTGTGGGAGGGTGATTTGATTGACAAGTCTTCTATACATATACTTTAGCCTTCTTGGGAGCAAATTTCGAGGAAAATTTTCAAAAATTTCTCTGACTTTCTTTGAGATTTCAAGCTATATTTTTAATGCATGTCTTTATGTTGGATTATAGAGCATATGTTCTAGATCATTTATGGCTAATACATGACTTTTTGCACTTACTTAGACAAAGTAGTTCTTGATCAAATGCTGTGCATTGTTCTTACACCTGTTTTTCTACTTAAATTCATGGAGCATTCTAGAACTTACTTGAATACTTCTCGAGGCGAAATAAGAAAGACAATCATGATTTAACTTAGGGATGACGGTAATAGGCCTTCTTTGGATAGTTTGGGCTTTTCAAGCCTACCTATTGTTATATTATCCCTAGTGCCTATTTTGAGCCTAAATTGTTGATTTCTTTCATTAAAACCTATCACAATATGTTATCCATTGCTTGGTGATGAGAGTTTGAATAATTTTCCAAAGTTTTATGCTCTTGATGGATGAAAGTATATGTTTGAGAATGTTGAGAAAGAATGTTGGGATAAAGATCATGACTTGTTACTTTCAGTTATGGATCAATAACAAGTTGAGCTGGAAAGGAAAAGGGAAGAAAATAAACAACTATGAGAAAAGAGAGATTGAAAATAAGAAAAGAAAAGAAGAGCAGCAGTAAGAGTGAGAAAAAAAAGGAGTTGAAAAAGAAAAAGAAAGAAAGAGAAGGGAAAAGACTTATTGAATGAAACGAAGAAAGAAAAGATCACAAAAGGAATGGTGATTGAGCTGAAAAAAAAAGTTAAAGTTAATATAAAGTACTTGATACCATTGCTGGAAATTTGAGTGATCTTGTGAGAAAAAATAAAGAAGAGTTGATGAGAAGAGTTGAAAGAAAAAGAAAAAATGTAGGATTTGCTTGAGTAGAGTTGTAATTGCTATACAAGGTTATGGTTTGATTGATTCTTGGAATATGAGAGCAAGAAAAGTTGGAAATTATTGATTCATTTTGTTTATCCTTTTCTTGCGAACTCTCAGTTTCTTTGATATTTGACTCTCCTATATCCTTCATTTGATAAGCTATATTACAAGCCTTTAGCCTTACATTACAAGCTTAAAAGTCTTACTTGATCTAAATAGAATCATGATATGTCTTGGATTAGTGGAGAGAGTGTACGAAGTGTAAGCCTATGGAATGCATATTCTTTTTAAACTAAATTCTTTCCAATAGTTTGAGAATATTGTTAAGTATTGTGATGGTTCTACTGAGTCATTTATCACTTACACGAGTCTTGCATTGGTTGTGAAAGATTTAGTATCATATGTTTTATATTCTTGAATGAAGGAAACATTGAAGATATGATGTTGAAATTGATTGAATGATTAATGAAACCTTGTGTTTTCCTACTTGTTCTTGATACTTTGCTTGAGGACAAGCAAAGAGCTAAGTGTGCGGGAATATGATAGGGGCTAAATTAGTCATATTTTTCTTATTTATTTGAGGTTCATTTTGTAATACATTTTGTTCAATAACTAGTCATATTCTTTCATATTTGAGATTTTACCCTTAGAAAGGTATTTTGTTCATCATTACAGATTTTTAGGGTAAAATGAAATAAAAACGTCGCAAAATAGAGGAGAGGCAGCATCGGCCGTGCACTGTTGAAATGAAATTCGAAGTGATGGATAAATTGTTAAAACAGAGAAGAATAGAACCAAGGCGGCGTCGGCTGTGAAGCTGGAATCGGCATCGGCTGCATTCTGGTCTTCATTGTGCAAAATTCGGAGAAAAATCAGCGAATGAGTAGAGAAGCAGAACACAACCGGCGCCAGCTCCGAGAGCCAAGACGGCGCTAGCTGTGCCCTGAAGCCAAGGTGGTGCTGTGATTTTTCTATGCGGTTTTTGGTAATCTGAGGAGTTTTAGCATCTTCCAACTTCTACTCGGCCAAGAACTTTGTACCTACGAGTTTAGGCACTTCCTAAGCCTATAAATAGATGAAAAACACAAGGGAAAATGGGAGAATTCATTGATCATCATAGAAAATTACTCAATCAAATGAGGAATTCTTTAATTCAAGGAGGGTTGTACAAGAAGGTCTTCAAATGAAGAAGAATGAGGCTTATCTATGAGTGCTTTCTTTTACTTTGTTTTCTTTTTCTTAAACAATGATATGTTAATTGTTTTTATTGTAATTTGACATTGTTTTAGATATTCATGATTCTTAGAGTTATTTGATCTTTTGATTAATTGATTGTTCTTCTTGGTATTTAATTACTTGGGTGTATTACGAGATTAATTGGTTATTTCTTTTCATTAACTTGCTAGTCCAAAGAGGTTGATGGTAGTTGCAATTGATTAATTTTTATATTTATTGTCTATTAACTTACTAGACCAAAGAGGTTAATTGTTGAGGATTGATTAATTAAAGGTTAATTGATGTTTGCCAGACCAATGATTCATTGATTAATTTCATGTTTTAAATTTGCCAGACCAAGAAAATTTAATCAAGGATTGTATTTAATGCATCTTTTGGATGAATTAGTTGAGACAGACCAAGTGATGCTAATTTATCTAGAAGGTAGTAATTAGTTGAGACAGACCAAGTGATGCTAATTTACCTTTATCCTTCATGGTGTCAGGAGAAAAATTAGTTATGATAATGGTTAGGTCCTTTGAGATCATGTTTGTCTAAATAATGGTTTGAATTACATACTTCTTCATCCTTGACATGTATATATTTTTATTTTTATTTTATTTTCTTATTTATTTATTTTTTACTTTATCGAGTCGATTAAATAATGAAAGAAAGGTAATTAATGTCTACTTGTTCCTTGAGGATCGAATCGTTTAAACCCTATGCTCAGTTAATGATGAGTACCCTTGCTCATATGTGTGATTTGGGTTAAACGTTTTAATTTAAACTTGATTTGGAATGTGGTTAATTTTGTACGATTTTTATACCAAAGTCCAGACACATCATCGACAGTGGCCTTAGCAGTTACAACATTAGTGGGTGTTTTGATAACAATTTTCATCTTTTAATCTGTGTTCAAAAGCTGATGGCTCTTGCTTGTGGTTTAATTTGTAGTATAAGATTATCATATACTAAAATGTAGCTTGTCATACATTCTTACGTTGAACAGATACTTATGCATTTTGTTACTATATACTGACCCGTAAGCAAAGAATTTTGTTTCCTCTCCAGAATGGCCATCTATGATTTTGCTACAAAATTAAAAACTAAAGATGTGCAACTTTTTGAGACTTCATGATAGATAAAGTTTGCTTATTCAGATTGTACAAGCAGAGTAGTCGGATTGAAAAGCGAAGTCATTATCTTAAAATATATGTATCCTTCCTCCAAATTGTGGATTTTAACCAAAATGAAAATAAAAGAATGAGTAATGAAGCTATACAACACTTCTTGACAAGAGTCGTTAAACCCACATAGTATTTTTAAGGTTTGCATCAAGATTTTGCTTCTGTTTGTGTTGGAACCCTATTTTATCTGTAGAACAACCTTAGGACATATGGATTATTAAGTCATTGTTGCTACTCAAGCCATCAGCCTATTGGGAGAGCATATGAAAGACCCACTCACATAGTTTCTATAAACATTGTCAGAACTAAGCAAAGCATAAATCATCGCACAGCCAGATGCTGTATCAAGAATTAGTTTAGGTATCTTACTAAGCTAATAGTGTGTTCTATCTGAAACAGTGCATTAAGGTCATCCCCTCTTAACTTGTCTTTTAACTAGAAATAATTATACAAAAACTAGTTAAGTATAGATGGAAAGAGATTAAAAAGAAAAGTGAATTGCAAAGAGAGAATTGGAATTGGCTATAATTGGAAAATTTTATCTACAAGAACAAGAAAATTGGCAAGTATTAAAGTCTGCTAGCTTCAATGGCAAATAAAAAGTTTCTTCAACCAAGTGTCTGTTCTCACTGTTAATGATTTCTCTTATTTCTCTCACTTTGAGGACCTTGCTTTGGGGTGGTAAGCTTCCTGAATGAGGCATGCAAAATCATAATTGCAAACAATATCTTGCAGATGATCAAATAACGACTTAAAGGGTGAGAAAAGTATTGTAGATTGCAAAAGTAAGTAGACATGGAAGCAAAATTACCTGCATAACTCATCCTAATAGTACATAAGATAGCCACTTGAACATTAGAGAAAAAAAGAATAACTGCAGTTGTTGCAAATTAAATAGATGAATTAACATTCAACGGTTGGAGTATACCATCAATGAAATTATGAGCTAAATGATTATGTTATAAGCATGATATCTTGATGTAAGTTCTACCAAATTCACAATTTTTTTAGAGATACAAGCTAAGAAGATTTAGTAACAAACAATTGGTCATTTACAAGAATGATGGCACAACATTCTAAGAACTATTGATTTGTTGAATTGACTAGAATGTTAGCATATTGCAGGTTTGGTTTCTGTGGCTACCTTATCAAGCATTGGAAAAACTGAAATACCCTTAAAAAAACATAAATAGATACCCACCTTAAAAACGAGGAAATCAGTGCCAATGGTGGTTAATTAATACTTGGATAGTAGAGTCTTTTCTCTATTCTATTGATTGAATTAAGTAGTAGAAGTGAGAGTTCTTACTTTTTTGGTGGGGATTTTTCTATCTTTTATACAACTAATACATGCAGATCATAGTAAATTCCATCAAGAAGAGAGTAAGTGTTTAATAAATTAAATTTTATTCTATTTTGACATTCTTTCTAAGGCTTAAAACAAACATTGTTCAAATAAACAACCATTATGGCCAAAAAAATTTTCCTTTAATTATTATGTGCTACTTTTGTTTCCTATTCTTTAGCAAATGATTAAGAAATTTTATACACTCAACAAGAAGTATTAATGCAGGGCAAGAGAAATTCCTGCAAATTAATTTTCCCATGTGAAAAGCCTGTAATTTTATTTATTTAAATTTGAAAGAAATTCCACCCTCATATGGACTTGTGAGCAGGGTTAGGCATGAAGAAATAAGGAAAGCTAATTCGCAAAAAAAAAAAAAACCTTAGGTTAGCTTGTCTAGATTTCAACCTTAGCTAGTTTATTTAGCATCAGATTAATCTTAAGCGTTTGAGTCAGCTAACTAATAGAATCAGCCAGAGCATAAAGAAGCTCAAGATCAATTTGTTTCAGTTTTCTAAACATCGTAAACGTTCAAAAGTGAGATCCTCAATCTAAAATCTAGTTTCATAAGACAAAGGAGATGAGACATGTGATATCTCAAAAGATCTCCAGATCAGGTAGATTTCTTGTAGATCCAATCAAACATCCATAAAAGACACTATATTAATTACTTAGAAGCAAGCTTTATGTTTGCAATGAACACTTTATATGTGTATCATGTCACACAGCAACAAAAGTTTTAACACCCTTCAAGAAGAATTATTTCTTTCTACAAGAAATAGTTGTGAATTTCTAGCTAATAAATGCCAAACAAGAAAATGGAACATGTGAAACCCCAGTCAAGACCAACCTTAGAGTAACGGAATTGGGATGCATATCATGCTTTATTTCATGATTAAATATATTTTCATATGATGTCTATGTGCTTTGAATTTGATTTTTATTATCTTGAAGTCTTGTTGGTGAGTGATGTGTGAGAGGGGCAGAATGGTAATTTTTGCCCGAGGTGAAAATAAGGAGATAGCTTGTGGATTGAATAGGAAATAATTTTTCTAGTAGAAATAGAAACAAGAGTTGTTGTGGTTTAGTGGTTAGAGCCTTGGAATTAATTCTTGAGGTCAAGGTTCAAAGTCCATCATAGAAGCTTTAGCTTGAGTAAATTTTATTTTGCTTGGAAAAGGATGGTTTCGGCCATGAGGGCCTAGATCAATGTGGTGATGATGTCCTAGGAGAGACATGTTAGGAGAATTCTCACTTCACTCTTTTGTTCGCGAAATGCCTAAAGGGAATTCATTCTCCCTTGATCTTTAATTTTTCTTAATTTCCAACTCCTTAGTTTGATCAAGGTGTTCTATCATTTTCCTTTCCAGAAAATTCAGTAGAGGACTAAGGTCTTTTAGGATCAAAATGTCCTAGTAAAAGGCTTCTCATGGTTTGGAAAATGTAAATGATTCATGGGAAAATTCAAGAGGAAAATCCCTCTTGAAAGCTTGCTGAAATTTTTCCTCTAACTTAGTTCATCTATCTTCATGAAATGAGTTGAAATTTTCCAGCTTGTTGTACCTTCAAAAGGTAAAAAATTCTAGCTCACATTCCCTACCAAACGCTACCAGAAAAATGGTCTTTAGGATCAATTGAAACCTGAAAGTTTTTGCCCAAATTCGGACTGCACAAGCTGGAGCAAAGCAGGAAAAATTCCTGTACGAAAATCAGCTTTGTGAGCTCCAAACCAAGCTGTTTTCTCCCAGATTTTGTGCAGTACCTTAGCCATGTTTTTCCTCCATAAAGAAGGCTGGAAACCAGCCTTGAATACCCCTAAAATCCCCTTCAAAACTCGCTGCAAATCTGCTGGAAATGGAAGACGAAAATTCTGCCAGAAAACTGTTGTTCAGCGAAATTCTGTGCAGAATTTTTGTCCAGCTTGTTTCCTATTTTGTTTCAACCGAAAACCCCAACTTACTTCTGTCAAAACCTCCCTTAAACCTCCATTAACAGAGCTCCATTATTCCCTGAAGCTTCTGCACGAAATTCCCTCCATGGCTGACCGAAAATCTCTCAACCAAATCCCTGCAATTTAGCTTGATTACTTTCCAAAATTTCAGCCATCTTGTTTAACAACTTTCTATAAAATTTTGCTCAATTGATCAGACATCTTCTCCACCATTGTGCACCCTAGTTTCGGCCATCACAAGCCTCCTTTAACCAGCTTTAATTCCCCAGAAAAGCTGCACAATCCAGTCGGCCATAGGAGACTTCAAGCTGTCCAGAAAAATCAAGATACTCCTAGAATATCTAGTTTCCAAATTCTCTTCCTAAAAATATTCTTCAAGAATTGTAACAACTAACCTTTCCTTTCCCTTCCAAATCAGAGAAATCACTCCCTAAACCCTACCGAATTTCGACAGTCCAATCCCTCAGAAAATCGGCAGCTTCTTCTTCTCTCTCTCTCGATTTTCTTCAAGCAACAAGAACACACACACACACACTACACCAAGAACACCTACCTCTTCTCTACACCTAATACACCTCCAAACCACTTCAAACCCTCACGAAAATCTCCAGATTTGATCTACTCCTTGCTGTGCATCCATCAACACCAATATTAACATCAAACTCCTCCAAACATCTTGCTACTTTGGATCAAAAAGCAGAAATTTCTGTGAAGAACAAGAACATCTTCAAGGTAAACTTATTCTAACAACTTCATCCTCTTCAAACTTAATCTCTAATGAAAACCTATATGAATAAGCATGCTAATGATCTCTTCTTATTTCTCTCTCTCTCTCTTTCTCTCTCTCTCTCTCATGGACCGAAATTCTCTCTCTTGGCCGAATGGTCTCTTCCTCCATGGCCATGCTTTCGCCACCCTTCTTGAACAAGATTAGCCATCTAGGAATTGAGATCTTCTCTAAACTCCTTCAAGTCATTCATCAATCAAGTAAGTACCTTCAATCCTCTTTTCCAAAATTTAGAGTCATGTCTCTAGGTTGATGAATGGCGATGGGTTTGTGTATGTGATGTTGTTGATTGAAGCATGAGTATATGTATGATTGTGAAGGAGATGGGATTTATGCATGGAAGGATTATGTTGGTGGATTTAATGATGAGTTGAGATTTGATGCATGTCATAGGTAGTATTTGTGATGAAGCATGCTAGAGATTATGTCACCATAGGTGAATAGGATTTATATGCATGATTAGATTTTGAAGCCATGATCATGTTTATGCTAGTAGAGGTTAAATCATGTAATAATAAATTTAGATCTATGCCTATGTGCAAGACATGGATGATTTGATGAATTGAAGGATTGAGTATGTTATTGATTATGACCATGGAATCTTGATCATGATCTAGTTGTCCCTAAGCAAATTTTATTTCATGAATAAAATATTTACTAATAATTTTTGCTAAAGAATTTCGAAAACCCTAGGAAGGGTAGATTTGGAATTATAATATATGTAAAGGATATTTTAGACAAATAAATAATGATTTTTATAGAAAATAAAATAAATAAATATTATTTAAAATAAAGTAAATTAATTAAAGCCCTTATGAAAAATATTCATACTTAATAAAATATTTACTAGATCAAAACCCTTAAGGATTTACTTATTATTTTCCAAGAAAGACTTATTAAATTTAATCTTAACTAGTTTTAGCTATCAATTATTTTCTAACAACTAAGCTATCATTAAATCACTATTTTACCTAATACCACATATGGCTCTTGATCAAATAAACTCTAAATTTTCCTTAACAAGAGTTGAACTTTCAACTTAATAGAATTTATTTCCTAATCCATTAATTATTTTAAATAACAAATTAAATTGAGCTTATAAACCTATTCAATTATTGTTTTGCCTTAAAGCTTGGGACATTAGGATCATGGTGGTAGTGAATTAAGTTGATTTAAAATTGAGAAAGTGGATTGTGGCTTGAATCTGATTAAGATTTGTATTTGCCCATGTGGGGTTAGGTCATCTGTCCAAGACCTTGTTGTTGTGAGCAAGAATCAGGTAAGCTCCTGCATAAAACCTGATTGATGTGAAATGATTTCCTTGTGGCAAGCCAAATGTGGAGTGCAAGGGCACTCGGTTACTTGAAAGCAATTGAGGGTTGAATTCATCCTTAATTCCAACGCTTAAATTATTTGAAAGTCTTTGAGCAAATTTTTCCAAACTTGAAACTCTTTCTAAAACTGATTTCTCCCAAAGCTTTGGAAACCCTCAAATTGTTATTTTCATGAAGAACAATGCTTTGTTCATTTTATCCCAAGTGGGGAATGTCGTTGAGTACTCAATAAGGGTTGACTACTAGGACTAGTCTTTGAAGGGTTAGGGTGAGTCTCTCAGTAGGTGGCCACCTCTAAGGGGTGAGTCCTTCCTGGATAAGATGCCAGTTCCAGTGTGTCGTGCTGGTCCGAGCTAGCAATTTATTTTGTTTCAGTTAAGTGACTGTGTTTTTGCCAGAATGGACTCCTGGTGGTTGTTTGGGTATAGAGAAGGAGGAGTATCTTGCCCAGTAGGCCAATCACCTACTTTTGTCAGTCTGCACAACGTGTTAGGCATTCTGACCGGTTATGGGGCCCAAAGTGTGGTAACCCATATCCCTTTCTTTCGAGTGGTTGATTTCATTACTTATGTATGGCTAGAAGAGCCAAAATGCCACTCTTGCTTTTGTCTAATGTTTATTGCTTGCCAATGTTTCTCTTATAAAGATTTCATACTTTGCATCCACGAACTGTTTCAGCTAAACCCCCAAAGCACACACGGACTTACTGAGATTTCTGTCTTACCACCTTTTATCATGATTTCAGGTTGATCCTGTTGTGGGTGAGTAGCTACCTTGGAAGAGAATGTGCCTTTTGATTTTGTGTATTGCTTTGGGAAGACGAGAGTGGATGATTTTAATTATGGTTTTTGTTTTGGAATTTCGTGGATGTACTTTTGAAGTATTTTTGGGTTGTAATAAATTCTTTTAGTTTGAGTATTATTTATTCTAGTAATTTTTATTTGTGACCTAGTTATAAAGACCCCTTGTCCTTTGGACGGGGCGACATCCCCGGCCCTGGCGGGCCTAGGTTTTTCGGGGTGTTACAGAACAAATTTAAACTCAAACACAATCTAAACTTACCATATTGTGTAATACAAACCAGAGTCTCCCTCAATACTAGATATCGATCCAATCCCCACTGATTACAATAATACTTGAACACATCCCAAAGGGCCACAAACAACAACAGTCCAATAAGGGCAAGTGGTATTTGATATATATCACCACAAAACTAACAAATCAATTAACTACTAACATAAACCACATGACAATCCATAAACGTTTTAACACTGAATTCTACAAATCTTTATCTGGATAGTGACAATGTAGATGATTTTAAAAACCTCATAATGTTCTATCTCAATCATCTTCTCCATTACTTTACACAAACCTGACAATCCATATTCAATTCTCAAAGTTATATAGTTCTATTTTCACTAAATTCAACCAGCATAAAACAACAACATTTAGCTTAAAAAATCAGAATAATTAGTGCTTTTTTGGACTCCAAAAAATAGAAAGCACAAATCTTTATTGGCAAAAAAAAAAAATAATAAATAAAGAAGAGAATCAAGCCTACAACTTATATAAAAAAATGTTGGAAGAAAAATAAACTTTGCAAAAGGAGAGAAATGACTTTGGAGTCTTACCAAGAGCAAGCAAAGAAGAGGATGAAGAGAGAGGCATAATTGCAAGTGAAGTGCTTGACGTTCTAGTGGGCTCGGAGTCGAGCCCTAGCTGGCGAAGATGGGAAATAGTAGGATTTAAGCAATCGATAAAAGCATCAGTCCTAGATGGGGTGTTATCAAAGAAGTCAATGGTGGTCAGCTTGGAAAAAGGGTTAAGAGTAAAGAAAGAAACAAGAATTTTGACATAGGAAAAGAAGGAGAAAAATATGCTATATCCCACAGTCGGAGGTGCGAGTGAACGAGGAGAAGATGGTGGTGATGGTTGTGGAGATGCGGTGAATGTCGGAGGTGCGTTGGTTAAGGATTTCTAGGTGTACTATTTGACAAAAAGAAAGAGAAAGAGAGAGGAGCAAGAGGGAGGATCAGAGAGAGAGAGAGAGAGAGAGAGAGAGAGAGAGAGAGAAGGGTAGGAAGAGAGGTGGAGATTTCAAAATTTTCAAATGGTGAAGCTAGGAATTAACCATGGTTGAAGTTAAGGAGAAAAAGAAAAAAAATGGGAAAAAATTAATTTGGAAATAAAATAATCTCCTGGGACAGGTGTCAGTCTTAGGCGAATCTGGTCTATAGGTGGGGTCATAGTCCAGGTTCACCTAAGAATTTTTTCTAGCAGTATAGCAACGCATCAACAAACACCAAAGAACTTGAATCATTGTCATAATGAACCAACCATCTTCTTGGTAAGAACCACAAAGATTTATTTTGAGGGATTTTAAAAATTTTGTGCAATGAAGATTACAGCTGACCGAAATTGAATGCAGAGAGAGATTACTCAAGATTTATAGTGGTTCGATCTACCATGATCTACATCCACTGCCTTAAGCTCACACTTAAGGATTTTCAACAAATTTCATTTATCCAACTCAATGGTATCAACCTACGTCAAATATAAGAGAGGATCACCACACTTAGTTTTACCAAAACCTCTCAATCAACTAACAAATTCAGGTTTACCCCAAATGGGCTTTACACCACAACCTTGATATACAAAGATGATTAAAGAAATGAAATGAGAACGGCTCACTCTTTTGAGCAGATATATAAAGAAAATGAGTTCAAACAACTTTTTCCTTTTTTACACAATTTGATTCACTTTGAAGCACTATGAAAAAGGAGATTTTTGTATTCTACAGAGTAAGAGTGTTTCTTAGAAGGATAGGGCAAAATTTTACTTTCAAAACAAGTTTTGAAGCCTTTTGTAGAGGCATAAAGTAGAGTTCCAATGACTAGAAAATGGTTAGTTTTCACTGTCAGATTTGTCAGAGTTTTGGACTCAAGGTTTGGACGATGGTGCATCCAAAAAGTAAGTCCAAAATGGCATTTTTTCAGGCAGAATCGATTTGACACTGTTCACAGGATTTTAAACGAAGCTTTTGGATGTAGGGTCACCCAAATTACTCAATCTAAAATTCTGAGGATTTAAAACTTTGAAATCTTTTTATTTTATTGCTTCAAGATAGAATTAAACTGAATCATAAGATAAAGAAGATATAGGAATTTACACAGAAAATACCTTAACAAAGATTTCTAGTCTAAGGTTCTTCCATGATGAATTCTCTTAGTGTGTAATTCTCTTAAGCTTGATCTTCTACTTGATCATTCATTCTCGGATTCTATTGCTCAAGAGTTGTCTACTAATCTTATTTGCATGCCTTGGAAGAACTAAGGTCAAACATGTCCTATAATATGTAGATCACATAAGTTAGTCCTCATAAATATTTATCATAAGTCAAAACACAGGAGAACGCCCTTAGGGCTAACAATCTCTCCTTTATTGAGTGATGACAAACTTGATGGGATTGTGATATAAAGCATGATGATATGTACAGTATAGACATATTAGACCGTGAGAAATAAGAATAATTTTCATTTAAATGTAATCTTTCATCATAGGACTTAAGAAGTGCTTCTAAGATTAAGATAGAAAATTAAAGTATATATTTATAAACATGGCTTAATGAGCCTATGACCCAACTTACCTCCATATCCTCTTTCCTTCCATCACACGACTATTCCTTAGAAGAATAGCCGCAAAAAAATTGTATGAATATGTACACAATGAGGTATAGCAAATAAATCATAAGATGAGATTCTTCCCCTTAATATGTGCATATATGAACATATGTAAAATATGAGATCAAGAAGTGCAATTTGAGAGAAAACTGGATTCAAACTTTGGACATCCAAAACGTGCATCCAAAACTAGGAGGAGTGAAACTATGAAACTTTTGGATGTTAGGTTTTGGATATTGAAAACATGTGTCTAAAATAGGGTAATGTTAAATAGAAACTATCTCATTGTTAAAATTTATTTTTGGACTGGACTTTTGGATCCAAAGAAAATGTGTATCCAAAACTCCCCCTATATATGTGCAAGAAACAACGAGTTGTCAGAATTTTTGGTCCAGCCTAGTTTTCTCAAGAAATTTCAGACTTCAAGAAATGTTTTATGCAATGAAAGATATATGAATAATGATCCTTATCATCATAGACCATGTCATAATAGCTTTCAAAATATATTGATCAACAACCATATCCAAATAGCTTTCAAAAACAGATTGATCAACAACTCCAATCTCAATGATGCATTTATACATAAAAATGCCTTTAACTGAAGATAGGATATCAAACAAATTTTTAATAAGTCACTTAAATCATTTTGGATAGCAGCAAACTATGATCATAATTAATTAGAGATCACAAATCATGTTTATCATAAACAAAAAAAATTTGCACTCACAGCATGTTAGTTTGATTAAACCCAAATCCCACCATGAATTTTGTAGAGAGTTTCACAGGAACTTATGAAATATTCAGAGTCTGCATATATGTATGTTGTAGTCCAAAACATAATAACTATTTCCAATCTATAGCACAACACGCACAACAACATCTAATTTGCAGATCATCCAACATTAGTCCATAACAGTGCATAAGCCAATAATAACCAGTAACAGCAGGTAACAGTAGTGTAGAATCAACAGCATATCACGACCAAGCACAATATATCACAATTAGCATAGCATGTATCACAACCATTTTCTCCCAGTGCTCACACTGCCATTGTGTCTCCCAATCATTTAGTGCACAGTCACAATCACAACTATCATTTTTATCACAATCACTGCCAATGTGTCTCCCAGTATCACAACCATTTTTCTCCCAGTGCTCACACTGCTATTGTGTCTCCCAGTCATTCAGTGCACAATCACAATCACAGCTATCATTTTTATCACAATCACAACTATCATTTTTCTCCCCTTTTTGTCATCAATCAGAAGTTAGAATAAGGAGAGTAATTAGCAAATATATGAAGCAGAGAAGAGTATATATATAAAGTAGTTATAAGCTAAACAGAGATAATAGCTAAAAGATAGAAGGTAAATTGTTCAGATACCGAGGCAAAAATAAAAATTATTCTATGAAAAGCAGTAAGAAGTCTCAGTAGAGGGCATCAATCCACTGATTCGGGAACTCATGAGATGTGAATAGTCTCGGTCTTGGACCCGACACCCTTTTTGGAATGTTGGCCAGCAAGCTTACTAGACTTCCATTTGACTACCATATGTTGCTATCTCTTTCTAGATGAGTTAGGGATTCTAGTAGGAGCAGGGGGTACTAAGTCTTCCTGGTATGGGGATGTCTCTCTGCCTTACTCTAGGACTGCAATTTCCTCATCCTACTGCTCTTTCGCAACAGTTTCTTTGACCTCAGGGACAGGTTGTTCTTTAGTTGCCTTTACTGGGGATGATGCTGATGGAGCAGACACTAGTTTATCCTTTTTAGCCTTTTCTTCCACTGCAGTCAGCCTATTCCCAAGAGTTTGAATCTCTGAACTAAGGCTATCTAATTTAACAGCCAGGGAATTTATGTCATCCATAATGCTTTTATTTATGCCTTTATCCCGAGTCCCCTGTTTACCTTTGCTGAAGGACTCAACTTGAGCTTCAGTTTCAACTTTCCTTTTAGTCCATGTAGATTAAGCTATTCCTTTTCCTTCTTCCTTAATTTTTAGGACCTTTGCTTTCTCTTCATCGAAGAGATCTCTTGGCAAAACCTGTTTCTAATCCACTAGAATAAAACCCATTCTTTCGAATGATTTTGTGTTATATACAATTGTCTTCATCTATCTAGGTCTAAACTTGTCCAAATCTACATTGAAGTATTTAAATATTTTGGTCATCAGATTGCCATATGGAAGTGCCTTAAGTGAAGTTTTCCTTGATTGCATCATCAATTTGGCTGCTAAAAGTCCAAAATTGATCTGTCGTCCCTCAGACAAAGCCAACATTAGTATCATTTGCATGATACTTACTGAAATTTTATGCCCAAAGCTAGGGCAACCATGGTTGTCGCCATATGGTGTAAGAGTCTTCTTGGGCCATTTAGCCATTTCGTGTTCCTATCACCTATGTTTTTGAAACTCTTTCTACTGAAAAATCTTTCCTCAAACCTACCCAAATTAAAATGTCTGTTCCTTCAGGGAATTTGTTCACCTTAAAGAACTGGATACTCCTATCTCTCACGCAAAAAATTTAGTTCAGCAGTCTGTGATCAAATTCAACATTCATACATCCTACTCTAGTGCTATACCATTTCACCATGAAACCTCATCCAGTCTCCTCAAGTCGCCCCTTTTCCAAATTGGCATAGAATTCCCAAACCAACGGGATATACAACTTCTCATCAACTGCCAGTAATGTTCCCTAACCCAGTCTTTCAAACATGTTCAGAATATCAGAGAAATTTAAAAAATCTCCAGCCTTTACTTGATATCCTAAAATCATAGTTCTATTCCTAGATAGCTAGTTGTTGAAATCAGTTTCACATTTTTTATCAAGGATGGGGGGTACCTATGTTTCAAAACTTTCTGGAGCTGTATGTTCTGCAGATGAGTTTGATCGTGAGGCTTCCTCAGCGATTTTCTTTTCTTTTTACTTGGTGGCCCCTGGTGTAGCAGCTTTTGTTTTAGCTGCTACTTTCCCAATCATGGTTTTTTTTTTTTTTTTGCGGTTTCTTTATCAGATTTAGCTATTTTCACCATACAAGAAGTGAGGAGAAGATGAAGAATTTTTGTTTTGTTTTAGAGAAGATGAAGTCGAGAGTCATTAAGAGCAAGTCGATTTTTGATTTTTAAGAGAGAGAGAGAGAGAGTTAAAGTCTTTTTGAGATTTCCTAGATTCTAGATGGGATAGGTACAGTTAGAAGCATTACATTAAAGGATTTTCAGAGATGTTAAAGAAAGCACGGACTTTTTGAAAAATTTGAAAAGGCATTTCTGGGCTCATGTTTTCTTTTGCTAATAATATAAATTATTTGGCTTTTCATAAATTAAGGCTGCTAGTATTTTGGACTAATACTGAGTCCAAAATTGTTCATCCAAAAGGTGGAATGAAAATAGTTCAACTGAGGTGATGTTGGAGTCAAGTTTTTTCAAATAGTGCGTCCAAAATTTGCATCCAAATGCTGTGTCTTCAGTGGTTCTACAAAATGTGAATAACAGTTCTTTGGAAAATATGTCAGTCATATAATCTTTGTAATCTTTGGAAACCTTTTTTCAGATTATTGAATATTTCTTCGGCCAGATGTTTTATAAAAATATCAGTAAGTTGTTCATCAGTTGAAATATATTCAACACATACATCTCCTTTGAGCACATGATCCCTAATAAAATAATGTTTAACCTTTATACGCTTGGTTCTAGAATGTTGAACATGATCTTAGTTAGATTGATTGCACTTGTATCGTCGCATAATATAGGTATGCAATCAAAATTGAGATAAAAATCAAGCAGTGTATTTTTCATCCATAGAATTTGTGTGCAACAACTCCCAACTACAATGTATTCAGCCTTGGTTGTGGATAAGGATACACATGCCTGCTTTTTGCTATGCCATGACACTAGGGAATGTCTAAGAAATTGGCAGTGGCCGCTAGTGCTTTTTCGTTCAACTTTACAGCCTTCATAGTTCGTATCAGTATATCTTATAAGATTAAATGTGTTAGTACGAGGATACCATAAACCATAATCATATGTTCCAACCAAATATCTAAGGATGCATTTCACAACACATAAGTATGATTGATTCGGACATGATTAAAATCAGGCACAAAGACAGATTGAAAACTTGATATCTAGCCGGCTAGTAGTAAGATAGAGTAAACTACCAATCATACCTCTATATTTAGATTCGTCTATCTTCTTACCATTTTCATCCTTGTCAAGTTTTAGGGAAGTGCTCATAGGTGTGCTAATTTCTTTGGCTTCATCCATACCAAACTTTTTGAGTAGTTCCTTAGCATTATTAGCTTGATTTAGGAAGATTTCATCCTTGGTTTGTTTGATTTGCAGCCCGAGAAAGAAGTTGAGTTCTCCCATCATGCTTATTTCGAATTCTTGCTGCATTGTTTTAGCAAACATCTTGCACAGAGAATCATTAGCAGTACAAAAAATGATATCATCAATATAAATTTGAATAATAAGAAGATCACTAGAATTTTCTGACTTAATAAACAGTGTGGTATCAATCAAGCCTCTTGAAAAACCTTTTAAGAGTAAGAATCCACTAAACCTTTCATACCAAGCTCGTGGAGCTTGTTTTAAACAAAAAAAAAAGCATTTGAAAGTTTGAAAAATTGATTTGGAAAATGCTTATGAATAAAGCCCGGAGGTTGTTCTACATATACTTCCTCCTCAATAAAACCATTTAAAAACGCATTTTTAACATCCATTTGATAAAGCATAAAATTTTTGAAGAATGTAAAGGCAAGAAGCATTCTTATGGATTCTAATATAGTAACGGGAGCAAATGTTTCATCATAATCAATGCCCTCTTCTTGATTGAATCCTTGGGCAACAAGTATAGCTTTATTTCTAATGACTACTCCATTTTCATCAAGTTTGTTTCTAAAAACCCACTTGGTACCAATGACTGGATGATCAAGTGCTCTAGGGATGAGTTTCCAAACTTGATTTATTTGAAATTAGTTCAGCTCTTCTTGTATAGCTATTATCTAAAACTCATCATGTAAGGCCATATCAATATAGTTAGGTTCTATACTAGAAAATAGAGCAAAATTGTCTATAAAGTACTGTCTAGTATTAACTCCACAATTAGGATCACCAATGATTTGTTATTTTGGATAACCGATTTTGTACTTCCAATCTTTTGGTAACCCTTGATCCGTGAGTTCTTCAGTTTCTTACTTGCTTTGTTCAGCTTGTTGCTCTTCAAATTCCTCATCTTTAGCATGAATGTCCAGCAATGGTGCTTTGTGTTGTTCTTTCCCTCTTTCTTTTGAACTTCTTACACCATTATTATCTTTTCTTGAAGTGTAAATATTAGATTCATCAAAGACAACATGTACGAATTCTTCCACACATAGAGTTTTCTTATTGTACACTCTATATGCATTTTTATTGGAAGAATATCCAAGGAATATAGTCTCATTGGATTTGTTATCAAAACTTTCAATATTATCTCGGGTATTAAGAATAAAACATTTGCAGCTAAATACTTTGAAATAAGAAATTAATGGAGTTTTGTCAAACATAAGCTTAAAGGGTGTTGTTCTTAGGAAAGGTCTCAATATCACTCGATTTAGAATATAGCATGTTGTATTTACAGCTTCAGTCCAAAAGTATTTTGGAAGAGAATTTTCACAAATTATGGATCTAGCCATTTCTTGCAAAGTTCGATTTTTTCTCTCAACAACACCATTTTGTTGAGGGGTTGTAGTGGCTGAAAATTTGTGAAAAACTCATTTTCACCACAAAAGTGTATAAACTTTATAACACTCCGCTACTTAGGCCCGCCAGGGCCAGGGATGTCACCCGTCCAAAGGACAAGGAGTCTTTATAACTAGGTCACACAAATAAAATAACGGAATAAAAATAATACTTTAATTTAAAATTTATTACAACCCAAGAATAAATCCAAGAATAAATCCAAGAATACCAAAAACAAATCCATAATAAAATTTATCCACTCTCATCTCCCCAAAGCACTACACAAAATAAATTATCAGAAAATCTTCCAAGGCAGGAAATATCTTGCTACTCATCCTCACAGCAGGATCGACCTGAAATCATGGTAAAAATGGTGATGAGATAAAAATCTCAGTAAGTCCGTGTGTGCTTGAGTGTCGAGTGAAAATAGTTCGTGAATGCAAAGTATAAAATCTTTATAAAAGAAATACTGGTAAGCAATAAACATTAGTTAAAATCAAGAGTGGTGTTTTGGCTTTTCCAACCATACATAATCAATAAAATCAACCACTCAGAAGAAATGATCATGGGTTACCACACATTGGGCCCCATAACCGATCAGAATGCCAACACTTTGTGCAGACTGACAAAAAAAGTAGGTGATCGACCTACCGGGCAAGATACTCCTCCTTATCTATACCCAAACAACAACTAGGTGTCTATTCCGGCAAAACACAGTCACTTGACTGAAAAATAAACTGCTAGTTCGGACTGGCACGACCTACTGGACTGACATCTTATCCGGGCGGACTCACCCCTCAGAGGTGGCCACCTACTGAGGGACTTACCCTAACCCCTCAAAGACTAGTCCTACCAGTCTACCCTTATTGAGTACTTAACGTACTGTATCCCACATGGGAAAAATGAATAAAACATAGTTCCACTTGAAAATGGCAATTAATGGTTTCCAAAGTCTTTGTCAAAATCAGTTTTTAGAAAGAGTTTTGAGTTTGAGAAAATCCGCTTATTGATTTTCAAGTAATTTGTTTAACTGAAATAAGTAAGGAGTTAATCCTCAATTGCCTTTACCGAAATGAGTGTCCATGCACTCTACATTTGGCTTGTCAGAATAAACATTTTGCATCAAACAGGTTTTATGCAAGAGCTTACTTGATCCTTAGCTCGAGATAAAATAAAGATCTTCGATCGCTGACCTAACCCCGCCTGAGGTAAATATAAATCACAATCGAACTCCAGCCAAAATCTACTTTCACAAATAAGATTAACTCAACTCACTACTACCATGATCTTAGTGTCCCAAGCTTTAAGGCCAAATAATAAATAAAAGGTTTATAAACTAAGTCTAATTTGATATTTAAAATAATTAGTGTTTTGGGAAATAGATACTAATAAGTTGAAGGTTTAACTCTTGCTAAGAATAATTTAGAGTTTATTTGAAAAAGGGTCCTAGGTGGTATTAGGTAAAATACTAATTTATTAATAATTAATTGCTAGAAAATAATTGATAATTAAAATTAGTTGAAAATAAATTTTAATGAGTCTTGATTGAAAGATAATAAATAATTTTTAATAGGTTTTGGTTAAAAGATAATTATTAAATAAATATTTTACTTATTATGATTATTTTCATAAAAGGCTTTATTTGATATTATGATTTTATATAATATCTATATGTTTTATTTTTTTTTCTAGCAAAAGCTATTATTTATTTGACTAAAATATCCTTATTATATATATAATGATCCAAATCTACCCTTCCTAGGATTTTTTGAAATTACTAGCAAAATTCATAATATTTAACATTTTATTGAAGAAATAAAATTTTGCTTAGGGACAACTAGGTCATGATCACAATTTCACTTGCTAACCTCAATCATGAACATATACTCCACTTCAATTCATCAAATCAACCAAATCATGAATAAAAACATAGATCTAAATTTATCAAGGCATGATCCAACCCTTACTAACATAAACATAATCATGGCTTCCATACTCATACATGAATATAAATCATATTCATCATAGATGACATAATCTCTAGCATACTTGATCGCAATGACAAGGAGATATGCATTAAATCCTAAAAACATCACAATATCATCCAAGATAAATCATCACATGCATCAACCTCAACTCCATCATATACACACATCCATTCATGCTTTGAACTCAACTCATCACAACAACACATGCATAAATCCTATTCATAATCCATCTCCTACCAATATCATCCGAGAGACATGAATCTAGAATTTAAAAGGAGGGTTGAAAAGGCTTACTTGATTGATGAGCACCTTGAAGGAGTTTTGAATAGATCTCAACTCCTAGATGTCTAAATCCGTCCAAGGAAGATGAAGAAAGCATGGCCATTGATGAAGAACCATTCGGCCAAGAAGAAGAGAGTGTTCGGCCGCGAGAGAGAGAGAGAGAGAGAGAGAGAGAGAGAGAGAGAGAGAGAGAGAGAGAGAGAGAGAGAGAGAGAGAGAGAGAGAGTCCATTAGCAAGCTTATTCATATATATATTCATTAGAGATCAAAGATTAGTGAAGATGAAGTTATTTGAACAAACCTACCTTGAAGGTGTTCTTGAGTCTTCACAAAATTTCTGATTTTTTATCCAAAAGAGCAAGTTGGATTTTGGAGTTTGATGTTAAAAATGGTATGGATGGACTCATGGTAGTGAGTAGATGAAATCTGGAATTTTTGGAAGAAGTTTGAAGTGGTTTGGAGAGGTATTAGGCGAAAGAAAGAAGTAGGTGTTCTTGGTGTTCTATGTGTGCTTGAAGGTTGAAGAGAATAGAGGGATTTTGGTTAATGTTGGCTGAAATTCTGAGGGAGAGAGTAACCAAATTGCTAGTGTGTTTTAGGTAGATGATTTTCTGGTTTGAAAGGAAAAAGGAAATGCTGGTTGTTGAAATCCTAAAAGAATATTTTTGGGAATTAAATTTGGAAACAAAATGTAGCAAGAATATCTTGTTCAATGGAAGCCTTTTGGAAGCTGTTATGGCCGACTGCTGGCTAGGATTTCTACTGGATGAAAGCTGGTTGAAGTAGGTTAATGGTGGCCAAAAAGAGGGAGTGTAATGGTGAAGGGAAGGTCTGGTTGTTGGAGGGACATTTTATGGAAGGTTGCTAAATCAAGTTTGCTGGAATTTTGGTATCCAATCAAGGCATGATTGCAATGATTTGTTGGAGACATTCTCGGGCAGCCATGTCTGATTTTCGTGCAGGAGCCTGGGGAGGACAATGGAGTTCAGTTCAAGGCTGTTTAAGAGTGGTTTGTACAGAAGGAGGATGGATTTTCGGTCAGGGCTGAATTAGGAAACAAAGCTGGATAGAAATCCTGCACAGAATTTTCGCTATTGCTGGAATTTTCCTGGCCAGTTTCGGCTGCCATTTTCCAGCCAGATTGCAGAGAGTTTGAAGGAGATTTTAGAGGCCTTTCATGGCTGGTTTCCATACTTCTCCATGGGGGAAAAACGTGGCTAAGGAGATGGGAGGAAACTAGAAGAAAACAGCTTAGTTGAAGACCACCAAAGCTGCGATTTCAACCAGAAATTTTTCTAGTTTTGCACAGCATTTGTGCAGCTCAAAATTAAGAAAATTCCAGATTTCAAGCTAATCAGAAGGACCATTTTTTGGCAGAATTTGGGAGGGAATAATGGCTAACAATTTCGACACCTTGAAGGCACAAGAAACTGTAAAAATTTCAGTTCATGATATGAAGGAAAATGAACCTAGCTAGAGTGAAGTTTTAGAAGGTTCACTAGGGGAATTAATTCTCTTGGAACCTTCCCAATCCCTTCCACATTTTCGGTTCATAAGATGTCTTTCCTTTAGACATTTTGAACCTTAAAAGCCACAGCACTTTACTGAAATTTCTAGAATGGAATTGGCTAGAACAATATTGACCAATCTAACGAATTAAGAATTAGAAGAAATTAAAGATCAAGAAGGAATGAATTCCTTTAGGAATTTTTGTATAGGGCACAAGAATAGGATTAGAGTACTCCTATCATGTCTCCCCTAAGGCAACACCTTTACCCTACTTCTAAAGCACTTAAGGCCGAAAATACAACCTTCCCAAACAAAAATAAAATTTAATCATGCTAAAGCTCCAGTGATGGAATTTGAATCCAAGACCTCAAGAATTAATTCCAAAGCTATAACCACTACACCACAACAACTCTTGTTCTTATTTTCTCTCTAAAATATTTTTCCTATTTAATCCTCAAGTTATCTCCCTATTTTTACCTCAGGCAAAAATTACCATTTTACCCTTCTTACTCAATAAACATAATCAAGCCCTCTAGACTATAAAACCCAAATCCAAAGCACATAAAATCATATATAAATATATTTAAACATGCAATAAAGTATGATATGCATTCCAACCCCCTTACTCTAAGGTTGGTTCCGACTGGGGCTTCACAAACTCACTGTTGTAAAATTCTCTCCCATTATCACTCCTAATGGAAATCAGTCTACATCCAATAGAGTTTTGGATGCGCTTGAGTAATTTTGAGAATTCAGAAAAGGCTTCATCTTTTTGTCCAAGAAACAAAGTCTAAGAAAATCTTGAGAAGTCATCTACTACCACATAAGCATATCTCTTACTACCAAGACTAGTGGTCCTTATTGGTCCAAACAAATCTATATGAATTAATTCAAGAGGTTTTGTGGTGGAAATCATTTTCTTGGGTTTGAAAGAAGTTTTGATTTATTTTCCAAATTGGCATGCATCACAAATTTTGTTTTTATCAAACTTCATTTTGGATAGTCCCCTAACAAGCTCTTTTGAGGATAATTTAATTAGCAAATCAAATGATACATGACCTAATCTTCTATGCCAAAGATAACCATCATTGTCATGTACGGAAAGACATCTAATATCTTGAGCTATAAGATTATTTAGATAGAATACATAAATATTTCCAACACGGTTAGCAACAAAAATTGTTTCATTATTTGAGCTATGTATAATAGAGTAAGAATCTTTATAAAAAATGACTTTGCAACCATTGTCACATAATTGGTTAATGCTAAGAAAGTTATATTTCAACTCATCAATTAATAACACTTGTTTTATAATGGTTGAAGATCCTTTACCAATGTTACATATGCCAAGAATTTTTCTTTTCTTTTTGTAACAAAAAATAACGAATCCATCATTTGTTGTTTGCACATATTCTAATAGAGCTGCATTTCAAGTCATATGTCTTGAACATCCACTGTCGAAAAACCACGTGAAGCTTATTTTCTCCAATGAAAGTACATATATAAGAGAATGGAGAGTTATTTTTGGTATCTCCATTTTCTTAGGTCCACGGGGGTTAGTAATGGTTCCTCTAATTTTTCTAACTGTTTTTACACTGGTTTCAACTTTCTTCTTAATATGACACTTAGATGCTTTGGGTCCAGATTTTTGACAATATGTGCAACATTTGTGTGTCATATATGATGAAGCAGCTTTTACAAAGTGAGATATGTGATTCTTGGCTTTCATCTCATGCCTATAACCTAGGTCATTTCGATTTCCAGCCATGTTGTTGAGCACCAAGCTAATTTTCCAAGTTGTTTTCACCGTTTGTAAACTTTTCAATATATGTAGTGAGATCATCGACTTTATTTTTCATATTATCAAAATTACTAACCATAATTTCAAGAGAATGGATTTTATTACATAAGCATTCATTTTCTAGAGATACATGATGTAAGGCAGTAATGATAACATTCTTTTCCAAAATTGCACACATAGGTGACTTAAGAGAGACTTTGTTCTCATTTAACAGCTTTGCATTTTCATCTTTATTTCTTTATTTCTTCTAGACAGCTTTTTCAATTCATGGAACATGTCAATTAACAATTCATTAGGATTGTCATGCTTCTCATTATCAGAATTATATAAATGGACTTTGTGGTAGTGGAATTTATCTCATTTTCCATTGCCATGAAACATATGTTGGTGGTTTCATTTTCAAAGTCTACATCTTCCTCAAATTCAGACTCATTTTTATCCCAAGTTCCTATCAGTCCTTTGCCCTTTTTTAATTTCAAGTCATTCGTCTTCTTTTTAAGCATTCTGCCTTCATTTTCTTTAGTAATTAGCCAGTCAACAATGAAATATTCCGTGCTCTTGCATTCATAGTATTGAGGCTTAAATGATAAGGTTTGTCCCTTTTTTTTTTTACAAAATTCTTTCCTCTTTTAAAGTTTCCTTTATTGAACATTTTTCTAAATTTCTTTGCAATCATGGCTAGTTCTTGGGTGTCTACTTCAGTTTCATCACTACTATCTGATTGACTGCTTTCAATTTCCTTATTTGCAGCTTTCAGTGCTATTTCCCTTTTTCTTTTATCATTATCATCAGATTCTTGAAACCTCTTGAGTTTCATTTCACGCGTTAGGAGAGAGCCAATCAGCTTTTCAGTTGGTAAGGATTTCAGATCCATAGATTCTTCCACAGCTAGAGCTTTTAGTTGCCAGCTCTTAGGCAACGCATCCAGAATTTTTTGATTTTATTCACCAAGGGAATAGACTTTCCTATAGGCCTTAAGTCCATTAGCAATATTTATAAATATGGTAAATGTATCAATTATACTTTCATTGGGCTTTATCGTGAACAATTCATAATCATGAATTAACAGTCCCAACTTAGATTCTTTTACTTGATTTGTCCCCTCATGGGTGACTTCAAGTAATTTCCACATATCATGGGCTGAATCACAACTACTAACTCGGTTATATTCAGTGGCATCAAGGGCACAACACAAAATGTTTATAGCTTGAAAGTTCAATGTCATATCTTCAGCATCAAATTCATCACTCTATTTAGGCAATTTTCTGCCATCAACAAAGTTTGATGGGACAAATGAACCATTCTCAATTAAATTCCACAATGCAAAGTTGATAGAACAAACATAAGTCTTCATTCTATTTTTCCAGAATGTATAATTATTTCTATTGAACAATGGAGGTCGATTTGTTGAGGATTCTTCAACATACAGAAGAGCAGATGAGTTTACTATGAGGATATTTTCTATATGGTTGTTAGACAGAAAATAGAGTAGCCTCGGCTTTGATACCAAATGAAAAACCTTAGAGGGAGGGTAAATAAGGTTTTTGAAAAATTTAAGATGCTCTATAAAAAAATCTGTTTTGAGGAAAAGCTCCTTCGAATTTATGATAAAAGAAAATTGCTACAATGAGAGCTTCTCAAAATGACTTAAGAATTAACTACACTTTGAATAAGACAAAATGCAAGATATAATTAATACTAGAGTGAACATAAGTTGGTGAGAACCACAAAGATTTCTTTTGAGGGATTTTAAAAATTTTGTGTAATGAAGATTATAGCTAACCGAAATTGAATGCAGAGAGAGATTACTCAAGATTTATATTAGTTCAATCTACCAAGATCTACACCCACTATCTTAAGCTCATACTTAAGGATTTTTAACTAGATTTTATTTACCCAACTCAATGGTATCAACCTACATCAAATATAAGGGAGGATCACCGTACTTGGTTTTACCAAAAACTTTCAATCAACCAACAAATTAAGGTTTACCGCAAATGGTTTTTACACCACAACTTTGATATACAAAGATGATTAAAGAAATGAAATGAGAACGACTCACTCTTTTGAGCAGATATATAAAGCAAATGAGCTCAAACAACCTTTATCTTTTTTACACAATTTGATTTCACTTTAAAACACTATGAAAAAGAAAATTTTTGTATTCTATAGAGTAAGAGTGTTTCTTAGAATGATAGGATAAAAATATGCTTTCAAATTGAGTTTTGAAACCTTTTATAGAGGCATAAAGTAGAGTTCCAATGGCTGAAAAACAGCTAGTTTTCGCTATCAGATTTGCCAGAGTTTTGGACTTAAGGTTTGGATGATGGTGCATTCAAAAGGGAAGTCCAAAATGACGCTTTTTTAAGTAGAATCAATTTAACACTGTTTACAGGATTTTGGACGAAGCTTTTGGATACAGGGTCACCCAAATTATTCAATCCAAAATTTCGAGGATTTAAAACTTTTTAAATCTTTTTGTTTTAGTACTTTAAGGTAGAATTAAACTGAATCATAAGGTAAAGAAAATATAGGAAATTACACAGAAAGTACCTTAATAAAGATTCCTAGTCTAAAGTTCTTCCATAATGAATTCTCTTAGTGTGCAATTCTCTTAAGCTTGATCTTCTACTTGATCATCCATTCTCGGATTCTATTGCTCAAGAGTTGTTTAGCAATCTTATTTGCATGCCTTGGAAGAACTGAAGTCAAACATATCCTATAACATGTAGATCACACAAGGTAGTTCTCATCAATGTTTGTCATAAGTCAAAACACAGAAGAACGCCTTTAGGGCTAACGACGACATGTTTTGCATTGTAGAAGCAGTATCTTACTTCAACTTCACAGTTGACAATGATGACATGACATCGAAGCCTTGAGCCTCAGTTTGTAAAAGAGCTCAAGCCTTACTTTTTTTCAGTATGCCTTGATTTGAAACTTATGTAGCATTGCCAATAGTAGTAGCCGTAGAATCCATGATATCAATAACCTTTGAATGAGTATATGTACACCTATTATTCTTTGGAGGCATTGAGTTAATTTGTGCTTGTGTTTGAATTTGGAGTTGATTTAAAATTTGAAGAGATGAGATAGGAGGTAAAGATGGTCTAACTAGGCATGCTAGAAATTGGTAGAGTGATGAATTTTAAATCTGCAAATTAAGGAAGATAAATATCGACAAGTATAAAATATTCAATAAATATTAAGAGTGCCTACAAATCTAACAAAAAAAAAAATCCTAAATTGTGGGATAAGTTCTCCAATTCTTCTCTTTTTGAAAAACATCAATTCAAGGGTTTAAGAACTTGATTTCAGATTGAATAGGGATTTGATGATGAACACTCGATCGTTAAGCCTTCGAGACTTGTTGGATAAAGAACAAGATAAATGACTAACTTTGATGAAGATTCAGAACTTCGAATATTGCAGAAGCATGAATGTTGAAGTTTTAAATGCTGAAGCTTTGTCGAAACTTGAGATGTCTCTTGTTGTTGAAGCTATATGATGACCTTGAATCATTGAGAGAATGCCCTATTTATAAGTTAAAGATCCCTTAACTTTAACATAACTAGTTAATATAGGATATTGATAATTAAGAGACTTTAGGAGACCTCTTATAAACTCTAACATACTTGAGTTTAAGTGATTTTGAATATGATTTAAGTCTAACCCAATTGCTTTTAACACTCACCATATTAGGATTAATGAACCTTTAACAAAAGTCCAACTTTAATAGTCCAATTCCATTTAATCCATAGCATATTGTATTTAATTTGAAATGGATTGTTGATAATGGTTCAACTTTAATAGCCCTATCCCATATTATATATTATATTTAATGTACTATTAATAATGGACCAGGAATAATTGGATTTATTCATGGATTTATTTTAATTAACCAAAATTAAAATATTTTCTTTTCTTTTATTCTTAATCAAATAATACACACACACACACACACACACACACACACACACACACACACACCAGGAATAATTGGATTTATTCAAGGATTTATTTTAATTAATCAAAATTAAAATATTTTATTTTCTTTTATTCTTAATCATATATATATATATATATATATATATATATTTCCAAATTTCTTTGTTTACACAAGTGACAAATTTAGTTCTTCAACTATTTAGTTTGTTTTAAAACAGATAACTTTTTTTTCATCTATTAATTGAAAAAAATTAATTTTCAATATATATTTGTTGTCTTGTTTTATGTTTTTGTTTTTCCTATATGACCATAGCTTGTTGTGGAATGTTGATATTGGTTCATGTGTTATGGTTAGGTCCTTCTCCAATCCTTATTGTGGAAGGTCGATGCATAGGCACATAGTTTGATTTGCAGAGGGAAAGCTTGAGGGCAAAAAGAGTAAGTATTTAATCAACAAAAATATTTTTTTATTAATAATAATATAAAATTATAATAAAATATTATGTTGATGTCTATGTTGTTATCAGTATAACATAGAACTAGATGTTGTGTTGCACATTGGCATAATTTGATGCGTCTCGAATCTTTTTCAAGAACAAAAATTGTTTTGAGATTTTGATAAATTATTTTTTCTGGATTCCTTCGAATATCTATGAGCCAATTAGATAATGATCTTTTAGAAAACTTAGGAAAAAAAAGCAGTGGCATGGTAAAACTATGAAAATATATAGAGTATGCTAATAGTTCCTAAATGAAGAAAAACTACATATCTTTGTGATCTATAAAGTCGTGAGATCGAAAAAGAAAAGTAAGAGAGGAAGAAAGAGTTTTTCAAGAAAATTTACTCTCTGAGTTTTCATGCAGATTTGGGTGAAATTCATTAGAATATCTTGAGGATGGGCTATCGCAACTCTTGTTAGTATGTAGGAAGGATTGGTTGGTTCATTGTGATAGTGATTCAAGTTCTTTGGTGTTTATGGATATGTTGCTATACTTTTAGACTTGAATTGAACAATTCATTAGATTTGGTTGCTTTCAATATTGAGAGATTCTATCAAATGGATACCCGTAAAATTGAATCAATAATGGTTGATGTTTGTTCAGTCGTGCTGGACTAAATATAGCAAAGGTCTTCTGCAAGTTTGATAAAGAAAATACTACGTTTGAAGTCCACGTAGGATCACTTTATGCATAAGGTAAGTGCAATCCTTGTATTTTGATTAAAGTTATAGTGGATTTCTTTACTGGTCTAGGACCCACAGATGTAGGCTTGTTGATAGTTGAATTGAGTTATCAATTTACTTTGTTTGTTAAACTTTTTATATGACATAATCATAATAGGAAGTTTAACAAAATCATAGGAGATTAACACGCCAAACCTAAAAAATGATATCAGAGTGAGTCCACCATGTTAAAGTTGCTATTGATTTAGCAAGTAAGAACTTAGTAGTTCGTTTGGAAATCATATTTGGACTAGTCGATGAAGGAAACTTCCTCACATGAC